>JAJLRJ010000001.1:4566856-4736856 GCA_024195265.1 Dendrophyllia cribrosa | reverse complement strand
TATATTTTGTTGAGTACAATATTTCAGCTGGCCAGACCAGCCTTCTTCAAGTACAAGATGTAACATCTTGTACCTGATGTAAAGTCTGGTCGTTTGACATGTAAGGTCCGGTAATTTTACAAGAAATAATTATTTTCTCCAGTGTAAATACGGATGATTTTGTATTTGTTTATCAAAGCAGTTATGGGGCGTTTTGTAAATTTTTGGGTGATTTTTGGGTACGGTTTGGAAGAAAATAGTTTTTCTCAGAGGATTTGTAAAATTTAGGGAAATAAGAAATATTGAAGATTTACCGAAGTTTCAAATTTGAAGTTTTAATTAATAGATGAACACCTGAAAATAGTCCACTGTCAACCCGGGGTGCTCTTGCGAGGGTATCAACTTTTGGTGTTCCAAAAATCATTTTAGTTTCTTCTACGAACCCCTTCTTTAAGCCCCTTAATTATTATTCACACAGACATTTGCAAAAAGAGTTTGCGATTAAATTGATAACCTGCGCACAGACGTTTTCTATTTATTAGTCGCGTTGTGCATCAAATCATCTTCTCACACTAGTAAGTAATATTTAACATAAACTATAAAGAAGCACCCTACAGTTAATTTAAGCGACTTGCACTTATTCCAACCTCCACAAGTAAGTGTTCTTTTCGTTAGTTAAAATTTAGACTGCGTTCCGGACATGCAGCGCAATTTCGAGGACGCGCGCTTGAAGGGCACAATACAATAAATTGTTCCTCCTGACCGTTTATGAACAAGCAGCTGGCGAATGGTTTTGCACGAAAAAAAATGCAAATTTCAGATAATAGTTTTTTTTTTTTCAAGGTTTTCCCGATATACTTTCTTTTTAAGTTAATCTCGACTTAAACAGCTTGAAAAATTCGTATTATTTGTATTAAACTTTATACTGACACTTTTTTATGGTTCTGCTAATCACGTAGCTGGCTATTTTTATATTTAGCATCTAAGGGTCTGACTAAACTAGGAAACGTTGTCGCTGAAACATCATGTTGCGGACGTAAACGGGTTGCCAGTTTAGCCGCGCGAGACGCATTTGTTGCAGATACAAATCTTGCTTCCCGGACGCAAGAAAATTTTAGTGAATCAAGTAAAAAAATTATTGCTTCCTAGATGCAAATTTTGCTTTCGAGACAAATGTTTCCCAGTTTAGGCAAACTGAAGAAACGATGTCAAACTTCTATTGGCACAGAAACTTCTCGTGCGTACAGGGCAACTCAACAAAATTCTAATCCCACTGACTTTGTAATAATATCCACTTTCTATCGAACTTTTTTGATAACTCTTTATGATGAAAAACGTTTTCCTCCTTTCTGTCGGCCACACAGTACGATGTGCGTCTCACTAAGATCACCTGTAAACTCAACGGCCTTAAACAGCTCAAAACAGCATGGCAGTTCTAAAACCTGGATAAATAAATAGCTTAGAACCCTGATTTTGGGTCGCGTTCCTTTTAAACAATATTCAGGACGGATTCTGCGATTGAAAATTCGATTTTCCGTTCCTTTTAGGGACAAACCGCCTAACGATCAGCTTCCGGAGATGGACGGTGCATCGTTCCGCAGATTGGCATCTGAATTTGGTTTCAGATTGTGCGTTTCAGTGGCGATGCAGCTTCAGATCCGTCATCAGCTGTAGTCGTTCAGAAACAGCAGACAAACAAACAGGCAAAGACCTTCGCAGCCGGGGTCTAGGGATCATGAACGGAACGCGGGATCGATCTTTCTTCGCATTTTTGTTCTAGCTAACATGAAAATCCCAACAATCTGGATTCCCCAAATCTAAAGACTGGATTATCTAAATAGACCGCTACCTTAATGCATTTTAATGATTCGTAGTTGGTGGTGTTTTGGACATCTCCTGACTATATCGAGTTACGGGTTCTGCATGCCTACTGAATATCTTGTGAAGACCATAACGATAGTTTCTACTGAAAACAAAGCAAATGCAAGGGTTGATAGCAGAATTTGTAGAAGCCATGAATACGCCAATAAACATGTGTAAAGGCAATACTTTGTTTGTTTGTAGTGTCAGAATAGATATAGGCAGCCAGCATAGGATAAAACCTAACACGATAGCAATGGTCATCCTTGTCACGTTCCGGTTCATCTTAGCGCGTTGTCCTTCGGCGTTGGCCGATTGTTCGCCTGGGGTTTTCTGTGACTTGAGCTTGTACAAGATGATAGAGTAGAGCATAATTATTAAGACCATCGGGATATACGACAAAACAACATATATTGCTAATCTGTAAAATTCAAAGTTCAAGCGCTCTCCATAGACTTCATTCCATTGCAACACGCACGCTAATTTGCCTGGCCATGGGTATTCAACAACTTTAAAGGCGAACCAAAATGGCGAGAGGAAAGTGATCGCGAATACCCATGTTACGCCGATGAACAAGGGGCAAAGCTTTGAACTAATCAGAGGGGGACGGAGGGGGAATACAACAGCTCCAAATCGATCCACTGATATCAAAACCAGGGTCTGAGCAGACACGCCAAGGGACACACTTGATATAGAGTTGATTAGCTTACACAAGGCCTGGCCAAGAGGACCACTGATAAGCCAGGACCCGACGTATAACTGAGTCAGAATCCGTGGAAACAGAAATATTGGATACAGGAGGTCGGACATGGCCATGCTTACGATGAAATAATTTATCGGTTTTCTCAAGGTTTGCGTCCTATAAACAATAATTGCGATCAAGCAATTTCCGATCATCGAAACGACAAGTAGTAGGCAGAAAGCAAAAGTTTTTGCAATTTTCTCTGCTGTGGAGTTATCCAGACTGGGGAAACCTGTTCCATTCATGGTTACATTCATGTTTGATCACTTTCTTATAGTTCGTTGCCCACAATTTTATCCTGTTTTGTTAAGAGCATATGTTGAAACTGAAGTCAATCTGCCGCTCTTGTCTTTTATAGGACCGTGCAGCTGTGTTTTAAACCAATCCCTCATCACTGTGAATTTGCAGTTTTATTGATATTATGTTTTTTTTATTTGTAAACAGCAAGGAAGCCATATCTTTTTTGGCGCTCTGTCGAGCCTTATGACAAGTACTAAAACTTTAAAATCTAATATCTATTTATTGTGCCTTTTTGATATTTCGTTAAATAAAAGGCCGCGGACAAGAGGTTAAAAATATAATTATCGGTTCAACAAGCCTGCTTTTTAACCTACGTTTCTCAACTGTGCAACTAAAATGATTTCATTCTCCCAGTTGGTTTTTTCTTTTTCATCAATAAGAATTCGCCGAGGTGGCTGCTAACTCAGACACAAAGTCAGGTAGTTCCGAAACCCACTGAAAGGTAATTATTCATTTGCTTACATTTCACTGACCTGATCGAAGTAATGATACTTAAGTTTGCGACAGGAATTAATACGCCAAACCCGAGCAAAGAGTCTTCGTGTGGGGGATTTTACACTGATTAGCTTGTCGACATATAATTTTCGTCCTATACGCTTTCAAACAACGCAAATCCCAAACCGACTGAAAGGCAATGTGTTCCTCCATGTTTTTAACATTTATATTCACCTGACCCGGCGAAAAGAGACGCAAATTTGAAACGTGATAGGAGGTAAAACCGCGCGACCGTCCCGGAATCTCTGTCCGTCATGATCGCCAAGAAAAATGGTGGCAAATTAAAAATCCGATCAAGACCTGGGGTTCAGAATGACGATCAGTCACGGTCACTCACTGGTCACGCAATTTACCAGCCGTTCAGTTCTCATTAATTAGAACTGGAGAATTTTTAGAAAACAAAACAAGAATCACGGTTCACAATCTATTTCACGAGGAAAAAACATACCTGTCGTTAATTTTGTTGCGCTAAGAATCGTCGTTGCGAATCGTCCCGTGTAACATCACGTTACATGCCTTTAATGGAAATATCTCGTTCACGTTTCAAGAAATCTAGAAACTCTCTGCTCATCACATGAATCTATCTTATTAACCAAGGGTTCGTTTGAGGCCGGAGGCCAGACGTAACTTAACGTCTGGTCGTTTGACATGTAAGGTCCGGTACTTTCACAAGAAATAATTATTTTCTTCAGTGTAATTAAATCGGATGTGTATTTGTTTATCAAAGCAGACGGTTATGGGGAGTTTTGCAAATTTTGGGTGAATTTTGGGTATGTTTGGAAAGAAATAGTTTTTCTCAAAGGATTTGTAAAATTTAGGGAAATAAGAAATGTTGAAGATTTACTGAAGTTTAAAAATTAGAATTTGAAGTTTTTAATTAATAGATGGACACCAAAATAGTTCACTGTCGACCCGGGGTGCTCTTGCGTGGGTATCAACTGTTGGTGTTCCAAAAATCATTTTAGTTTCTTCTATCCCTTCTTTAAACCCCTTAAAAAACTTAATTGTATTTCAGTGAAATTCACGTGTACCGCCGCCTTAAACACTTGGTAAAAGATGCTGGATTAATTTTCTCTTTTGCAAAAAGAGTTTGCGATTAAACTGACAACCTGCTGGCAGACGTCTCCTATTCATTAGTCGCGTTGTGCTTCAAATGATTTTTCTCACACTAGTAAGTAGTATTTAACATAAACTATAAAGAAGCTAGCACCCTTGAGATAATTTTAGCGACTTGCACTTATTCCAACCTCCACAAGTAAGTGTTCTTTTCGTAAGTTAAAATTTAGACTGCGTTCTGACATGCAGCGCAATTTCGAGGACGCGCGCTTTATTTATTATAAAGGGCACAATACCGTTAATAAATTGTTTCTCCTGACCGTTTATGAACAAGCAGCTGGCGACTGGTTTTGGACGAAAAAAAAATGAAAATTTTGATTATAGTTTTTTTCATGGTTTTCCCGATGAATTTCATTTTCAGTTAATCTTGAAAAATTCAAGTTTGTATTAAAGTTTATACTGACACTTTTTTATGGTTCTGCTTATCACGAAGCTAGCTGTTTTGATATTTAGCATCTAAGGGTCTGACTAAACAAGGAAACGTCGCTGAAACATCATGTTGCGGACGTAAACGGGTTGCCAATTTACTGCGCGAGAGGCATTTGTTGCGGATACAAATCTTGCTTCCCGGACGCAAGAAAATTTTTATTGAATCAAGTAAAAAAAATTATTGTTTCCTGGATGCAAACTTTGCTTTCGAGACAAATGTTTCCCCAGTTTAGGCACACTGAAGAAACGATGTCAAACTTCTGTTGGCGCAGTAACTTCTCTTACGTACAGGGCAACAAAATTCTAATCCAACTGACTTTGTAGAATAATATCCACTTTCTCTGTGTCGAACTTTCTTTGTCTTTATGATAAAAAACGGGTTTCTCCTTTCTGTCGGCCACATGCTGGTACGATGTGTGTGTCTCACTAAGGTCACCTGTAAAGACTGTAAAGGAGGCCTTTTATAGCTCAAAACCGCATGTCACTACTAAAACCTGGATCAATGAGAACCCTAATTTAGGTTGCGTTCCCTTTAAACAATATTCAGGACGGATTCTGCGATTGAAAATTCGATTTCCCGTTCCATTTAGGGACAAACCGGCTAACGATCAGCTTCCGGAGATGGACGGTGCATCGTTCCGCAGATTGGGATATAAATTTGGTTTCAGATTGCGCGTTTCAGTGGCGATGCAGCTTCAGATCCGTCACCAGCTGTAGTCGTTCAGAACCAGCAGACAAACAAACAGGCAGAGACCTTCGCAGCCGGGGTCTAGGGATGATGAACGGAACAGATCGATCTTTTTACGCATTTTTGTTCTAGCTAACATGAAAATCCAAACAATCTGGATTCCCTAAATCTAAAGACTGGATTATCTAAATGGACCGCTACCTTAGTCCATTTTAGTGGTTCGTAGTTGGTGGTGTTTTGGACATTTCCTGACTATATCGAGTTACGGGTTCTGCATGCCTACTGAATATCTTGTGAAGACCATGACGATAGTTTCTACTGAAAACAAAGCAAATGCAAGGGTTGATAGCAGAATTTTTAGAAGCCATGAGTAGGCCTATGAACACGTAGAAAGGCAATTCTCTGTTTGTTTGTAGTGTGAGAATAGTTAAAGGCAGACAGCAAAAGATAAAACCTAACACGATAGCAATGGTCATCCTTAACACGTTCCTGTTCCTCTTAGCGCGTTGTTCTTCGGCGATGACCGTTTGTTCACCTGGAGTTTTCTGTGACTTGAGCTTGTACAAGATGATAGAGTAGAGTATGGTTATTAAGACCATCGGGATATAAAACAGAACAACATATATTGCTAATCTGTAAAATTCAAAGTTCAAGCGCTCTCCAAAGGCTTCATTCCACTGCAACACGCACGCTAATTTTCCTGGCCACGGGTATTCAACAACTTTGTAGGCGAACCAAAATGGCGAAAGGAAAGTGATCGCGAATACCCATGTTACGCCGATGAACAAGGGACAAAGCTTTGAACTAAAAAGAGGGGAACGGAGGGGGAATACAACAGCTCCAAATCGATTCACTGCTATCAAAACCAGGGTCTGAGCAGACACGCCAAGGGACACACTTGATAAAGAGTTGATTAGCTTACACAAGGCCTGGCCAAGAGGACCACTGATAAGCCAGGAGCCTACGTATATGAGTCAAAATCCGTGGAAACAGAAATATTGGATACAGGAGGTCGGACATGGCCATGTTTACGATGAAATAATTTATCGGTTTTCTCAAGGTTTGCGTCCTGTAAACAATAATTGCGATCAAGCAATTTCCGATCAACGAAACGACGAGTAGTAGGCAGAAAGCAAAAGTTTTTCCAATTTTCTCTGCTGTGGAGTTATCCAGACCGGGGAAACCTGTTTCATTCATGGTTCCATTCATGTTTGATCACTTTCTTATAGTTCGTTTCCCACTATTTTAACCTGTTTTGTTAAGAGCATATGATGAAACTGAAGCCACAATCTGCCGCCCTTGTCTTTTAAAGGACCGTGCAGCTGTTTTTTAAACCAAACACTGTGAATTTGCAGTTTTAGTGATATTATCTTTTTATTTGTAAACAGCAAGGAAGCCATATATTTTATTTGCGTTACAAAGAGGGGATATTTTGAGTTTCCGGTATTTAACTGATTTCATCATGCATCGTTTCTTTCATGTTCTTTCTCACTGTCGAGCCTTATGACAAGTTCTAACAATTGAAAATCTGTTATCTATTTATTGTGCCTTTTCTGACGTCAGGCGTTAGATAATAGGCCAGATGAGGGATAAAATGTAATTATTGGTTCACCAAGCTACTTTTCACCTAGTAGTACGTTTCTATGCTGTGCAGCTATAGAATAATTTCATTATTCCTGTTATTTTCTCTTTAATAAGAATTAGCGGGTGGCTGCTAACTCAGACAGAAAGTCAGGTAGTTCCCAAACCCACTGAAAGGTAATTGTTCCTTTACTTACATTTCACTGACCTGATCGAAGTAAAGAGACTTAGCTAGACTTGAGTTTACGACAGGAGTTAATACGCCTAACCGGAGCAAAGAGTCTTCGTGTGGGGGATTTTACACTAATTAGCTTGTCCGCATCGTCCTATACGCTTTCAAACAACACAGTTCCCAAACCAGCCAAACCGACTTAAAAGCAATCATTCCTCCTTTTTAACATTATTCACCTGGCAAAAAGAGACGGCAAATGTGTAACAGACTGAATTAATACGTCTAACGCCTAATATTTCCAGTTTTTGTGCGCTGCGGAGGACAACGAGAATCTAGTTTTCTCTTTGTGCAACAAGACTTTCCTAAAACAAAACCGACTGTGATAGGAGCCGGGGTGGGGGTTACTCCCTTATATAAGCTCTATAGGTATGTGTGGCGCCAAAGGGTATGGTTTTTGAGCCATTTTGGTCTGAAATAGGATGGCTTTTTATCAATTGAAATCGTTTTATCGATTTTGACCATTTTTGGTCTGAAATAGGGCATGTTTGTGCACTCTGGTCTGGAATTGGGTATGTTTTTAAGAAGAAGGTACGTTTATTATTTTCACTGCTTAAGCCCTTTCTTGAGCCATTCTCAAATGTTTTACTTAAGCCGTAGCAGATCCTGGGTCCCGGATCCGCTGCGATTATGGTCTGGTCTGAAACAGAGTATCAAATTTTGGGTCAGGTCTGAAATAGGGTATGGAAAATGACATATTTTGGTCTGAAATAGGGTAAGGGTTTCAAGAAACGCACCGCACATCCTCACCCAAATTATGGCTCCAGATTGCAAGGAAAAGAAAACAGTCAAAACAGTCATTTCACAAGTCACATGAATAACCTACAGGTAATTCACGGCTCACGGCTAAATTGCCAAATCACGTTTCACGAGAAATAAAATAATCATTTCACAATTCACAGGGGAAAAGGCCTTTCACGGAACACGAAAAAACCTTCAAGCCCGTCTTAGCCGCCGGAGCCTGAGCACGAGGAAGTGCTCAGGCTCCGGCGGCTTCCGGCGGCTTCCGGCGGCTCAGCTCTGGGGACGAGAACGCGACCAACCGAGAAAATATCACTTTCTATACTGCTCGATATAACGAACATTTTGGTTGTTTTTCCGCGAATTCGTAACGAGGTTTTCGATATAACGAATCCTCGATATAACGAACCATTTTTCCCAGTCACTTAAGTGGCAGTTCGTTAAATCGAGGTTCCACTGTGTATATGTGTAAAATGTGTAAAGTTCATTTTCTTGATGTTTTGATCAGCGAACCAAATTGTTGTCAGCCCAGTCTAGTATGATTTAATTCATTGTAATCTGTTAAAGATTTTTGTTTGTTTGTTTATTTGTTAACTTTCTACATTATCTTAATAAGCTTTTGCAATACTGTAGCGATTTATGGTCATGCAAATAAAGCTTGTTGTTGTTGTTGTTGTTGTGTATGTGCGGACCCTGTGGTTTTTGAGCCGTTCTGGTCTGAAAATGAATTTTGAAACGTATGGTCTGAAAAGGAGATTTTTTTGCCTTTTGATGGTCTGAAAATTGAAAATGTGTATCGATTTTTGCCATCCTGGCTTGATAAATGGGAAACCTGTGTAGGTTAGGTCTGAAAATGGATAGAGAAAATGGCGTATTTAAGTCTAAAATGGGTTAGGGTTTAAGAGAACATGCAGGTCGCACACCCCCAACATGCACAACTACGCACGTTAATTTTTCTGGGTTCTCAACAACTTTGTAGACTTACCAAAATGGCGAAAGCAGAAGTCATCGCCATTACCCACGTTGCGATAACCATGCAGTGCATGATCATCTTTTATAAGCTCAAGTCACAGAAGATTTCAAGCGAACAATCAGTCGGCAACGCTGAGGAGCAACGCGCTAAGAAGACAAACAAACAGAGACAAACAGACAAAGACAAACAGAGACGCGATAAACATAGCCATTGCTATTGCTATTGTGTTGGGGTTTGCAATCTGCTGGGTCCCCTTCAGTATTTTTCTATTTATACGACTCTTAGTATGGAACAAACCATTTCCTTGTGGTATCTTTCTTCACGCACAGTTTACACACATTTATCGCTTATGCAAATTCAGTTATGAACCCCTTCATTTGTTTTAGTTTCAGTGAAAATTATCGTCCAGGTTTTCGGAGACTTTGTATTTAGAACGTGACTGCAGGAGTGAACATTTTACTCAAACGTATATTTCACAACTGCACGTTCCTTGTAGAACTCCCACCCGTAAAAACTGTCACCAGGAGCCCATCTGTCACTGAAATGCAAAACACGACTTACATCGATTTTTTTATGTCAACAGTATCTATAAAATAATATAACGACATACTAGGAACCAAGAGATCAGTAACATTAAAGTGAACAGAGAGGGAGTCTTGTAATATCTTAATTGCAAAAAATGTAATTTTAGTAAATATGCGGCGTAAATATATTCTTTCATGAATCAGCGCGTCAAGCGAGGCGCAGTCAACAAATTTAAAAATGGCGACCATCGCGATGGTAATTAGGTAATATGAGAGGGTAAAATGGTCCTATTTGAACGTAACACAGCGACTGTAAACATAGATCTTATACACGAAGTGTTGCAACTGAAGCGGTAAAAAGGCGGCTGAACAATCCAGACGCACTGATCTCTTCGTTTCTAAAAGTTTGAAGTCACGCTTTGCTAGATCGATGGCCAGCCAATCCAGTTTTCAGACATGAAATAGTCAACACTCAAATCCTGTAGAATTTAAATGAGTTATGTTTTTTTTTGTAGCTGAAGGATTCTCTTCTGAGAAAATCACTTTTTTATGTCGCTAGTATGTGTAACCCCAAAGGGTTACTCGTATAGCCGAGCACGATGTGAAGGTGATCGGAGCAGAATCCGAACGCACGTTTATAGATATCAAAGTTCAAGTTTATCTTTAATCCATGTAGCCAAGATTAACACTATCGATTACAGTGGATTGGGTACTGAGCTGACTTTGTGGTTCGAACTAAAATAAAGTACAGCAAAAGAAACCTAAGTAAAATGTGCTATAAAAATGTAACGCTAAGACAAAGACTATATAGAAAACTGGAAGCGTGAAATAAACAGATACTGCGAAGAAACAATAAGATACAATAACCTAAAGTAAAACAAATGTGGAGACTTACTTTGGTCTTGCTCCTGAGAACAGAAAGGCGGGTAGCAATGTAGCGAATAAGCGATATTATTGTGTGGCAAATAAACCTAAGAACTATAGCGAGAAATTCTACCGATAAAATAGTAGCGATACTAAGATAACGTCGTGAAATTTGATTCACTCCTGGTTAATATTAACAAAGGCACGTGCCTAAACATAACAATAACAAATAACGAAAACATAAAGAACTGTAACGCATTACGAAAGTAACATTCCGGCCCCTTTAAAGGCGGAAAATAAAACAGCGGCGCTGAAGCCTTTAACTAAGAACTACTGTTAAATGTTCACAAAGAACACAGGGTTCAGTTCATTACTGTTCAGCAGCCTCCAACAGAACAACCTTGTCTACTGGCCGTGTGAGAACGGATGTTCTTGTCTTTACTTTGACACTCCGGACTAAGCCGTCGTCTCTGCTCCGATGAACCTCTAACACTCTTGCAAGTGGCCACGAACAGCGGGGAGTAGATTCGTCAAGGACCAGAACGACGTCGTTCACAGCCAAATTTCTGCTAGCTTGGTTCCACTTTCGTCTTTCCTGTAGGGCTGGCAGGTACTCGCGCACCCAGCGACGCCAGAATACATCGGCCAAATATTGCACTTGGCGCCATCTGCGACGGGAGAAGCTGTCGTTTTTGACAAAAGACCCCGGTGGCAGCGTGGGACCCGATCGCAAGAGTAGCAAGTGGTTAGGTGTTAGAGCCTCTGGATCTCTGGGGTCGTCGGAAACTTTGGTAATCGGGCGGCCATTGATGATGGATTCCACTTCGCATAGCAGGGTAAGCAGTCCTTCGTCATCCAGTGGCTGGTCCCGTAAAAGCGCTTTCATGACTTTACGCGTCGTTCGGATACATCTTTCCCAGACGCCACCATGATGCGAGCCGGCCGGAGGGTTAAAAACCCAGTCCGTATTGTTTGCGAGCAGAAACTGATGGATCTTCTCTTGTTTCCATTCATCCATGGCTTCCCGCAACTCTTTCTCGCCTCTGACAAAGTTACTGCCATTGTCTGATCGTATGCGTTGAGGCTGGCCTCTTCTCGAGATGAAACGCCGTAAAGCGTTGATGAAAGAGTCGGTGTCTAGGCTGTGAGCGACTTCAATGTGAATCGCACGAACTGCGAGACAGGTAAACAGGACACCATACCTCTTGACTGTACTTCTTCCTCGGCGCACGAAGAGGGGGCCAAAACAGTCCACTCCGACGTACGTAAAGGGGGGTTCCGAGGGGGAGACTCTGTCCTCGGGCAAATTAGCCATCTTCTGTTGTCCAACAGATGCTTGTACTTTCTTACAGTGGAAACAACCATTTAGGACGCGGCGAAGGGAGATTCTCGCTTGGACGATCCAATATTTCTCTCTTATCATTGACAGTGTATGTTCAAGGCCAGAATGGCCACAGCGTAGATGATAGTGGTGGATGATGAGGTCAGACACGTGATGCTGTTTTGGGAGAATGACCTGATGTTTAGCATCCTCGCTGATCGGCGAACGTTGCAGACGGCCTCCTACTCGAATAAGACCACCGGAGAGGACTGGATCCAACTTGTATATATGGCTCGATTTCTTCACTGTCTTCATCTTCGAAGAACTTGCATGTTCCGGGTTAGCAGTTTGTAAAGACAGCAACTCCTCCTGGAAACAACTTTCTTGAACTTTCTTCAAAATTTCCCTTTCAGCGACTTCCAGCTCGTAAACCTCCAAAGGGTCGACCCTTTGGCCAGGACGGGATTGCACTGCTTCTCCTTTCTTCTTCTTGTGGGCGGCATGTTTCAAATTCTTCCTGAGTCGAAGCATCCACGCTACAAACTTCTTTAGAGAATACCACGACGAAAATCGCTTGAATAGGTGTGTGATGTCGTACTTTGCAGGACAGCTCATGGTAGTAAAGGTGGCAATGTTTTCTTCTTCAATAGGCGTCTCCTTCATGTCTTCTTCGATCGCGGTCGGGATCTTAGGCCAGTCTCTTTCGCCTAGCCAAAGGAATTCTGGGCCCTTTGACCAACGGTTATTCTGGATTATAGCGTCGGCTGATAGCCCCCTTGAAGCGTCGGCGGCGGGGTTAGCCTTTGTTCCAACGTACTTCCATTGGCATGGGGATGATTGTTCACGGATAGAGGCTACTCGATTAGCAACAAACGTTTTGTATCTTCTTTCATCATTGGCAATATAGCGTAAGACGCACGTACTGTCTGTCCAGAAAAATGAGTTGTCGATGGCTAAGTCCAGTTCTTGACGTATCATTCTGTCCAGTCTTGTGGAGAGCACGGCAGCCGACAGTTCCATTTTTGGAATGGTGACGGGCTTTAGGGGAGATAAACGTGACTTCCCCATAACAAATGAGCAATGGACTTCGTGTTTGGCGTTCACCAGCCGCATATACGAGACGGCACCATAGGCGATCGTAGAAGCGTCAGAGAAGTGGTGTAGCTGACAGGAGATAACGGAACCAAAATTTGGAGGCTTGAAACATCTGTCCATCGAGAATTGCTCTAGTTTGGGCAGCTCCTTTAGCCAAATTTCCCAGCGCTGAAGGTCCTCTTCTGGGATTTTGTCGTCCCAACCGAGTTGTCTTCTACAGAGATCCTGGAGCAGAACTTTCGCCGAAAGATGGAAAGGTGCTACGAAGCCAAGTGGATCGTAGATTGAACTAATTACAGAGAGAATTCCCCTTCTGGTGGGTGGTTTATCCTTGGTAGCAATTTTGAAGCTGAACACGTCAGAAGTGACGTTCCACTGGACGCCAAGGGCTCTCTCTAGGAGGGTGTGGTCGAAGTCCAAATCTTTAACGGACGCTGCTCTATCCGACTCGGGGATGGATTCAATGGTCTTACGAGAGTTTGACAGCCATTTGGTCAACCGAAAACCACCTTTCATTAAGAGCTGTGATAGTTCGCTAGCTAGGTTAATGGCATCTGGTTCTGATTCAACAGACCTTAAGCAATCGTCCACATAGAAGTTGCGTTCGACGATCTTTATGGCCTCCCGACTGAAGTGGGCTTGATTATCTGCTGCGGTTTTCTTTAAGGCAAAATTGGCACAGCTAGGGGAAGATACGGCCCCAAACAGATGAACAGACATCATAAGCTCTTCGGGTTTCAGATCCATATTTCCATCGGGCCACCAAAGGAAGCGTAGCGCACTGCGATCTTCGGGGTTCACACGAACCTGGTGGAACATGGCTTCCACGTCTGACATAAATGCCACGGAGTCTTGCCGGAATCTTGTCAGTACTCCTACGAGAGAGTTCGTCAGATCCGGCCCCTGTAAGAGCTGGTCGTTAAGGGACTTGTCACGGTACTTGGCGGAGCAGTCGAACACGACTCGTACCTTTCCCGGCTTTGCTGGATGCTGAACTGCGTGGTGAGGGAGATACCATGTCTTGCCTTGTACTTCAACTGTTTGGGCCTTGGTTGCATATCCTTTCTTTAGTAGGTCATCTATACAATTCTTGTACTTTAACCACAGATCTGGGTCTTTTGAGAGGCGACGTTTCAACAGCTGGAGACGATGTTCGGCTACTGACCTGTTGTTGTCCAAGCAAGGAGGATCGTTTCTCCATGGTAGCGCGAGCTGATAGTGGCCGTCTTCAAGGATGATAGAGCTTGTCATTAACTCCACGGCGCGTTTGTCATTAGCTGACATAGATCTGGTTTCGTCATGTACTGCGTCGTTGAACTCCATATCGCAATAGTTCTTAAATTGTTCATTGAGCTCCAGGTCAGCCTTTATGAAGTTTGCAGTGTAGCTGGTAGTTTTCGAGGTCTTGCCTAGTGGGCCATTTACAACCCAACCAAACATGGTTCTTGTAGCATACGGTCCTCCGTTCTGGCTTGGGATGACTTGCTTGGGTTCAAGGATTTCTGGGGCATTGCTCCCAATAAGCAAGCCCACGTTCGCTTCGATTTTGGCAATTCGTATCCCATCGAGGTAGGGCCAGCGGTCAACGTCTTCTTGTTGGGCTCCATTTTCTACTGCTACTGGCAATTTTGGCCTTGTAAATACGCATGGCAACTCGACAGCATTTTCTTCTTCGAGGTCCATTACTTGAAGGCTAACGACGCGCGAAGCACTTTGACTCTGCTCCCTTTCCATGGTAGTTAGAGTCAACGACATTGGACGTCCACACAAACCAAGTTGAGTGGCCAGATCTTCTGAACAAAATGAGGCGTTAGACCCATTGTCCAAGAAAGCGTATGTTTTAACAATGAGGTCACTTCCCGGTGCTTTCACCTTAACTGGAACTAATGCCAAGCTTGCAATGGATGAACGGTCGTCCTTCGTTTCTTTAGTGTAACCTTTTTTTTTTTTTTTTTTTTTTTTTTTTTTTGATACAGACTTTATTTATTTACAACACTTACAACACTACTTACAATCTTACATGATTACTTTACTTACTTACTTACAATTACAGTTACTAACAGACATTACTTACTTTGCACTTACAGTTTACAGTTTCTTTACTGGGAAATAGTCGAAAAAAAAAAACAGTTGCGCAATTACTGTCTTTTTTTTTTATAAAACGCGTATTACATGCGTTTAAAGCACTAACTAAACTAGATTAAAGAGAGATATTTTCTGGCCATTTTTTATAAAAATTTAACAGATCGTTATTTTTTGAGGCAATGTACTTTTCTGTCTGATAGTTAATTTTGATTTTTTGTTTGTAACCTGCAATGCACGGGTGTATATTCTTTTTTCTACAATCCCAGATATATAACTTACCGATTAATATTAAATAATTAAGTAAGGGACAAGGTGGGTTTATTATGCCTATGTTTCTTTAGTGTAACCGCTGAAAGCGGTTTGTCCAATTTCTCGATTGGACGTTGGAGCTTGAGCCTCTGTGGCCGGAGAGCTTGCGGCGTCACTAATTGGAGCTGCTACTTGCCCTCTAGGGTGAAGGTAGCTTGAATGCTTTCCGTTGCATCCAGTGATACGGCAGAAACCTTTCTTGGGACAGGAGTTAGCTGAATGACCCACAACTAGACAGTTAGCACACAAGTTTTGAGAATCGACGTACTGCCACCTTGCAGCTAAAGACTTCTCCTTGAAGTTACTACACTGCGATAGCCAGTGGTCACTTTTACGACAGAGAGGACACTTGCGGCCTGTTTGGTTTGACTGCATCTCGGTGTTATCGCGCTCTTCGCTCGTTTCCACTTGTGTGCCGAAGGATGCTCTCGTGTGCATTGGAGCTCTCTTTCTTGGTTCGAAGCCTCCCTGGGATTGCGAAGGTTGGCTGGAGATGTTTCCGAATACCGCGTGGGTGGCTGCCCTAGCTCTAGCAGTGACAAAATCGCTAAGATCGGCGATGGTGATCTCGCGATTTTGGGTTTCGGTGATATTGTCCGCCATATCACGCCATTTTTGTCTTAACCCAAACGGAAGCCTCTGAACAATGGCTCTAAGCGTGTCCGGGTTTTCGAGCTTGTTTAGATATCCGATCTCAGTTAGAGTGTTCTTGCAACCAGTTAGCGAAATAGAAAACCTTTTCAAGGCTTCACCATCCTCAGCCTTTATCACAGGACCATTTGATAGCTTTTCCACATACGCGCATGCTACCTTGTAGTTCGATCCGTAGCTCTTTCGTAGGAGGTTGCGTGCTGTCCGATAGCCAGATTCTTCGCTCATCGACAGGCAGCTTTTTACCAGTTCTTGCACTTCGCCAGAGGTGTACTGCACCAGGTAATAAAGTCTAGTGCTTTCGCTTGCAGTTTTCCTGTCGATCAGACTCTCGAAAGCCCGAATAAACGACCAGTATTCGGTTGGGTTTCCGCTGAAAACGGGAACTTCTGGTTGGGGCAGTGTCAGTGCTAGCGTACTCTCTTGTTGTCGCTGTACAAGAGCCTGGAGCTGCTGGCTCTGGAAGAACTGAGCCTCCAGTAGTTGTCGAACAAGTGCATCATTTCCTGTGGAATCGCTGAAGTTACCACCATGAGTAGGCTCATAGTTTTCTGGTGTAACCTTGATTGGGGCGGATGGCGATTGTTTTGTATCGGGCGAATTGCAATTCTGATGCGGTGTAGGACTGACTTCTAATCTCGTAGACTCAGAAACGCCAAACGGTCTGTCTGGTGTTTTGGGTTCCTCAGCTGAAATCAAGGAATCTTCATAGTGTGCTTCTTCACTTGTTTTGGCGTGGACGTTTCGCGGTGGATCTATGGTTGAGTGTTGCTGCGTCCTTGTTACAGATTCCCCTGTGTTATTGTTTTCAGCTAACGGCTTTGTACCACAAATCTTCGGCTTGGGCGTACGCAAGTTCCTCCGCTTGTGCCTTAGCTATCTCTGTTTGAAGCTCTAAGGCTTTCCTTTTCAATTGAAGAGCGAGTTCTTCCTTCTGTAAAGTCCGCCAGTCTTCCAACTTGGCAGCTTCTGCTTCTAACATTGCTCTTTTCGCAGCAGCCTTTGCTCGTGCAGATGGAACAGAGCTGGAAGTGGATGCTTTGGAACGTACGGAGCGACGGGAATGCTTAGAGCTAGCGCGAGAGCTTACGTTACTAATCGAATCGGCTGGCGTGACGTCGACGAGTGTGTCGTGGATATTAACCTCGAGGGGGTTATCGATCCAGCGTGATATCTCGCCCGCAAGTTGGCCGTGAGACTGTTCAACTGATTTGAAATACTCGTCTGACTCTTCAATATCGTACGGATCCTCCAGACGATCGTGATAGGCAATGTGAACTCTTGAAAACTCTGCGAAGGCTTTATGTAATTGATCGAGTTTTTCTTTTACACGTGGAGCGTTTAATCGGTTTATCATTAACTCCTTTATCTCTCCATGTATTCGCGTAACAATGCCCTTTTTGCTGCCTCTCACTTGCTTTAGTTTACGAAGGCTTTCCGCATCAATTCCTTCCAAATCGAGAGTAAGATTTCTTTGTCTTATTCTCCCACTTAGCTCGATATTATCAGAACCACCCTCGGCCATATCAGCCAAGAAATGTATGTCGCGACGTGTCTAGTACGTTGTTACGCAACAAAGAGGGCAAACATTCGCAGAATCGTATCCGTCCCAGTTCTTTAGATCACAGAATTGCTGGAATTGCTTGACTTGGCAGGAATTAGAAGCACAAATTCGAACTTATGTAACCCCAAACGGTTACTCGTATAGCCGAGCACGATGTGAAGGTGATCGGAGCAGAATCCGAACGCACGTTTATAGATATCAAAGTTCAAGTTTATCTTTAATCCATGTAGCCAAGATTAACACTATCGATTACAGTGGATTGGGTACTGAGCTGACTTTGTGGTTCGAACTAAAATAAAGTACAGCAAAAGAAACCTAAGTAAAATGTGCTATAAAAATGTAACGCTAAGACAAAGACTATATAGAAAACTGGAAGCGTGAAATAAACAGATACTGCGAAGAAACAATAAGATACAATAACCTAAAGTAAAACAAATGTGGAGACTTACTTTGGTCTTGCTCCTGAGAACAGAAAGGCGGGTAGCAATGTAGCGAATAAGCGATATTATTGTGTGGCAAATAAACCTAAGAACTATAGCGAGAAATTCTACCGATAAAATAGTAGCGATACTAAGATAACGTCGTGAAATTTGATTCACTCCTGGTTAATATTAACAAAGGCACGTGCCTAAACATAACAATAACAAATAACGAAAACATAAAGAACTGTAACGCATTACGAAAGTAACAGTATGAACCAGGCCTTTAACCAAACTTTGTTTGCTTTACTGCTTGAATCAAAAGGGCGCGCAAGAGCCGTTTCAGTTCATGAACCATTTCTCCACTGAGCAGACTGAGTTCCACAAAACTTGCACTACAGCCGCGTAGGGAAATTTTTTCGGTTCCAATCCGCTTCAAACAATGTTTAGGAACATTTTCAAGGAAGCATAAAGCATTTACCGTATTTCAAAGCCAATAATTAGAAGACATTTTAGAATGTTGTGTTTGTTCGTTTTCTCCAGATCAGGTGGTTTGAGCAGCTTTGCCAAGGTAAACTTTCATTCAGCTTCGCCAAGGTGAACTGCGATACGCGGCAATAATTTTCGCGCCTTTTTTGACCTTTTTTCGTTCTGTCATGCGATCAATGTTTTTTCTTTTCCTTTCGCTATGTTATAAAAGGATTGGTTTATGCTTTTAGCTGTGCATTTATCGAGTTATGGTTGCACTTGGGAAGTTTGGAGAGCACTCGAGAAGCCAAAAAGAATCCACGCATATATCCACGCAACGCGCGTGGTCATACTATCCGCGGAAGACTGGTACGTTCTAAAAATAACTTGAGACATATTTTCGTTGGAATAGGGTATGTATGGGAGATTGGCTCTCTTACGTGATAGTCTCTTGGTATAAGGTAAGTTTCTTTATTTTTTAATCGCCGCAATGCATTAACAAAACCCGGAAACAAAACGTATTTTTACTATAGTAAGTAGCTACGACTGTACTTATGGAATCCATTCAGTTTCAGCTTCGAAAACAAAATCCGCAAAAGGAACATAGCCCTCCATAAACTTTTCAAATGGGTTGAAGACAAGCGATTGAAGAGTTAGTCGGTTTCTTTACCCCTACCATATAAGCTATGACTGACGGCAGTCTATTAACCCTATTCGGCCTGGGCTTTTTTTGAGTTCCTGAGCCTGGGGGGGCACATTGTGCCCCCCCCCCCCCCCCCCCTTCGTAACTTCAAGAACATTAAGGCTGAGACAGTGAAACCTGGAGGGCACATAGTACGTCCAAAACTGTCTCCTTTGCGGTCCGCACAATGGAACGATGACGTCATATGACGTAGATATTAGGTAATTAGTTATACGGCCGCCATCTTGGATCCGCCATCATGAATTTTTGAATTTTTTTAAAACCTCTTAAAAACCGTCCAAATTGACCCAAAATTAATCAAAACCAATAAATAAACGCTAAATGACGTAAAAATACAAAAGTTATACCAATAAACATTGTTTTTCTTCATTCAAAGGTATAAATATGCAAATTTCCAAAAACATGGCTGTCAATATCTTGTTGCCATGGAAACGTCAAGTCACGTGATCAAAAATTGTTGCCAGATAAATTTTAGGAAAAGTCACAAAGTTTGATGGCGTTTGATTACATATTAAAGAAGTTATGAATGTTGAAAGTTAGCGCGGGCACTTTGTGCCCCCCCCCCCCCCCCCCTCCCCCAGGCCGAATAGGGTTAACAACTGCTCAGAACTGCTTAGAGAAGTTTTGATTTGAAAGGTAGAGTATTAATGAAAGCAAGTCATTGTGCTTGTTCATCCATAAGTTATGAATAAAACGGACAACAAATTCTTCTTTTGATAAGTTTTTTTTTTTTCAAAAATAATCCATAAGTTTATCTAAAAGTAAAAACGCATTACATTAATGCTTCGAGGAACTGTCCTCACAAATAAACGCGTTAAAGCACATGAATTTGATTATGACTTGTACGTATTTCTCAAGAGCCGCTAACAATAACACAAAGAAAAAAGTCAACCAAACATTTATAATGACATAAATTCGCATTAAGAAATGTAATTTCCTTTACCGTTATATCCAGAAGCTGCTTGAAATGTTTAAAAACTCTAACTGCCTTTTTTGTTCTGAGTTCCGAAGAAATATATCGCCTGCATTGATATAAGATAATATTGAAGCACGTCGGTACAGTCCGTAGCCAAACAGAGGGCCGTAATTTGAACACGTGATACGAATGCAAATAGATAATGTAAAACTGATAGAAACTTTTGCTGTTGAACGTATACTGTTAGAGTTGGTTCGTCTGATTCTTTATTCATGGTTGGCATCGGGGAAATGTGGCGCCGAGCAAAAACCAGTTTTGCCAGGATGAAAGCGGAAAATTTAGCGTAGACGATACCGTAGGGTGCTGTAAAGATTAACCTGAGGTCAATTCAATAAAACTTTTACCAGTGTAATTTACAAGCGTAGCCATTGTTTCAGAGATTAAAAACAATAGCTACACTTGTAAATTACACAAGTTTTATTGAATTGACCCCTAAAATTACTGACTGAATAAAACTCCTTTATAGCCAAACGAAAAACTATATCTTACGGCACATTTTTCAGTGAAAAGTAGATTTTCCTCCTCCTGGAAAATATCTTAACTTTTGGGATCGTAAAGCAAGGCTTAAGGACGTTCGCGCGAAAATCATCTAACATTGATTTTTTTATAAAACTTTTGCTACAGCTAGGTTATGAGTTACTCGTGTCAGAAATGCAAACAAATGAGGGGGTCACCGACTTCGTTTCTGAGATAAGCTATCTTAAAGGCGACCCTAATTTTGAAAAATTGGTCTTCCTTACGGGATGTGACCCGAATGACTGTTAGTCTAAAAATATTGCAAATAAATCTCTAAAATGCAACTTTTTTCCCAAATTTTAAGCTAGTAGGTCTGTTCAGCAAATTCATTCAACTGGTGACGTTCCTTGAAGTAAATTTCATCTTTAAACGACAGCATTTGTAAACTCTGACAGCCGCAAGTTGGCAGGATTCGATGGCGCGCGGGTAGAAAAATGGAAAAAAATTTAAACTTCCTACATTGATTTTTTGTTCATTTTTTCACAATTTGTCAAAAATTGGCAAAGAAAATTATCTATGAAAAAAAAATTGGCGGTCACCGACCATCCAAGCGAGTTAAATCTAAGCAAAGTTAACGCAACCGCTATCAGCCCTTTATGTGCTTACATTTCTTCTCTTGCGCGCGCGCTCGTGCATGACGTAGCATGGCGATGCGACATGAATTGCGTGCGCAGTAAGGATGCGCATAAACAATTAGCGCGAACGTCCTTAAGGTAATTCCTTAGTATTGCATTGCGCATCACGTTCTGCGCATAATTTCTTGCGTCATCAGCGCGCGCACGAGCGCGCGCACAGTCCGAACCAAGAAGGTTTCCTTTGAGGATAAGTTGGCCAAATGAATAAGAGATTGTTTTCTCCTAAACGAGTACGGTGACCCCTATTTTTTACTGATGTCATTTACTCGTAATTGGACTATAAATAACATATTTTAAGCAGAAAAAAAGTTCAGTGGTAGAACTTGTATTAATTCTGTGTAAATCGCGTGAAAACCTGTATTTGGAGCCAACGAGGAGTATGTGCTGATGACGAAGCGGTCCGATTTCCTTGCAAAATTTGCAAGACCGATCAATTTGAAATGACTTCCCTGAAAGAATGTCGTAAAATCAAATAAATAGTGTTAAAATTTCAATAAAAATCATAGTTTTCTACAGGCAATAAGGGTCCATTTCTCGATGATCGAGTTTCGAACATTCCTCGCGCAATTATAAAAAGTCGCTATAAATAACGGGAGTACAGTGTAAAAACAAGCACGGCGACCTCCTTTCTTTATTGCATTTTGCGAATGCCCTAAGCATGGTTATCAATCGTACCAAGTTTGAAAAAAAGTTAAGTATAAGATCCTTTTCAAGGGAATTACCTAAAAGGGGTTTTTCACCTGCTGTTGGAACAAAGCCTTTGGAATATGAAATGAGCTTTAGGTTGCGAAGGTGTGAAAATTAAGTAGTATCTTTAGAATTTCTTCTATTTGGTAAAGTTACGCAAGGAAAATTGAGTTGTCCAAATACAATTGGCTACAACTAGTTAATGACAATTAGTCTTTCAGTAAGAGCTTTGAGTTCTGCTTGTAGCCGAATGAGTTAACATCAGCCGTTCCTGAATGAAGTTCTGATCCACTTGATGTAAAGGATCTCGGTTAGCAGCAGGGCACCTCTCGGTCAGTAGCAGGGCACCTCTCGGTCAGCCATGGAGCTTAATTCCCCAAAAGTCCCTGTTAAGGCCCGTTTACACAGGCGATTGGATATTTTTGTGCAATTTTTATCGCACTTTTCGGTGAAATTTTTGTCGCCCGCAAGTTGCATCTTCGAATCGGTGTGTGTAAACTAGCGGCGATTTTAGTGCGATTTGGGCGCGATTTGTCGCGCGATGTCGCAGAGATTTCGAACATGTTCTAACATGTGGCAATTTTTGGGAAATCGCAGCAAATATTTTACCCGAATCGCACAGGAAAAAAAAGTTGCATTGGAGAGCGCGACAAAAATCGCATCAAAAATCGCATGTGTAAACGGGCCTTTACAACTAACAATAGTTCGTAATTAGTAAGTTATTGATGAAATACATAAAAAAGGGAGTCATGCCTTCATGCGAAAGGAAAATTTATTTTTGTATATAGTCTTTTTAACTGCATATTACTCATCTGACGACCTTTTATCAACAGGTAAATCAAAAGACAAATTAAAATGGGATGCAATTTCCGTCTCCTTAAGTTCCTATGTTGCCTCCTATTCGCCGAGATGGTGTTAATTTGGCGACTTAATATTAATTTGTTTTCTTACAAAGAACAAAATGTTTTGTTCGAGAAAGTTGTTTTAATGAAGCCACACAACAGGACAGACAACCAGACGATGCGTTGGGTGATCATTTACTGGTCGACTTGGTTTGGAAAAGTTAAGCATTTGCAGCTTAAGGCGGGAGTTAACCTAAACGCCGCTTTTCCGCCACTTGACATGGCTTTAATGGAAATATCTCGTTCACGTTTCAAGCAATCCAAAACCTCTATGCTTAAAACATAAACCTATGTCATGGGGTGTTTTGTAAATTTTTGCGTGATTTTTGGGTATGTTTGGGAGGAAATAGTTTTTCTCAAAGGATTGGTAAAATTTAGAGAAATAAGAAATGTTGAAGATTTAGTGAAGTTTTTAAATTAGAATTTGTAGTTAATAATTAATAGACGGATACCAAGTTAGTCCACTAGCAACCTGGGGTGCTCTTACGTGGGTATCGACTGTCTGTTGGTGTTCCAAAACTCATTTTCTTTCTCCTATCCCTTCTTAAAACCTCTTAAAATTTCATTAAAATTCAGGTAGACTCCCGCCTTAAGTGGGAGAAGGATAGGTGTCCTGTGGCATGTGAGGTGACGAGCAACCACTCCCGAGAACGTGAAGCAAACGGATTCATTGTACATGCACGTGATGGGCACATGATTCCTCCTTCAGATGCGGTGCCGTGGATCTTGTGGACGCAAGAAAACCCCGTGTACACACCGGTGTTAAAAAACGAAACGTTTATGTCCAAATTTAAGCTGCTGGCAAGTTATCGCTTAGATTCTGATTTTCCTGTTCCGACTTTTTCTATTCCCAAATTAGCAGCGCCGATTCCTTTTAAGAACAAAACCGGGTTCATCATGGTGGCACTATCAAATTGTGAGCCCGTGCGTACTGAGTACATGAGGCAGCTAATGCGGTTTGCTCGAGTAGACTCTTACGGACGATGCCTAAAGAACAAAAAAGATTTGATTCCCTGGGGCGGTTTCAACTTATCAAACGGGAAAAATTTTAACGAGCTCAAAACAGAATTGGCAAAACCTATAAGTTTACTCTG
This sequence comes from Dendrophyllia cribrosa, assembly GCA_024195265.1. Classification (NCBI taxonomy): domain Eukaryota; kingdom Metazoa; phylum Cnidaria; class Anthozoa; order Scleractinia; family Dendrophylliidae; genus Dendrophyllia; species Dendrophyllia cribrosa. The sequence continues at coordinate 4,712,910 of JAJLRJ010000001.1, read as the reverse complement.
GTATTTTTTAATCAAGACTGCGATTATTTTGTTGACGAACAACTGAGCCATGCTCTCGATGCCGGCTCAGTTCCTGTTGTCATGAGTACGGACAAACTCGACGAGTTCCTGCCCGGCAATCTTAAAACCTCCGTAATTAAAGTTCGAGATTTTAAGAGCCCGAGACTTTTGGCTGATTACTTGAAACATCTTAACGAGAACGAGGCCGCATACAATAAATACCTGGAATGGAAGTGGCTAGGCATCGGTAATATGTCAGGAAAAGTTATTGGAAACTACTGGAAATCAGAGTATCCGACTTACTGTCAAATATGCGTTGCACTTTCAGAAAGGCGGCTGCACAAGGATGGACTTAAAACAGACAACTGCAAATCAAGGACGCTTAAAGACTGGGGATTAGTAATGGGTGCGTAACAACTTAGTGTAAAACAGATGCATTTTATGCCTTGGTAATACGAATGCGTGCGGTCCTGGAGCGAGAGACGCAAACCGCCTATGGGGCGTGTGAGGCTCGCGCCTTTGCGAGCGAGCAGTAGACTGCTAGCAGTCCCTCTCTGGATAGTCAAGCGGGCGAACAAATACGCGACTGGCGATCCGAGCGGCGAGCGAGCGAAAAGTATAATGCAAACCCCTCGGCTCGTTCGCTCGCTCCAGTCTCACCGAGCTTGTTTTCGTGATTAGCTCGCCCGCTCGATTGACTGAAAAGGGACAGCTAGCAGTCTAAGCGAGCAGCGAAAAATAAACCCGACTGATTTGCAGTCTAGTAAAAACTCCACCGCGATCAAACGTCTGCGCATGCGTCAAACCATAGCCATGTGAAACCGGTAGTTGATCTTTGTCTGATGAAACAGTTTGAAACAGAAACTACAACAATGAGGAGAACAATGAATTGTCACTATGTCTATAATTTCTCCTTGACCTTCAAAACGCTGTAAATAATCTGAATGCATTTGTAACAAACCTCACCTGTCGTGTTTTCCTGTGTATTTTTCTCTTCTAAGAGGCTCCTAAAAACCAGGTTGGGCGAATTTCTCTTCAACAATCGAAACCCTTGTAATCCGCAGTTAACACATATAAGCGGGGTTGGGGGGGGGGGGGGGGGGGGGGGGGGCGGGGGAGAGGACGGGGGAGAGGACGGGGGCATTTTACGGTATTAAATTCGCTAGCGGACGCGCGCGAAAATCCACGCTTTCGTATTCACGAGATGGCTCCCGCTCTTAGAGCCCTTTGATCATTGCCAGCCGAATGAACCACGCAAATGGCAAAGAGATCGATCAAGAGCGCACTGTGTTCAACGTTCTTGTGTCTGAACTCATTTTGCTCAGCGTGTTCTCCCCTCCCAACTTCTGTCGAGCAATGAGCCTCTGCAGTTATCTCGTGCCCAGATTCCTAAGGTTTCTCAACTCGGTCTGGGGCCTAGGACCCTAGGTGTGGGCTTACCTCTCTGTATGTGATTGGGTTTCTCGTGGCGTGGCCCTTTCTCGATATATCAACAACTGAAATCACGCAACCAACCTTAAATTGGGCTCTGGCTCAGGGGGTTGATGGGGCTCAGGTTTGATGGAGCTCAGACACAGAACCAAAGATCCCCCAGGCGGGGGAGGAATTCCCTTTATAAGCTATATAGGTATGTGCGGCGTCCAAGGGTATGGTTTTCGAGCCATTTTGATCTGAAATAGTGTATCGATTTTGACCATTTTTGGTCTAAAATAGGGTATGTTTGTGCACTCTGGTCTGGAATTGGGTATAGTTTTTTGAAGAAGCTACGTTTTTTTTGCTCGAGAAGTGCAGTTGATTAACGTCGGCAATGTGAAGCCCTTCTCAAATGTTTTACGCAAGCCGCAGTAGTTCCTGCATTCCGGGTCAGCTGCGATCATGTTTCAGAGTGTATGTGCTGCAACGGCATGTCACGTTGACCAGTACTTATTTTACAGGGCAGGTCTGAAATAGGATATCGATTTAAGCGTCTGGCCCCGGTTGTTCAAAAGATGGATAGCGCTATCCACCGGATAAATCACTATCCAGGGGATAACACAATTGGTTTTGTTAATACTTATCCACTGGATAGTGATTTATCCGGTGGATAGCGTTATCCGCCTTTTGAACAACCGGGGCCTGGTCTGAAATATCGGATTTTGAGTCAGGTCTGAAATAGAGTATGGAAAATCACATATTTATAAGGGTTTCAAGAAGAGCGCCGCACACCCCCACCCAAATTTTCGGGGAGTACACCCTCGGGCCAGAGACCTACAGACCTAAAGGCCCATCAACCCAGAGCCCTAGGGTCTCTAGATTTATAGGTCTCTGGGTTTCTGACTCTCTAAGAACCCAACAGAGAGACAACTCAAGAATTCAAGGAGCCCAATCAAGTGTTTAAAGTTGGTTGCGCAATTTCAGTTGTTGACATATCGAGCTAGAAATCGGAGCTACCCAAAATAAGAATGCAATTACCACACCGATCACAAATTGAAAACACTACCATTTACAGTAAATATGGCTTTTATTGAAAATTATGGATTACTGCGAAATGTACATCATTATGTCGAAAAATTCTATCCACTTTAATTTACAAAATTATAGCGTAGCTACAGTCTTGGTATTAAGCTAGCTGTTGTTGTGCAAGATGAAAAAATGGCAGAGATTGCGAGGTGTGGATAGGGGTGGGGAGAGGAGATCTGCTGAGCCTTTTTGTGCCTGCCATGCAAGCAAGTTACATTGTTACTTTCTCATCGTATCTCTAGTACTAATAGACTTGTTCCAAGTCGATCGAGAAAACAGAAACAGATTTCCATGTAAGTTCGCGACTTGAAATAGCTACATAAACCTCCCGCCATTTTGCATGCTGTGGGAAGCTCAAATGGAGCTGATCCAGCCTGCTTAAACGAGACCTCACCTCACCTAACTGTTATTTCCCTTAACCCTTTCACTTCCAGAGTCAATTATGGAGACATGTAGTCTTGTTCTAACTTTTGAGTCTCCTGTAGACAAAATCCTATGGTGTGACCATCCAAATGAAACCTCTTCGGCAGTACTTCTGCATGGTACCATTTGTTTTTTCAATATTTCACAAAAATGAAATTTGGGATTTTTCTTGAATTTTGATGTTTTGCACTCTTGGGAGTGAAAGGGTTTGTCAGAATACTGACGAGATCTCGGTACTTGTGACGACAATTCTCTGGTAAAAACGGTTCGCCAAGCTCACAGACATAGAAAAACGGTATGCATTGCTTAGCAAATTTGACAGTGAATGATCACGTGACTACTATTCATCCCGGCAACCTCGACAACATTTCCCGAGATAAAAACAGGACAAAAGTTGTCCCGCTAAATGACGATCGAGCGACTTGGAGCAAACCTGTCCCCAGTTGTACCCGGTGTGTACTGGCTATATATAGAAATCATCCGCCAAACATGAAGAAAAAGTGTTTCTACTTTATAAAAAAAAGATTTTTTTTCTTTGTTTAATGTTTCTTAAAAGGGATTTTGCGAAATTAATTCGCGAGCGGTCCATCTCAGCGGTCCGTATGCAAAAATTCGGACCGCTAAGGGAACCAATCAGAATGCTCCTTTTCATCACGGACCAGTTCAGCCATATAATAAAATAACATATTAATGACTGATAAGCATTGTAAAAATGTCACCTTAGAATTTAATTAGAGGAAAACTAATTCAAATTTTATAATGAAAACTTGATTGGTGAATACAAGTCCACACTTAGCGCCAAAGGTCTACAACTGTGATTTCTGAGGCTACCCACAAAGTCCAGTTCTTCATAGCCCGGAAAAAGCTTCTTAAAGGAGCAGTGTCATGGAAATTTGGTGCCATTTCAAAACCAAATACTTTTGTAGTAACAGAAAACGGTAAAATAATTGTCCAGTCTGTGATAAGTTTCGTGATAAATTGTCTAGTCGTAAACTGACTAAGTCTGAATGAATTACAACTTGAAAAAAGTTAGCCAAACGTTTTTTTAAGTTCTCACATTTGTTTTGTCCAAAATAGGCTACAACAGTCCATGATTCGTTCTTCTTTCAAGAATAGGTTGATTTTTTCCCTTGGTGTTTTAGTATTATTTTGTAAATAAGTAACGGTTATTGCAGCATAGTTTTGACGAAAAACAGGTCAAAATACTTTTAACCATGACGTTTGTACATGAAAGCGCAGAAAAAAATCTTTGTGGCACCGAAGCAGAAGGCCGAAAGACAGAAATGAGTGGTATATCACTAACTGTATAAAATTAACAAACAACAAATAAAGATAAACTATATATGAAAAAAAAAACTTACGCCATACGTCATAATAAATAAATAAAAGAATATAACAAGCTAGATCATAGATATTTTTAACTGATTAATATAAAGTAACCATTTGGTTGTACAAATTACATCTTAACCTTCAATGCAACAAGCTGGCAAGAAATAAAACGCTTTTCTTTGCTACGACGTTCACAAATGAAGCATTCTGTGTATGACTACCTTCGGCAGGGGTGTACCCAGCCAGGGGGGGAGGCGGCACTGATCTCGTTCGAAATCAGTCATCTCGTCCGAAATCAGTCAATCAAACAAATTTGCACAGGCATTGAAAACGCATGTGCGTGTCTCGTTCATGAAGGAAACATTTCTTGAAGTGAACTCTCTACTACGTAAAATAGCACCAGCGGTCGGTTTCTCATTGAAATAGTCTGCTGCTTTAACGACGTTTTTGGACTGTTATAAAAAGGGGGGGTTCCAGACCCCCCTGGAACACTCCCCTGGGTACGCCCCTGGGTACGTCTCTGTTCGGAAGGGAAGAATGGTATGGAAGGCCTCAGTTGCTGTAAATTCAATTTCCACATCATCATCATTATGCGTGGCCCAAATCTAGGAACAGTCCCTTGTTCATCGTGTAGTCGTCTCTCTTGAGGTAACCAAAGACACGACTACTTTAAAGAGAAAGTATCCTGCCGAAACAACTAAATTTCGCTTACTCAATTTCCATGTTATATTGCCAAACTGCCACCACAAATAACTAAATTGGATAAAAACGTTCTATAGAGCAAAACAGAACAAGTAGTTTGGAGAAACAGCGCAGGATTGCAAGGATGGAAGCGAATTACAGTTCATCAAATTTGATTTCGTAACTGGCTGTCCAGAAATCAAAATTGCCGTTCCGAGTTTTTTAGCCATTTTTTTGTCTTTATAGGTTATTTTTCTTCGCTTTCATCACTTTTGGCGATTTTGCCTTCCTATTTGAAAATAATAAAGCGAGTTCCTCGTCATACTCATGAATATGCACTTATTGACTGAGTGGGAGGGCCGGACGGGAAAATATTTGGCCCGAGGTCATGGCGGACGGACCGAGCGCAGCGAGGTCCGTGCGCCATGACCGAGAGCCAAATATTTTCCCGTCCGGCCCGACCTAACTCAGTCAATAAGTGTTTAATAATATGACTATAAAGTACAAGAATAGTCGTGCAGTGCGAGGTCGCTTGAACTCGAGCGGGGCCGGACGGCTTTTTCCGGACCGACTCACGTCAAACGGTCCGGCCCCGCTCACGTCACCTTGCGATTTTATTTTCTGTATGATTGCGTCAGCGGGGCCGTACGGCCATATTATAAAACATCATACTGCCGGATCAGACACTGTCCATTTGAATACGAAATGAGAAATAAGATATGAGAAATCAGAAATCAGAACTCGAAAACCGCGAATAACATGAACTCTGCTTTCACTTGGTAAACCTTTTTCTATACTCTGTTTCCTCCGAGGAAACTTTCGCTCTTTGTCACAGAATCATGGTGCCGTTTTTATATCGCTGTGCGTGTGAACATGTTAATGAACTGCACGTATGGGGGTAATGACTTGTAAATATTATAATATCATAATTCATATAAAAGCTACATGAATTCCTAATTATTTCATTTTATACACGACCTGCGCGCAGCTGTACAATGTTAACACTACAAAACAGTCTGTACTTTTGTATGTGAATTTGATCGGCTAAAAAGTGCCTAAACACGGCAAACTGAAGTTTGCAACCCATGTCGACAAATCCCATTAAAAAACAGTCCTTACTGTTTATGCAAAAAGGCACCTTAACAGACACAGTCTGTGATGATCATGCGCGCGAGTTGCTCTCGTGATTAAAGGCGTTTAGTTGAATTTATTGCATAATTACTGCACGAAACTCTGTTATTGCTTGGGAATCACCACAATTTCCATGACATCTTTGGATTTGTTGTTGTAGGATCTCCTGATAATGTCCACGGCTTCTGCATGCGTTACGTCTTGGAGACTTTCACCGTCGACAGATAAAATCTCGTCACCACTCTGAAATGTTAAGATGCAAAATTTAACAACTACAGTCTCAAGGAATTCGTTGTAGCAATGACCCTGGTTCTACAAAATGTGGATAACGCTATCCGCCGGATAAATCACTATAAAAAATCACTTTCAAAAGAAGAATTTTTTGCCCTTTTTTATGTGTTAAATCATTCATAACATAGAAATTATGCGCATCACTACTGCGCATAATTTCTTGCGCCATCAGCGCGCGTACATAACGATTCAAGTGAGTTCCTTTTGAGGCTGAGGCTTTTGACTGTATTTGTAACAGTTTTTTCAGCAGTTGATCTTAAACATATGTCAGTATTATCATTTAACGTAAGGGCTACGCAGCAAAAACATTGTTTGTGCTATTTCTCTTGTGGCTCATTTCGCCAAATTAATAAATAAATAACTATATAAGCGGTTGTTTTCTCCTAAATTCGAAGGGTGACCTCTTTTTTATAGCATAATTTTGGTATACAAATCGTCCTCTTTGAGTTAAAGAAGTTGAAAAAAAGATGACTTCGTTAGGAAAAAAATGTTCTCGCTAAAAACGTGTACATATATAACCATTACTCACGGGCATTTAATGATGAGGGAACGTTTTGAGTCAATGCTGTTTGAGGTAATGTGCCTTTGTCATAAATCATACAGTCGAAGCTTTCAGAGCGGTCACTCTCGTAAGCGGGCAGCTCTACATACGGCCGCCTAGACTAAATCCCGCTTGAATTCTCCTCTAACGAGAATCATTCCAATAACCGGTCAGGTCCAGTTACGGACACATTTTCTGCTTCCAGAGGTTGTCCGCTTACGAGAGCGTCAACTGCATTAAATACAGTTTTCCTTATGGTCAATGCATTACACCAAAAAGGTGCACTGCTCCATAAACCAAAAGGTGTTTTACCTTGAGTCTCCCGTCATCAGCAGCAGCGCCACCTGGGAAGATTTTCTCCACTCTGACCTCTGGTTGAGTTTTGGAGCCTTTTCCTCCTGAAATACTTATACCTATAATTGCAAATAACATAAAATGGATGAAAATGAGTAAGTCTACGAGGCAGTAACGCTATTACAGTGTTAATCAGGATCTGGTGCTTTGAAAAAAAAAAACTGACTGAGGAATCAATTACAATATTCTGTTGAATTCCCACAATTTCCAAAAAATGGCTCTTTTTTGGATCTGTTTAATTTAAATTTACAGTGCTGTAAGTCGGAGTCGGAAACCCGCAGAAAAAAATTGACAAACTCATAAAATTCAGGACTGCCGACATGAAAGAACTTGTCATTAGTTTTCACTTGAACGGTTACACTAAACTGGGAACCAGAAATTATTGCGTTCGACCATAGGAGAACGCTTTCTAATCTCGTGAAGGCAGGCTTTCTTTTGTGACCGCCACATTAGCAGCCTCGCACATATTTCAGGGACACCTGTCGGCTAGAAACTGGTACCACCCCAGGCCTCGCTTTGGTTCTCGTGCTCAGACTCCCCCCGGATCGAACGCACTAATCTGCAGCCGATTCGCATATAATTAACCGCATATAAGCGAGTCTAATTAACATCAAATTACCGCATGCAAGCGGTTAAAGTAGGCCCTATTCACCTACTGAGAAATAACGAAAATAGAGCTGATCTCCAACTGGCTTTTGTCTTTCACTTGAACATTTTACATAAAAACTCCTTTTTTTTAGTAAAAGAAAGAAAAAGATCAGAAGGGTGTATGCCTTGAACCCGAGTCGTTTGCTTCATAACTAATACCCATGTCCACTACACCAAGAAGGAATAGCTGAGAGGAACTGTAATTTTTAACATATTTATAGAGTTACCCATAACCATAAATGAAAGCTAACCGTTTTCAAATCAGTGCTTAACCCTAAACACTGCAGATCAGTGCTAAACTGAAGCTCTTTTCTCTCAGTTCTGTGTCTAACGTCAGTAATATAAAGAATACTACTGTTAGGTAAATAGGGCCTATTTTACCGCTTGCATGCGGTAATTTGATGTTAATTAGACCCGCTTATATGCGGTTAATTATACGCGAATCGGGTGTAATCTGTGATTACTACTAGTAATAAGAAACAAATGGCGAAGAATTGTTTGTGCGAAGAGTAACGAGTTTACGTAGAATGAAAGCTAAATCCTGATTCCGGATCCGAAAAACCTGGGCTTGAAATCCGGAATCCAGCACCTGGAATTCAGAATTAAACCGCTGGACTGAACGTTTGAAATCCGAAAACTATGGACTTGGACTCCGGAATCCATGGACGTGGAACCTGAATGTAGAGCGAGGAACCGGAATCTAAGACCCTCTTGGATTACCTTACATGGGACAACAGAACATTTTCCTGCAGTATGATTACCGACTAATCTGAACGCTCTCAAGTTTACGTTTCTGTTATCTGAACGCTCTCAAGCTTATTTACGTTTTTGTAATCTGAACGCTCTCGGGCTTTATTTACGTTTTTGTAATGTGAACGCATTCAAGCTTATTTCCGTTTTTGTAAACTCATTCGGTTTTGATGCAATGAACAATAAAATACGGAGAAAAAATGAAGTCACCAACCTAAACTCGTTCTCTTTTTGGAAAGAAGAATTGTAACACCAGCGGTCTCGCTAGACACAGCGATAGAAGGGACAGGAATGGATAAACCACCGGTTGGAGACATTGGCGTGTTATGGCCTTCCTCATCGTCATCATCTCTATACTCCATTGACACCCGATCGGGCACCAAGAGCGAGTTTGATAGACTGGGTTTTTCATTATCATTTTCATCGTGTTTAGGCGCCGCGGATACGTTTCCACTGTTCACCTGTATAACTGGAACTTCAAACGAAATTGGGGCGCTATTTGTCGGCGCTGAAGACGTATCTTTGACAGGCACCGTGTCCATTGTGTAATTTGGCGGTAAGGTTATGATGGCGTTTGGATTGTGTACCGGGCTTCTACTGCTGCGATCTAGAATACTGCCTCCGAGCCACGCTGTCTGTGTTCGCTTCTTATCCAACTCTTCTCTACCTTGTTTGATTTTATCCACTTCTTCTTTCGTTTTTAATTGGAAACTGCCTCTGCTGTCTGTGAAAACAACGTTAAAATCACGACCTGTCACAAAGTGCCATTCTATCTTAAGACTGCTTTATTTCACTGAACATAGTTTATTATAATGAAAGGTATCCTCGAAACAATACTTGACCAGGAAAGAAAAGACGCCAAAGAGGTGATAATAAACCATACAGAAACAAAGATGGCTAATTAAGATTTGGGAATATGGAATAAGATAATACGAGCGACGAATTGAATATTAAATTCAGGTAAATTTTTTCAGGACGAGAAACCTACGACTTGTTTCAGCTTTAGGAAATTTTTGTTGTCGAACATATTGTACTAAACGGGCTATTAGACTAAATCTCGATGCATAATTTATATAGACATTGTCTTTATTAGTAAAATGCTTTCTTTGCTTATAATTTATGTGAACAAATTGATATAAACAGACGTTTTTGACAGTGAATTAATTTGTTTGCTGATCATTAAATATGTATGAATGAATTGTCTGTATATATTGCCTGAAAAATGCGGTTTGTCCAGTGTATATAGTCGTATAGGGTTGGTGAAAAGACTGTGCCTACTGTATGATACAGCGGTTTTCAATTGAATGTCGAAAACAACGTCGCAATAATTTGTCGCAATTGCTTTTGTTTTGCATTGCTACGCTTTGTGATTGGCTAAAAAAATCTCGCGCCACTCTATCAACCAATCAAAAGTACGTGACTTACTCACACGCGTTTTCCCGCGCTTGGCGCCGGCGACATGTAATGGCCCTTTTCACGGTTAACTCTGCTCATTTGCATTACAATGAAATCTAGCATGTATGTGAGGCAATTTCGGGTTGTTTTGTAGTTTTAGCCCGAAATTGCCTCGCATCCACGTTGGATAACATTGTAATGCAAATGAGAAAAATCAACCGTGAAAAGGGCTATTGCTTCGAGTTCTGATTAGTTCATTGGATTGTCTGTGTCTGTTGTGATTGGCCAGAGTAATTACTTTGGTTTTGGTTTTACGACACTCGAGTGAAAACCGCTCTAGAAGAAAATAACATTGCTATACCTTGAATAGCAGCCACAAGTTGTCGTTTGGGTTTCTCCGTTACCGTGGGTATTATTGTTGGTGAACCTTTGAGAAGAAAAAGTGCAAGAAAATTATCATAAAAAAAATATTTAAAAATCTTTGCCATGACATAAATTTTACTTAAGCATGACGTTAATTTCGACCATTCAACCTATTTACGGCAATTGTCGGAAATGAATGAGCATTTTGCTCAAGTTTTACCCTGGTTTTGGTACTATATAACGTTCTTTGCTAAAACAGGACCTTTTTACTTTCTTTTTCACATGTGAAATTACCACCGCGATGGTCGCCATTTTTTGAATTTGTTGACTCCGCCTCGCTTTGACGCGCTGATTCATAAAACGAGTCTTCCGGAAGTCAACAAGCTCACCGGAAAATGTTTCCGCATGGTCCGCATAGTTATTAAAAATAACTTTTTTGCAATTAAGATACATCCCAGCCAACGACCCCAGACTCCCTCTCTGTCCAATTAAAATCTCTTGGTACCATAAGAGACAAAAGAGGCGTGTAATAGGAGAGATGAGAGCGCGAGAATAGCCTTTGACACCCAGGGTAGTGGTACCGATGTGCAGTTGAAATTCCGTCTCAGTTTTGCGGATGCATTGTAAATTTCCGTTTTAATAACACGATTTTCGTTGCGAGAAAACCGACGTTTCGGAAATACTGCCTACATCAGAGCACAAAACTTGCCCTGAAAAAAGTTTTAATTCCACGCTACGTAGGAACTCTTTAAGCTTATTTATTGTTTTTGTTTTTTTGCGGTTGTCAGTGCGATATTAGGATGGAAGAAAAGATTATATAGTTTAAAAATATCTGACCTTGCGGTATTTATTCAGTATTCGAGATATAAGCATTTTCGAGTGCAAATATGCAAAGAAACGAGTGCAAATATTATCTGTTAAACCATCAAATAAGGTGTATCAAGAGATTATAATTGGACTGTCCAATTATTTTCTCTTGGGTGTATGTATTGTACATTCATACCAGGTACAAAACCACTAAGATATTCTAGGGCTTCCTTTTCATGGGCAGACACCATGGCATCAAATCGTCCAAGATCATACGGTAATACTAAAGTCCTGTCAACAAATTAAACAAACATCAAATGTTAGCACAGAAGAATTGGCAACACTGACTGAATCAAAACTGAAGTCAGTTTGCAATTCGTCTCCTCTTACATTTGTCTCAAAATGGCACAATATAAAATGCGCTTGTTGGAGCGATCATGGATAATCAGGGCTTGAATTTTCCAATATTAAGATACTAGGAAGAAGATTTTACTCATCAAGTATGAGGGATGACATGTAGCTGTGTTAGAAAGCGTGTATTTTTTTTTTTACGTTTTCCATTCATTTAAATCTGTAAATTTTTCCGTGGTCTTCGACTGGGTTTCATTGACAAACGTATGAAAAATGTAAGAACGAGACTGGACGCTTTGGCTTTCCAACACTGCTACATCTCTCAAATTTGATGAGTAAAATCTTCCTCCTAGTATCGCAAGTTTTCAATTCATAAATATTGGAGAATTCAAATTTTACCAAAAATATTTGACACTGGATTTTTCAAACAAACACTGTAAGAATTTCGGGGCAAGTTGTTTTGGCGCCATTTTGACGCGGCAGCGTGCGGCTGCTACATGTACTTTTATTCTTTTTCAACAGTTGAAGAATTCGAGTTTTTGTACAAAATTTGTTTGTCTAGATACCATCGCATCGACTCCGTTGAGCTATAAAATACCTTCACCAAGGCAAATGAAAGAAGAACACAATTACACTGTAAAAACAGCCTACAACTGCAACCTGCCCATTAATTGAGACAACTGCAGCAACTCAAAAATGTCAGGAAAATAAGAACGCCACAGCAGAAACAACTTTAACTAACCATTGAGGTCAGAATCTTAACGTTACCTTCCCTTATAATAAGCTTAAGTCCCTCTTACCTTATGTCTCTTAACAAGAGAGCTTTCTCAGGTTTGTCCAAGATCGCCAACAGTTTATTTACAAGAGACTCTACATCTGAATCTTCCTGGTACTGCAGAAGACAGTTAAGCTTAATTAAGCTTACAGGTTTTAATTTTTGTGTCATTTACATAGGTAACATGTTGAATATGTTAAAACCATCTAGAATTGAAAAATGCTGTAAAGCTTAAGCTTCGTTTTAGTTGCAGCTTTCCAAGCTGGTCAGAATTTTTCAAGATCACACACTTTACAGTTGTACTTGATGATCATGTGCCAGAACTATTGGTTTTTTGTTGGTTTGGTTTTAAAATTAAGTATCATATGAGATCTCTAGTTAACAGCCATTTACGTTATTGAGACTCTTCTATGCCATATTTACTTGAAAAAGCACCACCCCTTAAATGAGTGCCGAACCCCTCAACAAGAATGTCAGTGATGGCTTTTTAAAAGCACTTGAGTTCACGGGCTACGATTATTTGAAGAGTGTCAATAAAACTGTAAAACTGTAAAATATTATGTTTGGCTTTAAACAAACTGCTAAAATTTATTCTCAAGCATCAATGATATTTATTGTTCTTTTCTTTCTTTCCTTTTTAATGAGCGCTAGCTGCCCCTAACTATGCACCACCCTCGAATATAGCATTGCATCAACAAGTAAAAAAATTTTGCGGGACCTTTTTGAGTAAATACAGTACATGTATTGCATTTCTTTCAACTGTAGCAAAAACTGGGACTGTACCTGTTTGATATGTCTGATAACAGCATTGTATTCATCCACAACCAGAAGCTTCTTTGCCTTTTCCTCAATGTAGAGTAACATCTGCTGTCTCGTTGAACCACCTGGTAGCATTAATTGAGTACCAAAACCCTTCTCAAAAATAGGGGTCGCATGTACAGGAAGTTGCAGCTCATGAAATACTACAGAGCAGACATCCACAAACAAACAAACAAAAATGTTCAAGGTTTAAAAGTTATAGTTAGACGGTTTTAGAGTTTTTAATGTTTTGATTATAATAGATGATAAAAATTACTCTTTATTTATTTAACAGTTAAAAATCTAATAAATATATTAGTTTATAAAAAAATATCCTTCTTTCTCCACACCTCTGCCTAGATTTTTCAAATGTTTGATTATATAGATGATAACAAATTACTTTTCATTTACTAACAGTTAAAAATCTAATAAAAATATTTTAAAAAATTTATCATTCTTTCTCCACACCTGTGCCTAAATTTCTCAATACGTACTAAACCTAAAAGCAAATTAAGCAATTTTACTAGTAACAAATTTCAGTGTTGATCAGATCTAATTTCATTGTTGACCTTAACCAATAGGAGGTCAACAGAACTTTTAATAGTTTAAAGGATACGATTTGTTTAAAAATCATCAGACAGAAGTTGATAATTATGTCACATTTTATATGTCAATATTTAAAATATAATTAAAGCAACCTTTGGTTAACATTATTAATAAAATTATGATATTGTATATTTTAGTATTATTATCATTTACATTATTTGTTTAAATTTATTTATTTATCATTTCCTTTTTTTTCAGTGCAGCAAATTTACTGAAATAAATATTTTATAAATTAAGCGACCATTTAATTTTTTAAATGAACTTAACTTAAGCATGCTATCCAAGTTTTGTTTTATTTATTATTATAAATTAACTGATGAACAGTTTTTCTTAGTTAAACATTTTTGTCTGAATCACAAAGAAGGAAGATGAAAAGTGAATACAAAATGAAAACAAATAAAAGAGTTACATGTTCACAGATGACAAACAATGATGCAACAACCTATACATACTACCCTGTGACTCTGGGAGCAGTATCAAGGATACAAACCCTATAAAACAGACTCTTAAGAATATTGACTGTGTTCACAACTCTCTACTTTATTTACCGCTTAACTCTCCCGCGCTAGAAAAGACCACCTTTAAGTTCTAACTTGTGTGGCCATATAAATGAAAGCTACTGAGCTGTACATGCAGGGCAGGAAACTTGGCCCGTCCGAACGTCCGAGACGGGTAACTTTTCTGTTCAGACAAGGAAAAATGTGACCCCAGTTGTCCGATTGGACGAGCAAATTGTAGAGGTACAAGTCTCAATAAACATATATTTTTTTTTACCTGAGTTTGGATGTAGTAGCTTTTACACAACGTAAAATAAACCATCATTTTGTGTACGTGGTCTGTTTGATTTTGTTGCGTGAATTGCGGCCATAATTTCCATGTGAGTCCCCTGTATTATTGTTGTCGGGTTTTTTTGGACAAGCAGTTTTGTGGTCCGGACAAGTAAAATGCCTATTGCACTTGTCCGAAGGGACTAGTGAATTCAAAAGAAAGTTTCTTGCCCTGACATGTACTTTCATGTTGTGCTGTTTATTTTGCTGTGCAATGTGGTTCAATGTTGTTGTCAACTTTTGTGTCTGTGAATAAAATCCTACAACTGGTGTAACCACTCAAATGAAAGCAGTACTTTCCTGTGGTACAAAACACTTTTCCTACACTGTACTCACCTCTCTGTTCCATTTTTGGTTTACTCTTTTTTCTGAAGCTCAACTTGGATTTAATTTTGTCACCGTGTTTCTGCAGGAAAGACTTTGATTTCTTGACTTTTCGCTTGTCACTAAGCTCACCATCACTGCCACTTAAAAGCGCCTCTTCCTTACTCATCATGCTTGAGACTGAAGCTCTTTTAACCATTTCCTCTCTGCTGCTTACACTCTCAAACGAATGCGCCGAACGCATTGAGTTCTGCTTTTCAAAATCACCTCCACTGCTAGTGGAAGATGTAGCCAGACTCTTAGCACTCTGAGTTCTTTCTAGTTCTGGTTTTTCTTCTTGTGTTACTTGAACAAGTACAACTTCCTCCTTCACATCTGGTGGGGGTTCAGGAGAGGGCTCGGGGGTCTGCACTCCAGCCTCGCGTAACACTGGTCTGGGACTTGGCATGTCTCGTGTGGGTGTCTCCTCTCCATAATCTGGAAACTGGGTACTAGTGTTGCTGAGCTCTAGAGAAGACACCGGAGAGACTGGGGCTGAGAGTGACCGGGTGTATGCCTCTTTACCTTCTGCAAGAACAAGAGAAGAAAGAAAGCATTTGAGTAATCACAAGTGACTTGACTAATATTGTAAACATAATTCATAATTTAAGAAGCAGTGACACAGGCATTTGGTGTAATTCAAAAAAAATATTTTTTTTTGGTATTTTATTAGGAGCTAAAAAACAATAAAAATATCTTTAGTCATAAATGGGCTGAGTAAGAATGAATTGCAGCTTGAAAACAGTTAGCTAATTTTATCAACTTCTCTCATTTTCATTTCCAAAACAGACTAGAACAGACCATGGTTTGTTCATCTTTCAAGAATTAGTTGATTTCTTTTCTCATGGTGTTATAGGCGAATCTTTGCTGATGTCATTGTTTACATTTTGCTCCATTAGCATATGAATCTGCACAGAGAAGGTATCATGCTAAATACGAATTGACTTCAAAAGTTGAAAGAGCTTGTTAAACTTAGTAATCTATGCAATTTTCAGGGGTTTTTTATGCAATATTTAAGGAAATATCTGCCATCAAAAACTGCAAAATTGTTGGACAGCAAAAGTACTAAAGAGCCATACATTCTATTTCTTTGTAAAATTTTGAGTTTTTAATACAGCATTGCATGCAGTGTATCTAGTATATCGGGCTTAAATTTTCAGAGAAAGCTGATTGTGCTATGCCCTTTTAATATGCAGTGCTGATTTTTTTGTAGGTAGGTTAGAGAAAGAGGCAAAAATGCTAATGAGGCAAAAATGGTAAACAAAGATTCCCCTATAGTGCAGTTACTTTGTAGATAAGCAAAGGTATTATTGAAGCATACCTATCACCACTGTCCCATCAGGATAAACCCAACTAATTTGGGATTGGTAATGTTTTGCCTCAGGGAGTTTTCCCACAGCCTATAACAAAATCATAAAATTATAACTACCAAGAACAAGATAAATGATGTGAACACTTGACATTAGACTTACATTATTAGGCAGACATTAAAATATATTTTTTTAATTTAAATATACATCCATGATAAAAAATAGGCAGTCAAGGACTGCATGTGCTGTAAATAGAAAATTGATAATCGATATAGAGAATCGCATACAACCTGTGTAAAATGGGTTATTCCAGAAAAAAATCCCCCCCCCCCCCCCCCCACGGATGCAAGATTTTTTTACCCCTCCCCCGCCCGGATTTCACGGCCAGCTAGACCCACCCTCGCACCTTGATTTTTAACCCAGGGACCCCCTCCTGCCCGCATTTCCATTAACTTTTTGTAGGCCATAAATTAACAGGTAATAAAAACAATTAAAAAAATACAAATATGAAATTGCATTCAGGAGATCCAGAATTTTTTTTAAAGTTTTCAAATCTTTGGTGATAATTGCTATAAAATTGGTCAAACATTTTTTAAATAAATGTTGCGTGATGCATTCACTAAAACCTCTCTGTGATTTAAAGACCAAATCAAAATGAAATGTTTCAAAAAAGCTGGTTCTTTAAAAAAATGCTTTGATTTTGCCATCACTATAATAAGTTTTTTTCCAGGCTTCACAGTTTCTTCAAAGTGTTGTTGCAAATACACAATTTTGTTTGATGCAAATTTCATGTGAAATGTAATTTGATAGCAAGCTGTTTTTTATGACCACTGAATCCAAAATATCTTTTCTATAAAAGGTCATAACGTTTGAATGAAACTTGTATTTCTTATCATACAGCAATCAGGTGAACTCGGCACATTACTTCGCGCTTTGGAAAGTCGGACTTACTTACTTACTTACACAGGTAATGAAATAGAGGTTACCGGTAACCAAGTTACTGGTAACCACAATAAATTTAATTTATTACTATAATACTTATTTAATTTACAATTTCATCTGACCCATGATATCAAGGAAAAAGCTTTACTAATGATTTAAGTTTTGTACACAATATGACGTCTACATGTAGATCTTTAAACTAAACTGAGTGAAACAAATGAATATTAAATAATAAACTAACTTTGATACATAGCAGACACCCAGAAAACTATGAAATGAAGAATAAGTCTTTTTAAAGAGGGGAGATTGATAAATAAATTAAAAATTATAATTATTAATGTTACCTTCAGTGTGACCATGATATGCTTTTGCGACTTGATGAATTCAACAGCTTCATTGTGTTTAAGGTATTCAAAGTTCTTTCCATTGACTTCCATGATTTGGTCACCAACTTTAAAGCCTGCTTCTTCGGCCAAAGAACCAGCATCAACCCTACACAAAGTCAATATCATTTAGAGTTTAAGGCGAAAATACCACATTGTAACAGAAAAGAGATAAATTGGAGGATATGGAGAAAAAATCCTTGGAAGAATGACGAGAATGAACATAATGGATATCCCATTATTACAAATAGGCAATTAAGTCCCAGTAAATAGGATTGGATTAAAATAACCCTCCTTATTTTTACTTTCCTCATCTATTGCAGACACCAAAACATGGTCCTGAAGGTGTCCATTATAGTTCCTGGGTGGGGGGGGGGGGGGGGGGGAGGGGGACTCATATAACATTTTAACCCCAAAAAGGTATGACAATCACCCCATCACTTTTATATAGGAGTCCACCCACTGGGATTATAGTGTGAGTTAACTGCATTAAATCAATACTCCAGTGTTCTCACCAGGATTTTGCCTAGTTGGGGAGTCGCAGGGCCCCCTCTGCTGAAAAACAGGGGCCCTGTAAGAATATTAGAGGGACAAAGTTACTCGCAATCCTTGACGTGGAAAAAAACTGTGTGGTACGAATAATCTGAGCCCGCACTCCAAAAGGTTTGTTACATGAAGTACCTACCTGATCCAACATGGCGGACAAGATGTTTACGATTTGATAGCGATGCTTACGCAAACCTTCACCACATACGTGTGACCAACGAGGGTAAAGGCAATAAAATTAAAGGTTTTAAATTTTTTGATAAATGTTTTTATTCATTTGAACAAGCAAAATGCTGGGGTGTTCGACTGACCATTAAACAACTCATAAACATTCAAAAGTCTGTTTGACTCGGATCTTGCTCCTGCGCCCTAACGGGCACATCTTCTTGGCTTTTGGTGCACCATCTCAATTTTTTTTTGGGGGAATCCCGCAAGGCCACGGCCTGGTGAGAACACTGATACTCTCTTATCATGTTCTTACCCAGACACATATAAACCCAAACCATATTCACTTCCACCACGAAGGTTAAACCCAATGAAGCCATTGGCTGTTGACTGCACTTGAAGGTTGACTTTGCGTTGATCAGCACTGTTCAGCAAATGAGAATTATGATGAAGAGTAAGACTACCGCCACTACCACTACTGGTCTGCAGGTCGAAAACAACACAGATAAAACGTTAGCAAAACTTAATTGAGTCATAATAATTGTACAGTTGAGTTTAAAAATCAATGCTGAATTATTTTTGTGTTATGGCTTAGTTGCTACCTGAATCCTAATGTCTTTTATTATGCAGGGTTTAGAATTTGTGAAAATGGTCCAAAACCAGCTGGCTAAATTTTGGCAGGTAAAACCTTCACAATATTTGAGGAAACTAAGAAAACTGATGTAAAAAAAAAAACATCTCCAGCACT
The DNA here is from genome assembly GCA_024195265.1 of Dendrophyllia cribrosa. Classification (NCBI taxonomy): domain Eukaryota; kingdom Metazoa; phylum Cnidaria; class Anthozoa; order Scleractinia; family Dendrophylliidae; genus Dendrophyllia; species Dendrophyllia cribrosa. The sequence goes on along the minus strand of JAJLRJ010000001.1, from coordinate 4,693,884 downwards.
CCAAAATACAGTCATCAATTTATTATTATTATTATAAACTTTATTTCACACAGAATTCAGAAATTCAATCACTTTGGCTTTCAGTCAAAGACAATACATGTAACATCAGCTGACTTTTTGTCACTTTGAAATATTTTTGTCTTTTTTGTGAGCTTACAAGTTGGTCAGCTTCCCATCTTCTCAAGGAAATTTCAAGAGTGAAGGAAGAAATGAAGAAATCACTGAAAGAAGACACTGTAAAAAAGAAACAGATTCCCATTTTTGGATATTTTTAGGGTATTTAAAGAAAAGCTACAAATTAAAGATCCCAACTTTGACAGAGTGAGACACATCCCAACCTGGCTGGGACTTGTCTCAACAACTGATGAACAAACTACCTTTTTTAAAAACACAATTTAAAGCACTTTCTAACAGAACACTCTGAATAAATATGAATTTGAATATCTACCTGAAGACTGTCACTTTCAGCTGTTCCATTCTGCACCACTTTTCCATTTCTGTGTCCCCTACAATGTACAGAACAACTGTTTTCAAATGATAACAACACTATCAACTGAAGATGCTTTTTGAAGCAGCCAAACAGAGGAAAGTGTGGGGGGAAGGTGGCTAAAAAAAAAGTATACTTTAGCATTCTCTATTTTACGTCTTGCAATTTTATCATATTTTAATTATATTTGAGCACCTTGAACCCACCCCCCCCCCCAACCCTTGTGCAGTCCACAATCAGCCATTATGCCTTCCCACCTTTTTACTCAGTCTCCCCTCGGCTAGTGTAACTTTTGCTTGCTCTCCGACGCCGGCGTGATGCTCACCCACTTACCAGAGGTCAGTTTTCATGCGCTTTGTTGATTATTGACAAAAACCCTCAAAACATGGATTTGTGTTCTGTTGGTTAGCATGCTGGACTTTCATTCTGAAGGTTTGTGGTTTGAGCCCTGGTTGGTCCAATTATCAGATGGTCCAAGGTGGCTCACACTTACTCCCCGGTCTAATGTCCTTTGTTTGAGGGCTTGCTCTTAACACAATCTGACCATTGAATATTTTCACCAATTAGAGTGGATGTTAGACATTTTATTTCCTACATCAGGAATTTCAAGAATGAGACCTAATGTACTCTGATTGGTGCAAACATTTAACAGTCAGATAGTGTCAAGAACCAACTCTCAAACAAAATACATCAGACGAGGAGAGGCGGACATGAGTGTGAATCACCTCAGACCATCTGAGAGGGGGATGAATAGGGGTATGCAAATCCGCCGATCCGAGCTATTTTTTGGCCCGATCCATCAATCTAACATTATTTTCGTTCAAATCCAGATCCGCATTACTTGAAAAGTTTCAGCAGTACAAATATACTGCCAAGGGTATATATATATAAATTTGTTTTGTTTTTATTGTGCAGTATTTAGATTTTACTCAAAGATTTCTGCCTTTGCTGGTGAAACTGAAAAAAATAGTCGAAAAAACACCAACATACCGTCCAAAGCCGCCCAAAAATTAATGATCAGATCCACAATCCGAACTTCTAGATAGACAAAGTCCGGAATCTGGGCCAAAATTTTCAGCTGATCCGCAATCCACGGAAATTTTCAAATCTGCAAATCCGCTTAATTTATTGCGAAAAAAACGCAATTTGTGTGCTTTTCAAGGCCAAATCTGCCGATACAAGAACCTATTCACCCCCCTCATCTGAGAATCAGACTAAGTCCTGGTGTGCATTTCTCTAAAGTCACAAACTTATTATTTTCTGGACTGAAAGCTATGTTATGTTATGGAGATTTACCAACAAGGATTTGGGGTTTTGTTTATTTTAAAAGTTAAGCAATCAAATCTTATATTCACTTTACAAGTAGGGCTGGTTTGTGGGTTTAAAACTTCAGTGCCATTCATTAGAAACTGAATTTTGAAAATAGTTTTATGGCCCGAAATATCCTGTTGTCATGTTAATACAAAATAAATTTAACTCCACACCATCTTTCTTCACTAGGTACCAGCATTCTGTTGAGGAAGCCTGGAAAACCTGATGGAGATAAATTTTTTATGGAGTAGCTTTCCATCCAGGGAGGAAACAGTAATACCGCTAGTTGCTACTTAGCACTTTGTGTACCAATGAACCACATGGATTGCTCAGTCAGTTTAATGGGATACATACCTAATACCAGACCCTTGTATGAAAAAAACCCTCTCCTAGCCGATCGGGATTCAACAATTTTAATTTGCCCTCTAGCTATAAACATAGTTATCAGAATGTGTTACTATGATGTCTTGCAAAACAGCCCGCAAACAGCTGTCATCAAATGAAAAATGTTTCAATAACAATATGGCTTGTAATTTCAGTAATATATATGTATAGGTAATCACATGATTTCGAGTGCGATTTGGAATAAATGAGCACGAGTAAATTTTTCAAAGACTACAAATTGCACGAGCCGCTTCGGCGAGTGCAATTTTTAGTCTTTGAAAAATTTACTCGTGCTCATTTATTCCAAATTGCACGAGAATAATCATGTGATTACTTGTTAATAATATACATGCAAAAATTTCTGTCACGCTGCGATTGTTTTCGTTACAAAAATTCACTTTGCCACGCTTCGATTACTCCACTTCAGATTGGTCGAAATTTTGACAGGTGAATTCATGCACTCTCTACAAGAACTGCATCACAAGTTTTTTGTTTTTCTTAGCCACTGTTAGAAACTTTGTAAAAGAACGAAGCAAAACATAGACGTCCGGCCATGGTTTTGCTCTTATCCGCAGGCTGGTATTGTTGAAAGGTTTCGACGTACGCTGACGCCGTTTTGTTTATTCAGTTATTTACGCCGCCGGGAACACAGGAGAATGTTTAATCACAGGTCTGAGTTCATTTGCTCCACAGGACATTACCGAGGTTAGATTTAAACGCTTTTATGGCGCCTTTTTGCTTTCTTGTTGTAATGGGTGGACATTTCTTTTAAGCTAAAGGCCTTTAATCCACTTTGGCAGCTCCTTAACTCCCGATACTTGAACAGTTTATTCTTTCTATTTTAAACGTAAACAGTTATTGTTTATTGTAATTATATTGTTTAATTAGATTCTTAGGTTAGCATTTGTTTTAACTCCAGCGTAAAATTCATCACGGGTTTTCGTAGGCGCCTCATTGATTCTCCGCTTCGTTTTCTTTGTTGACTTGTACACGTGTCATTTTTTTCTCAAATCTCCTAGAATTTATCAGTAATTAGAACTTTTGTCTGTTTTCGTATTTTGAATCAGTTTTCTTTCAAGACATTCTATTAAAATTCCGTTATACTGTTTAAATCTTGTTTAATTTGTGTCCGCCATTTTGTTTCTGAATGGCTCGAAATCTGTTCAGCTATCCTAACTGTCAATCATTTTAATTTCAACTTTTTGCACTCAATTTCACCTTTTTGCACTCAATTTCAACTTTCTGCACTGTTTGGGATTAATTGACATTCTCTCAGCCAATCAGAATGCAGAAATTTTTGCATGTAATTATTATTACTATCATTACAATCTACTTAGCCTTTGTTAGGATATTTTGGGACATTTGTACCCACAGAGCTGTTTACATTTACAGCAGAATTTACAGTCAGTGAGTGAGACAGGAAAAAATAGCTTCTTGTGTGATGAAAATAGATGCCTCCTTTATCTGGAACCTTCAGCATTTCTTATAAACAAAATGAGACGCTTGAGGCAAAATACAATTGCCAGACAAACTGTTTTTTTTAAGGCAGTCATCTTGAAAAAAAAATCAATCTGATCACACAACTTCTGAAAGGCATGGCTGATTTTCTCTGCGTGAAATCGGCAATTCAATCAAGTGAATCGAGCACGCAACATGCACGCATGAATATGGAGTGTACATGTAACTTACATTCTGTACCACAAGTAATAAAAGTCACATTTGCTTATAACAAAGTCGTTTCTTTTTTCTGTCAAAAAACATATTTCATCGAACAGTAGGATTACAGCGTGTTTCTATAGTTATTGCTAACAAACATCACTCCTGAAAGGTCAGCGTCGGGTCCGCTACAAATTCACTCACAAAAGAACGAGACCGCACATTAAAATGAAACGAGACAAAATGGCTAGTAACATTCTTATAAACATTCTGCTACACAGGCTCCAAAACAAAGGGAAAACGAGATTTAACTGATTGAATCTCAACTTGAAATAAAATAAAACGGCTATGATATTAATTGTACATCCTGTATGAACAAAGTACAAGTTTCAAGTGAATAGTTTTACAACAACAATCTCCAATATTTTGAAGTATTACAAGTGTGCGTAAACATCGCACAAAAGTTGCCGAAATGGTAAAAAATTTGGCTCGTAAGCCCATGTTTAAGACAATACAAAACCACGATTCCATTTGCGGTTTGGACAGCAAAACGACTCTACCTTTTATCGCGTGGAAGTTAAATTTTCAGTGAGAGTTATTGAAGAAAGTTGAGTGAAAGTCACGAGCCATGAGAAAAATTCAGGCACGCGTGAAGTATATCGCAGTGTTGTTTTTGCGAAATGGAATCCGCCAAAATGTACCATATCGACTGTTTAGTTAAATATGTAGAGGCATTAACTAAGTAAGTCCACAAGTGTTGTAGTTAAGTGAATCGTGTGACAATCAATCAACGTTATGTTATAAGTTTTTGATTTCTCGAGGAGTCATTACTTACCATGAGTCGGACGCGTCCAATTCGGGGACAGAAACCACAGACTTGACAACCACTTTAAGTTTATTCATGGTTCCTAGCAAGTTCTCCGCCGAGCTTTTAGTTATTTTCTCGAAATCAATTCCATTAACCTCAATTAACTGATCGCCCTCTTTGAGTCCTTGTTTAGCAGCCGAAGAGCTCTCATCCACTTCGGAAATAAGAACTGCGCTATCGTTCTCCCGACCACCTCTTATTTTGAAACCGAGAGATTCTTCCGGAGAAGTTCTCGTTAACGTTATAACTCTAAAAGAACCGCTATTAGTTGGTGAAGAACCTCTGGCAAGAGTTCTAAGCTCGCTGTTCTTATAGCTGTGAGGTAAACTTTGAGTCTTGCGGCTCGAAGCTACTTGGTTTGGTGGTTTGAAAGGATGAGCCATTTCGCTGTACGGAGCCAAACTATCAAACTTGCTTAAATGCGCCGAAGGAATAAGGTTTCGAATATCGGCAAGAAGATCCAGCTTTCTTGGGTTATCCAAGCACGATTTCAGTGCAATCACCAGTTTCTCCACTGATTTGTAAGTCTGGTATTCTTTGAGCGTATAATGTAAATAATTACGGTCATCTTCTGATAGTAAACGATGCGCATTTCGTTGAAATTCCTGCAGTCTTTCTTTGCGCTGTGAATCAGCAGTCTGCGTCATTTTGACAGTTTTTCACTCTTAGTGCTTTTGCGAATTTATTTTGTCACCCGATGTCGGGTAATCGGCGAAAATCTAAACAACTTCCACAACAAAAGAGGACGGACATGACTACCAAACATATGACGGACTAGCCTGCGGACAGGCTTCCAGTCAGACGGCGGGGTCATACGAAGACGAAGAATGGAAGCCTGCACGCGACTTTCAGAATATCCAATGTCAGCGTCCAAATTTTGGACGCAAAGCGCTGATTGGTGGATTTTAATTATTCATGACGTAATCGTAGTTTTTCATTTCCGGTAAAGACAAAATCAAAATGGCGGAAAGAAGAGAACGTGTTCTTCGCGAGGCTTGTGGATATTTGTCAAATAATTTGAAATTTAACCTGGAATTGAAGGCCGAACAACGCAATGCTGTCAAGTCTTTACTTGAAAGAGATGATGTGCTCGCAGTTCTTCCAACAGGATATGGAAAAAGTTTGATATTCCAAGTTTTTGTTGTTGCTGCGTCGATTGAAAGGGAAGAGCAACAAACCGTGTTGGTTGTTTGCCCGCTCAAAAGCATTATAGAGGACCAAATCGCAGAGGCTGAAAGTATGGTAATTTCGGCGGCTTCAGCTGCAGATATACCCGACGACGAGTTACGGGCGGCCAAATTTCAGCTAATCTTTGGTTCGGCTGAAACAGTTATGGAGAGACGTTTCCTCGATATTTTGAAGGATAACGGCTCTTCGCTTCACAGAAAATTGGCCGCAATTGTGGTGGATGAGTCTCATACTGTTGAGATGTGGACTGGAAAAAGGTATTTTGTTTCTAATTAATTCTAATTGGGGTACTTATACGGGAAAAATTGTTACTTACTTGTCTCACTTTTCATGTCACAGGTCAGAAGCAAAACTCAATGCAGCTGTTGCTTTTCGTGAGGCGTTTGGCAAATTGTCACAGATCAGATCCTTTTGTAAACAAGGTGAGTCTTTGCAGTTTTGGTTCTCTATTCACTCCTGTACCTATAATGTGTCTGTTTACTTTTCCGGAAGGTTTCGATTGCATTAATTGATTTCCTGACCTAGAAATACACTGTAGTGGTTCTTGACTTTGATTGACTTTTTGTATTTCGTTTCTTCTTTTTATTAAGGGACACCCATGCTTTCAATTACAGGGACTGCTGATGAAAAAACTCAAAGTGTTATCATTAAACAGTTGGCGTTAAAAAGGCCTCAGAAATTTTATGTAAGTCCAAACCGGGAAAATCTCAGGATCTCTGTCATCAAGTGCAAAAGAGATAATATGTTCCAGCAGTTGGACTGGCTTGTCAACATGGTCAAGGAGAAAGGAACTGCTACCCCAAAATGCATTATATTTTGTAATGGAACGCTCACTGACATTGCAGGGATTTTGAACTATCTGTTGATGCAGTTAGGGAAGAAAGCCTATTGTCCTTCAGACAGCCAGACATCGGATAATTGTATCATTGGGATTTACCACTCTTTGACTTTGAAAAAATACAAAGCACGAGTTGTTGAATCATTCAAAGGTGATGGAAAGAAAAGAATTGTAATTGCAAGTTCAGCCCTCAGCATGGGGGTGAATTTCCCAAATGTCAGGTATGTCATACACTGGGGACCTGCAAGAAACATGCTGGACTATCACCAGGAATCTGGTCGTGGTGGAAGGGACAATAAACCCACCCATGTGTTGACCATTTATTATGGTCAACAAATAAGCTTCTGCGAAGATGCTGTTAAAGCATTTCTGAAATCAAATGGTTGTTATCGTGTTGAGGCATACAAGCCTTTTGACAAGAGAATTTCCCCAGTTGAACCTTCACATGATTGTTGTAAACACTGTGCAAAAGCATGTACATGCTCAGGTGATACATGCACAGTACCATTGCCTGCTTTTGAGCTGGAGCAAGTCAGCAGCGTGCCACAACCAATAATGAGTCGGCCGATTTCTCCATCTGACAAAAGTGACTTGAAACAGGCACTTACAGAAATGCGAGAATTTAGTTTTATCGACTGAGTCGATAAGGTAAATTGACCACCGTAAAAAGATTCAAGAAATACAGAAATGGTCCAGTTGATAATTCCAACACTGAATCTACTAAGTGAAAACATCTCTGGTGGCTATGGTGATGACATCGTGGATGCTCTTGTTGATAAAGCCCATGCCACTTTTACAGTGATGGATGTTATGGAGCACATTCCCCTGTTTTCTATTAGTCATGCTCTAAAAATATTGGAAGTGTTTCATGAAATGTTTGACGATATACCTAATCTTGACATAATGGTAGAACTTTTCGCTGGAGAAAGACAAATGGACTCTCATCCAAGCCAACTAATGGAATTTGCATTTAATCAAATTGATTACGAAAGTCCAGTGGAAAATGAAGATGAGTTTATTTGAAAACGGCTGGACGTGTTTTTTGGAAATTACCGTATTGTGTAACAGTCAATTCCTGTTGGCAAAAGGGTATGATGTTTTTCATTGTAGATTAATTAGAAATAAGCTTAATTCACATTTGCAACATAACAATTTAGTGATCTTTCAATGCCATCGGGTTGTGTCATTATCGTATGATTGCTGTTATGCCAATATTGTGAACCAGGCTTATCAGTGTGACATCAGTATGGGTCAATGGCAGTAATATAGACACTGCATCTATTGCCATCTGTTACTTTATGTAATTCAAGTACTTGCAATTTTTTTTTTCTTTTATTCTACCTCTTTAAGAACACAACACACTTTGTACAGTATATCAGAACAAACAGTAACTGGAGTGATCTATGGAGGACTAATAGTTTTGGCTTGCACAGTGGTAAAATAATTACTACTTATTTACCAAAAATTGGAAATGTACCTATAAAATGTGTCAAATAGTCTCAAAACTGTTTGGAATGCGGGAGAGTTAAAGTTTGTAAATACACCTTATGCCTGAAAATGTGCAAGCATGTTGCCTTGTGCTCCTGGTAGATGTACTCTGATAAAAACTTATTTACAGGAAAAAATGACATAACCTTAAATATACTAGGAAATGCAATAAACCCCCAGAGACTGCAACCACTAGAGAAGAGGGGGATAGGGGGGTGGGGGGAACTGGGAGTGCAAGTTACACAAGACAGGATTTTCAAACCACCACCCCCACCCCAAATTGCCCCAGACCCCAGACACTACACTTATGGACTGTATGTATTGGAAGCCACTCAGAAAATCTGGATATCTTTACATTTCCCTTTCATAAATGGTCTTCCATAAGTTCGTTTTCTCTGTCATCCAGCCATGAAGATTCCTGTAGTCCAAATTAACAATGCTGCTTGGGAACTCGGGAAATGATTGATGTCCATCCCTGCCTGGAGTGTGCTTGAAGGCTTTGATTTCAATCAAATCTGTCATCACTTGCATTACAGCCTCTGTGTTTTCTCCCTTTGACCGGTATCCTCTGCGTCCCTGTAGACTGCAATCTTTGTCGATTGAGTTTAGCAGCTGATCAAGATTTTCAAGGGCTTCAGCCACCCGTGATGCACTTGTTTCATTTAGATTTGGCCCCAGGGCCCTCCAGATTGTTTTCAGCACCTTGTGCAACTGCTCTTTCTTAAGATCTAGAGATATGTTCCCACCAAGTAGCCCATACTTGTTATAAAATCTGTTCCAGAAGAGCTGGAAGGCTTCAAATTTGGAGTAAAGAGCTGCAATTTTCACTAGGTGAAGGAGAACAACATAGGCATACTTAAAGTGCCCCCCAGACTTATATAGCAACAAAGCTAACTTATAAATGTCATGAAGCCGTAGCCCATCGCCTTCTTGAACAGCATCATTGAAATCAAATAGAAGCAGGCCAAACTTCAGTTTTGCACAGTGGTAATTGTACAAGTGATCACTCTTTTCAGGTTCCTTGGTTTCGTTCGTTATGTCATCAGTGGGAACAAACTGTGGGTGGAACTTTTTCTCATGCCTGTGGGGATTAAAAATAATGAACTACTTAATATAGTAGCAAGGCAACAGGTTGGCAGGATATTAGCATAATTGGTAGATTTGGGGTTGAGCACTTACAATATATTTTTCTATGGGAGAACAGGCTGAGGAAAACAGCGTGAGAACTTTTCATGAAAAGTTGTGTTTGTCATCCCAATGCAGTTATTTATACATACAAAGAGTTTCTTTAATCTACAATACTATTACTGGGGATGAGACTCATGGGTGAGTCTAACATGTTATCTTCACACATGAAAAGATCACTGTTGCTATGGTTACATAATAAATCCTACCTTTCGCAGTGAAAGTGAAACGTTTTGGTATTTCATGGGTGTTGTTATGATAAATAGAACATTGCATGGCCACCTAGAGATACAAAATTCCTTTTCTCATGTTGAAAAATATTTCACACATGAGTGCACTCATGAAATATTTGTCAACATTCAAAGAGAAATTTTGCATCTCTGCGTGGCCATGTAATATCCTCTATCCATATAATTATATACTGGGAATCAGGTATATCACCTGTTTCTTGTCACTTTTGTGCTAAAAACATTTCCACACTCAGCTCGGCAGTAGTAGTAGCCAAATTCATCTCGTAGTTGTCCTTTTCTTTCATTTCTAATGTGATGACAGCTGATTTCATGACTGTGAATGAAAATGAATAATGGTGGATAAAAATTATAAAATCAAGGTTAAATGATTGTATTTTGTTCTGTATAGTATACAGTTGAGCTCACCTAACTCTTCCAGAGTGATAAACAAAGACTTTATCACATCCCTCTACTCTGCATTTGTAATGACCAAGAGATGCAAGTTCCAACTCATGGGTTTGCTGAACCAGGCAGTCGATATTGTCAGAACCGAAGACATATTTATCAATGAATGATTCACAAAGATTTATCAACCACTTTCCTTGTGTTGCCTCACACACAGAGTCATCAGGCAAAATGTAGTTCGGTTTGTCTGGAAATTATAAAATAATTTTAATTAATAATTTTATTTTTAGAATGTTAATTTTATAATAGTAACTGTTGTAACATACAAAATAATTAATATTATTTCATCATTTAGCAGTTCAATTTCTAAAATAATTTTAAAGAGATTGGGTGGGCAAGATTAGAGAACAATAAATTGTGTCCCGATAAACTGAATATTTTCACTAGCTACAAATTAACTGAAAATGTGCTATGGAAAATAGAGGAATAATACCATCTGCTTTGGCCATTTGTGACATTTCAGCAAAGGAAGCACAGATATGACCTTCCAGCTCGCATTGGTGGAATTCCTTATACTCATTGTATTTCTTTTTAGGACCAGCTGATGCATTTGTCTTGCGGGTGCGGTTCATACTAGCTTTGGTGGTTCCAAGCTCACTTCCTGAATCTGATTTATAAAACATTTCAAACTCCATCTACAAAAAAAATTGGATAACTAATCCTAAGTTTTTAATTAATATCTCAATTAAGATGAGATATTTGAGGAGGAGAAGGCTTATTATTGGAATTCTTAGTGATACATAATATTTCTTAAATGTTACAGTCTGTCTGCAATTAAAGAGTAAATATTTTTCTTCTTCAGATATCCATTTACAAATTCTCAAACTGTTCTCCATACATTTCTTCTTAGCAGTTAATTCAGTGGGAAAAGTTGCTTAAGCGTCAAGGCAATATACATTATTTATTCACTATTTAACATTAGATGGTGGGCTCGAGGTTTCTATTGGCTAATAGTTGGCGAGGGGCAAAGCCCCGAGTCAACTATCAAAGTTGATAGAAACTGAAGCGAGCCATCTAATTGTTTCAACATAACCCAGTGACCGTTCTATTAAACTTAGAATATCAATAAAACTGATTAACTGACAGTTTGTTTAGTAATTTATTTTGGACCTCAGTGCCGACCATAATTATGCCCACACGCGCTGCGTAGTAGGTGCCTGTGTTACCAATCAGATTGTAAGTTTGCCTAATAGTCAGTCGCTGGGGTATGCTAGGTAGGTAGGTAAACTTTATTTATACAAGGTGTCAATTCATAATACATGCTCTTCCATCGAGCCATGTTTTTGAACAACAATAGACTAATTACTTAACTAATTTTAATTATCTAACTAAATTAATTATCTATACAAGATTGTATTAAATGAAGTTTAGTACAACATTACTGGAGACAAATATTACCTAAAATAACACTCAGGGGGAAAAGAAAGATGAATTATTTATATATTTTATATGTCATATATTTTTTGTCATCCTATATTAGGGCCTGGTCGCACTACAGTCAAAAACAAAAATTAGCCGGTGCAAAAATCGAGGAAAACAAAAGAAATCGCTCCGGTGGGACACTCTTTTTGTGGAATGTTTTTGTTTTTATGTCATTTTGCATGGCTAATTTTTGTTTTTGACTGTAGTGCGACCAGGCCCTTAGAGAGAAAGATTTTGGTGTTACTCTAGCCAAGGTTTTTCTCTTCAAATTAAAATTTTTACAGTCGCTTTTGATGCTTAGAATTAAAAACCAAAATGAATAGAGACATAACCTCATACAAGTTCACTTTGGCGTGCCAGTCGGCAAACTCAGGATGAATGCCCTCAAGGCGGTCAAATCCATTGTCTCCATCCTGGAATGTACCAATTACATTCCTCGCTCGCTCTTCGAACAATTGGTCCCCATGAAAAGGAATAGGTGTCAAGACCTTCTTTGAATCTCCTTCTCCACAACATGGAACATAGTTTTCTTGATTCTTAATCAACAACTGTGCCATCTCGCCTGCCACATTAGGGTTAAAGAATTCCATACCAAGACAGCACTGCAGAAAAGGAATGGAAAATAAAACTACAAAATAATGCAGATATTTTTTTTTTTATTTTATTTAATTATTTGCACACATAAAAATACAAAATAACAGGTAATAAAGTGTAACAGGTAATAAAATGTAAATATAAATAAATATAACATGAAAAGAGTACACAAAAGAGAAAATGAAATTATGAAATATAGGGTTTACATGATCTATAAGAAAAGAAGATCATTTTAATTTTCACATTTCTCTATTTTCCATTGCAATTTTAGTTTTTCTTGAAATTCTGATTGGCTGGGTATCTTTTCGGTTATTTTACAGGAAAATAAAAAATAATGCAGATATGGAAAAATAATAATTATTATTTAAGGATAAGACAACGCCCCAATTTAACTTATTTATAAATCAAGTTTTATTATATATTATTTGAAGACAGCTGAACAAGAAACTATGTAGTGACCTCTTTACCATATGCATGATACTGTATAACTTTAAAATGCTGCTGATTGGTTGGCCAGTAGGTGGATTTGAACAGGTAGGAGCAATAGGTATACATTCTTATGTGTGACTGTGAGAGGGGTCATTCCATTCTGTGAAATTACATTAGAAGTATTTTACAGCTGAATGCAAATATATATATTTTTTCATATGCATAACTTACCATTTCAGACTTCTTGGATGCTTCTGAAGAGAATGGGTGGGGTATGTGGTTAACAACCACTCTCCTTAAGAACTGGAATTCTTTTAGGTGTTTGGTCACAACACGGCTGACCAGAATTGCCCAGGACCGTTTTAGTCTTGCCTGCACATCGGGTGTTGGGAGGAGCTCCACCAACTGTAATTCATCCAAGCTCTTCTGGGGCCTGGTGGTGTCTAGGAGGGGATCAGTTACACTGTCACGTATTGCATACTGGTGCGTCCAGTGGATTGATTGATTGCCATGCTCTTTTGTTTGAATCCGTGCATGAAGTTCATAATCAATGTTGTCACCAACTAACCTGATAAACAAAAAATTGTCAATAATAATAATAAATTAACACCACTAGCACCATAAAATTCTGAAAATATTATCCCCAGAAATTTGCTGTGGCTTAGATTATTACCCCCATATCCCCCCTTCAGGTTCCATAATTGGAGAGGGCCGCTTATTTTATCTAGGCTTTGGCATTTCAAATTTGGGTGGAGGTACTCGTAAATGGGAGATTCTGCATAGGGTTTTTTTCCGAATTTTATGGTATTTGTGTAAGACATGGGAGCATAAGTACGATCATGATTCCATATATTTGTTTTAATATATAGAGGCAATACTGTGCTGTTTTACAACATCAAGAAAACATTAGAACAAGCGTGTTGTTTAAATCATTATAATTTCAATTTCATTATTTCGCCACGAACAGGTCCAGGGGGGGGGGGGGGGGGGGGTACTCCTTATAATGGGCTATACGAGGATGCTCCGCCCGAAAGGGGTACCTTTTTTAGGCTGGAGGTATATGAAAGGGTAGGGACTTCACGAATTATGGGAAAATACGAGTTGAAGTATAAAAAGGTAGGGAAATTTAAGTATTATGTAAAAAGCGCATTTCAAAATATAACAAACAGACGCACATAAAGGCTATATGAAAGGGGTACCATTTTCAGTGAAAGGTATATGAAAGGGGTACTTTTTCTGTCAAAAACGGTATATGAAAGGGTAAGGGTTTCGACCTCGGGGCGGAGCATCCCCGTACAAAAATTTGTTGAGTACCCCCTCCCCCCCCCCCCCCCCCCCCCGCCCAGGGGTGGGGGAACAGGTATATGCAAATTATACTCAAAGTGTGTTCTTTTAATTGTAGAATTTGACTTTTTTAACATGTTATTATCATTAAGTACTGAATATGCACAAAACAAAAAACAGACGAATATAACACTTACTTAAAAAATGGAAAGTTGAACTTCTTGTGATCGTTGATAACTTGTTTGAGGATATCACTGGAGATAATACTGCAATCCCTCTTTTCTTTCTCTGCCTGTAACATTTTCGTGACAGTAGAGAAAGCTTTGGGCGTGAAATGCTTGTAACTTCTCAGGCATTCGTCACTCAAATCCAGCAATACTTCGACCTCCATGCCATCCGTAACGGGAACCTGCTTCTCTTCAATTTCCATCAATAGGGCGAGGGTATCGGCTGGTTTTTCTTCGAGGGCCTTTTTATAAGACAACACTTTGGCATCAAAGTTTTTCCCTAAGCTACGCTGAAGAGCCAAGGTCCTATCTGGCGACATACAAATCCCAAGTCGATTAAGTCGGATCAGGTCTTGATGAGAGACTCCACTGTGAAATAAAACACTTGAAACTCGGTAGGCTAAGGCAGACATGCATTTGTTTCGTACGCGAGCGGTCACAGAAGTTGCAAGGGCAACAGAGTTCTTTACGGAATCCTGAAACTCACAACTTTGCTTTAGATCAACTCCACACGCTCCACCAATGCAGGAACTCCAAAAGGGACAACTAGAAACTATCTCTTCTAAAACTACGTTGTTAGACAAAGCAATAAGCTCTTCCGGAGAACAACCTTTCAATACTGATTTTGAGGAACAGTACTGTCTGAATTCACTGTTTAGGACCCGCCAAAGGGCTTTCAGTATTTCCAGTTTCAACTGCTCATGTTTGAGAACTGCGTTTGCCACTGCTTGCCAATTCTTCGAAGCAACATTCTTTACAAGAAGGATATTGTCCTTTCCTTCGGGCGTTCGAACATCTGTTCTTCCACTGGGCCACAACGTCAGCACTTTCACACGGGTTGACTGCAGTTCGGGGTCGATAATGTCGTCAATATTTAGAAGAGAATCTTCATTCCCGTGGAAAGCTACGGCGGGCATTTGCCGTCCTCGATTTTCCTGGAATTGCATTCCCAGAGATTTTCGAGCACCAACTCTTGGTCTGTGGACTGCATCCTCGGTACTTGACCCTTGGTTTTCAGAAGAAACTTTCTGTAATTTTTTAGCTCCGGGACTTCTCTCTGGAGTAGAGACAGAAGTTGGCAGCGCTCTTTTCGACCTCGGATGTAACTCTGTGACCTCGACCTCTAGTTCATTTACCGTGACGAACTTTGGATTTACCACATTTATCGTTGCAAAAATAAATGTCAGTCCTTCACATGTCTTCCTAAGCTTCGCTGCACAGGGTTTACACAGTCTCTCAGACAGGCTGGAGTTTCTTGCTGCAATGATTCCTGCTTGCTCGAGGACTTGCGATAAAATCACGCCTTCGATCCCCTTCTTGTTGGAAGGTTTAAACAAATTTTCAGATGAAATCGATTTCCATGAATCACCGTATTGCATTTTCAAAGACAGCTTACAACACCTGCAATAATCATTCGGGCTCTGTTGTGTCGGTTTTTTGGGTAAACATTTTTTTTTGGAGTTTCTCCGTGAGACATGGCGCTCGCGAGCGACCGAGCGCCAAGATTTCACGTGTATCATCATTTGTTTACCTTGATTTTGAATTTTGACTTCCGGGGCGCGCTGATTGGTTAAAATTTGACAGTTGACAAGCTCAGGAATTCGCGGGGTTTTGTAGGCGGCAGCCGCGATTTTGAAGGATGCGTGCAGGCTCCCCTTCCCCTTCCCCTTCTCGGCGCTTCGCGCCGTTAAATAGCGCCCCTCCGAGCCAGGAGCCTGTTCGCAGGCTAATGACGGACGCTTTGTGAAAGCTCGTGAAGCTGTAATTTATGCATCTCTCTGCATAATTTGCACACCTCTGTTGTCAGAATAAACAAGCGGCATTGTTTGAAAGCACAAAATCCTCTTTGCCCCACTTGGGGTGGTAGCGCTTACTAGGTCGTTTTAGTCATTTTGTTAGATTTTATATAGAATATGGTCTTGCCTACTTTAAGAACATAAAAAAACGCCAATTTTGTAACGGTTTTTTTAAGCTTTAAATCTTCAACGGTTACTTTTCCATTGTATTATATGTTATCATAGCATCATATTGCACGCTATACTCAAATTTAAATTGTAACGTCCTAGTTTACCCATAGTCATTATTTGTAATACCCTGAAGAAGAAAGGCCGTGCCTTTTGAAATATTGGATAAATTACATTTTTATATTCCTTCACTGTCGTATCAGCCTTGCCTTTTTTCGTTTATTACAATTTCTAAAGACCTTTATCAACCTTTTACTTTATTTCCTTGACATTCTCTATTCTCTTGCCAAGCAGTCATTTTATCTAGGGTGGGGTGGGTAGGGCTACTACATGGTTTCATAGCAATGTAAAATGGCCCAACGGCACAGCAGTTCCCTTCAACACAGCACCGCGGTTAGGGACAGACCATTATTTTTTTGACGGGAGGGGCGTTGGAAAATTTTCACATGCAAAAATTTTTTTTATATGCGGCACCTGCTGCAAACAATTTATTTTGTGTCTCCGTCCAACTGCCATACTTCCAGCAAACAATTTTTTTCTTTATTTTTTGCTTTCAAACAATTTACTTCAGTGCTTATAGCCTCTGCAGAGAATTTATTTCAAAATTCCCCCCGCCCCCCCCTCCCCCACGTCAAAAAAATAATGGTCCGTCCCTTAGCTAGACCGTATCTGACATGATTAGCGCTCAAAACTAGAAAGCAGACGCGGACAGCGCTGTTTCGCCCTCTTAGCAAAATGTTTTATGTACAACGTGTTTTGGCATCTCCTAGAAGAGATAATAGCGGGAAAGATTGGGAAATTTTGGAACGAGTTCTATTAAAGCGAAACAGACCCTGCAGATCACGGACGTCTGAAGACAAAGAATCAATAATAATAATCAAATAAAAAGCCGTCTTCAAAATAAAAGTTATTTTGTGGTCATTTTTTGTGGCAGTAAGACTAGTCGCTGAATTTCAGCAGTCTCCTCTGATCGGTTAACTATGACATTTTTACTCTTGATACAATGCCCGTGGCTCTCTTATTACCTTTTTTTTCGACAACTTTCTATTCATTTCGTTTCATTTATCCACAATTCACTGACAATTTCATGGAATCTATGCGCCGATCAATTCGAAACATCAACATCCCCCCCCCGGCAAGCCCCGGGTATTTGAACATTTTCTGTGCCCTGGGAGTCGGGAATTTGATGTGAAAGGCCATCCCAGGGGTGGGGAATTTGACTTTGCATGGGTGGGGTGGGGAATTTGAACCGGAAGTGTTCAAAATATTTTTTTTTGGCCGGCGCCTATCAAACACATGCAGTAGCAGTTCAGATTCAACATGGAACAATTTAAAGGGGAAAATATCGTTTTTGTTAGTGAATGGCTAGTAAAATGGGCTGACAAAGCTTTGCAGTGTTTTTGAAGGTTTGTATGAAAAGTTAAATTCAACTGCCATTCAACGCGTTTTAGATTTCGAAGTCAAAAGTAACTCAAAATGGCTGACTGCATTGCCAGTCCTGTGCCAGTCTATTAAATGTACGCAGATTTTAAACGGTCATTGATTGAAAAAAAAAACACTGCAAAATGAACTCTCTCAAACAGAAAATTCTTTAAGGAAACATTTGTCAGTTGATATAAAACGCGTTTAGAATAATAAATTTTCACCTCGTGGAAATTAACGCTTCCAAAAATGAATCAACCGCGTTGCTAAATATTTTTGCAATATTTGTTGATCACACGAGAAATAACTCAAATAAAAAAATATCGAAAAGTAAATCCCCAAGACTGTGAACCACAGGTATGCCACAGGAGTGCCGTGAAATATCAGTTGCAAAGTATACGCGGTTCAGTTGAGTATATTCTCGAGGAAAACAATAGCTAGAATAAATCAGAAAAAGTGAATGCAAAGTGTATTTTTTAATCTCACTAAAAAACATTTTATCGTTAGGAGGGGCATTTGACAGTCAAAACCAGTGCTAGGGTGGGGTATTTGAATGCAATTTTGGCCCAACGGGGCGGGAATTTGAACAAGTCGATCTTCAAAAGTTCAAATGCCCGGGGCATTGCCCGGGGGGGGGGGGGGGGGGGGGGGGGGGGGATGTTGATGTTTCGAATTGATCGGCGCATTACACTAGTTCTTGTTTTATCCAATATCTCTTTTTCAAATGTTTGCTACATGTATATTTGTACTCTCATAACTTCACCTCGTTTGCTTGCTTTGTAGATGTGACTAGATTTTAATTGCTGTATTCACATCATAACCGCTTCGGGACCAGCAAGTGTTCCCTCAAGTTTTAGCAAGATTGCGTGACGAGCCCTAAGAACGTCTTCGTAGGAGGCTGCTCAAGTACTGAAGATAGAAACAACTTGATTGCTTTGGTTTTGCATTCCTACGCTTTGTGATTGGCTAAAAAATCTCGCGCCACTTTCTCAACCAATCAGAAGCAAAACCAAAACCAATCTTGACTTGCTCGCCGCGTTTTCCCCGCGTTTTCCCGGTGACATGCATTTGCTTCGAGTTCTAATTGGTTCATTGGTCTGCGTCTGTCGTGATTGGCTGAAGTAGTTACTTCGGTTTTGGTTTTACGACAGTCAAGTGAAAACCGCTCTACTGAGAAAGTAATCGCACCAAGCCAAAAAAAAAAAACTAATCACATCAGTGGGCTCCAAAAACATGTTATCACATTTTCACCCAACAAGTCTCGTGTCAAGGCTAAGGTCGCGGGGGGAAATGCTGCAATGTACGTAAGTCAAAATTTGTAAAATCGCCGGTGATTTCGTGTCCAAGTTTGCTCCTCGAGAAGAACACAAAACAAGTTGATTTTACCACTCACTGATCCATCAAAACCTCTATTAGCGACCTTCAGATTTGACTACGAGTACGAAATCGAGTACGAGTACGACTTTGGAATTTCGAGATAATTGTATCCACCGAACTGTAACTCCTTCCTGTTGCTGACTAACACGTAAATAAACGTTAGGGATAAGATTGGTGTGATAATTAAGTATATGAGGCACACGAATTTGGTTTGAAAACTCGTACTCGTACTCAATCTCGTACTCGTAGTCCAATCTGAAGGTCGCTATTGTGTCATATCTGAAACCGATTTTTTATTTCAACTTTAATTAAAAGTTATTAGCCTTTAAAGGATTAAAATTGTCCATGTTAGAATTTGAAGCCTCATATCTTCCCTTTTGAAAGCCTATTTAAAATTTTGAGTCAGATATGACAATCTATAATACACCTAGTTTACCTCCCTGCAGTCAGTGTCAACTCATGAAATTCTCTATCCGCGCTGAATTTGCTTGTTTTTACGCTTCCGAAGGCTTCCCGAGCAAATACGATACAAAAAATATATATTTATGGTAATTTTGCTAATTTTAATCCACGGGCTATTGTCAACACTTCATGCAGAACAATGCTTTGAAAAATAGTGTATTTTACCAGAAAGCGTTTTGCACGTGCAATTATTGATGCAGAAACATTACAGAGCCTGTTCGTGAATATTTCGCGCATTTTCGGTATCAGCCGTCGCACTTCGTGCATACTATTTTCATAAATGCATACTGATGAGCGGAACCTGTCCCCCGCGACCTTAAGGTACATTTTTCAGTGAAAAGTAGATTTTTGTCCTCCTGGAAAATATCTTAACCTCTGTGATCGTAAAACAAATATTATAGGTTTTTTTCACCTGCTGTTGGAACAAAGTCTTTGGAATATGAAATGAGCTTTAGGTTGCGAAGGTGTGAAAAGTAATATCTTTAGAATTTCTTCTATTTGGTAAAGTTACGCAAGGAAAATTGAGTTGTACGAATACTATTGGCTACAACTCGTTTATGACAATTAGTCTTTCAGTAAGAGCTTTGAGTTCTGCTTGTAACCGAATGAGTCGACATCAGCAATAAAACAATACGTCCCTGAACGAACTTCTGATCCACTTGATGTAAAAGATCTCGGTTAGTAGCAGGGCACCTCTCGCTCAGCCATGGAGGGGGTAACTCCCCAAAAGTCCCCGTTACAGGAGCCTGTTCGTGAATATTTCGCGCATTTTCGGTATCAGCCGTCGCACTTCTTGCATACTCTTTTCGTAAATGCATACTGATGAGCGGAACCTGTCCCCCGCGACCTTAAGAACAGTCACGGCATGAAAGTACAGAGTTTAGTTCTTTCATTTCGACATGACCGTCAGGTTCGTCATGATTCTTCTCATTAGAAAGTCAAGCTTGTGATTGTCTTCTAAGTAAAACATTAACAGGAAAAAAAGTAGTCACGTGTCTAGTCGTAAGTCTTAGCTCTACCCTACCCTGTGGGCGATGGCAGGGCAGCCTTCCGATCAATAGTCCTTTTTACAGTTGTGTGCTTGGTGACCTTGCCTTTGAGTGGAAGCGAGGCTGGAGGTGACCTTGCTTTGATACAAACCTTTCTGCCTTTCATATGTTAATAATGCTTTTCTCATGCTAACTAGCTAAATTTACATTTGAAAAGCTCCAAGGTCTGTATCAAAGCAAGGTCACCTCCAGCCTCGCTCCCACTCAAAGGCAAGGTCACCAAGCACACAACTGTAAAAAGGACTATTGGCTGTCGACTACGAGCAGGCCCTTATTTTTGTCATGGATAGAAGGGATTGTTGAAAGGGTGATCACGCGACGCGAGCGAGAAAACTACCTTTCGCGAGAAGACGCGAGGCACGGAAGCAGAGACAATCTCATCCACAGCGCTTTCACCACCTTTCAAACTGGCGAGGCGGGCGTACAAGGACCTGGGGAAGAGGATGACAGTAGCCCAGAACCTTGTGTGCACCTTAACCGCGATCAAACGAGAGAAATTTGCAAACGTTTATTTATTATTATTTCTTATTATTTATTAACTGTTATTATTATATTATTAGGCACAGCTTCAGTGTAAATAAGTGTATACTTTCTGAATTCTGTGTGAAATAAAGTTTATAATAATAATAATAATAATAATAACGTTAAGCAAAGTACTTAAATGTTAAGGTTGTCATTTTCACTGTTTAAAGTTTAATATATTGCCAATACACTGTCAATTTACCAAACGTTTTGAAAGTTTAAAGGTTCCAAGCGTTTAAAAACTGTGAACTGCAGAATTGTCGGCGCCTTTGCTAACATAGGGTGCGTTCGATTGGGAAATCCGGATTTCGATTTTGAAATCCGGATTTCAAAATCGAAATCCGGATTTCAAAATCGAAATCCGGATTTCGGATTTCCATTGTTCATGGAAATCCATCGCGGAGAAGGATTTCGGTAATTGGAAATCGGTTTTCGGATTTTGCGTTTTTTTTGGGAAATCCGAAAGCCGGATTTCAAAATCGAAATTCGGATTTCCCAATCGAACGCACCCATAATTTTGATCAGGCGCAAAGAGTTTTGGTCAGTTTTCAACGGAAAAAAGCTCATCATTTTGAGAAAAATTAAAAGATAGTAACGTCAACTATTTTTTTATACATCCTTGCCCATATTTCCAAAATATTAAGTAATGATCCGCATAAGAAGGATAGCGCCAACGGCCATGCACGATGGAATGTCAATTGTTACAACTAGTGATCTCATTGGCCTAGACTCAAAAACCGCTATAAAGTTCAGGTTCAAGGTGCATTTTGTCTAATTTTTTTAAGGTTTCAAGTAATTTGAGACCCAATCGCACAACATGCAAGTTTTAGAAGATATTGTATTTGGGGAACTTCATCAAAGAAGCAAAATTATTAGCTATTGTCGTCTTCTGCTATTCTGATTGGTTAAGCACGAACATTTCCTAAAATTTATTTGACGCAAATGGATTTTCTTTATTTTTATAATGAAATATAATTATTAACCATCAGCTCCTCTATTCTTGAAATCAGAAATGAAATATTCTATGTGGGAAAGAGCCAATGCCGCAGAACAATGAAGTTTGCTATCGTTCTTATGTGGAGCATTACTTAAATAAAATACCACTAAATAAAACGAAAAACGCCTCGGACGTTTGACCGCGGTGGAGTGTGCACCTCTTTCCTTCTCTTTGACAATTCCCCACTCCAGAAACTATGAAAAATACCATGCTTGATGTAAGCCTGATTTTTCCAATGTCTTTTGTTTTCAGCACGAACTGCACGTGCTATGCTTCAACTTCTTTGCAATTTGCATACGGCGCACATTTGTATACAAACACACAACATCCTAGCGTTCCTACATGTACTTTGAATTCCATTGTGCCATTCTAACAAAGGAGACTTGAATAATAGGCCATTTCCGAGTTACGTTATGCCTCGTTGTCAAAGCGAGGCTAGGTGCACAACCTTTCATATGAAGATGAGAATTTAGTTTTATCGAGTGAGTCGATAAGGTAAATTGACCACCGTAAAAAGATTCAAATAGCTGACGTTTCGAGCGCTAGCCCTTCGTCGGAGCGAATCAAGGAATTGTGGGTAGTGTGTGGTTTTATATAGTAAGCGGTGGAGCTACGCTATTGGTGGAAATTTGGTGACGTGAAAAACAAATGTAGATTAGTTGAATGAAAAGCGTTCGTTGATTCCGTGGGGTTTGAGAGTGCCGATTTGAAAGATGATTTTTTGTTCTAGGTTTTTACGGCTTTCTGTGTTACCCTGGTGTAGGGAAAGGCCGCAGATTGTCATGTGTTGTTTAGAATGGTTAGTAAGATTAAAATGGCGCGCGACTGGTTTGGATGCGTCTTTGTCATTTTTTTCAACGTCTCGGAGATGTTCACGAAAACGGTCGCCCAGTCTCCTCCCTGTTTCGCCAATGTATATCTTTTTGCAAAAAGTACATGTAATGCAGTAGATAACATTTACGGAGGTGCATGTAAAACGATCAGTGATTTTAATAGATCGTTTGGGTCCTGTTATTTTGTCCGCGTTGTGAATGAAAGGACAAGTGTTACATCGTGTGCGTGTGCATTTGAAAGTTCCCGTACATCGTCAGATTTCAGTGCGCTCGTAACTAGAAAGTTGCCTATGTTTTTGTCACGTTTGAATGAAATTAGTGGGGGTTGTGAAAAAATTCTGCCAGTTTCGGGGTCGTTTTGGAGTAATTTGAAATTTTTTAAAATGATGCTTTTGACTGTGTTGTTGTGGTGGGTGGAAAGTGAGGGTGAATGGAATTCTCTCGTTCTCTTCCTTCTGTGGCGTTTGTAGTGCTGACTGTCTGTCGATCTGTTGTGCACGTTGTTGGCCCGTATTAACAACAGAGTCAGGGTACCCACGTTTCTTGAAAAACTGGCACATTTCTTCTGATTTGTTGGAAAAATCAGAGTCATCACTACATAGACGTCGAAGTCTGAGAAATTGAGAATACGGAATGGCGTTTTTAACGTGCGATGGATGTGAGGATGAATGTAACAGATAACTGTGGGAATCTGTAGGTTTGTAGTGCACACTTGTGGATAAACTGTTACCGTTGATTGAAATATTAATGTCAAGAAAAGCGACTGAGGTTTCGGAAATTTCCCAGGTATATTTTAGAGCTGGATGAAAAGTATTGACAGAAGTTATGAATTGATTAAGTTCCTCTTTACTGGAAGAGGTAGCGCCAATGCAATCATCGATGTAGCGGCCGTAGAGTTCGGGTTTGGTTCCGTGGTACTGATTAAAAAATTTGTCTTCGATGTAGTTACGAGCGCACTGAAATCTGACGATGTACCGGGAACTTTCAAATGCACACGCACACGATGTAACACTTGTCCTTTCATTCACAACGCGGACAAAATAACAGGACCCAAACGATCTATTAAAATCACTGATCGTTTTACATGCACCTCCGTAAATGTTATCTACTGCATTACATGTACTTTTTGCAAAAAGATATACATTGGCGAAACAGGGAGGAGACTGGGCGACCGTTTTCGTGAACATCTCCGAGACGTTGAAAAAAATGACAAAGACGCATCCAAACCAGTCGCGCGCCATTTTAATCTTACTAACCATTCTAAACAACACATGACAATCTGCGGCCTTTCCCTACACCAGGGTAACACAGAAAGCCGTAAAAACCTAGAACAAAAAATCATCTTTCAAATCGGCACTCTCAAACCCCACGGAATCAACGAACGCTTTTCATTCAACTAATCTACATTTGTTTTTCACGTCACCAAATTTCCACCAATAGCGTAGCTCCACCGCTTACTATATAAAACCACACACTACCCACAATTCCTTGATTCGCTCCGACGAAGGGCTAGCGCTCGAAACGTCAGCTATTTGAATCTTTCATATGAAGATGAGTTTTATTTGCATTTGAATACAGTAAAAACACATTTTCATTTGAAAGGTTGTGCACCAAGCCTCGCTTTGACAACGAGGCATAACGTAACTCGGAAATGGGGTTTTTTGGCAACATAACACCCCAACTTTGAACGGCTGATACTTCACTGTCTGAGCTCGGTCAGGCAAGCTGCTTCACACATAAAGTAGAGATGAAATAAACTTTCCAAAAAAGTAGATTTGATTGACATCAGTGTTACCATAACAACGATCTGATGACGTCATGGTTTTTGCATATTAGTAATTTTCTCAACATCTAGACCTAAACTTTTAAAACGACTGTATGCCTCTTTTAGTCTAGATGTATGTCTTCAAGACTGCAAAGTTTGAAAAAATTCTATGGGAGCGTTTTCGAATAAAATTGAGTTGAATATTTTCCATCAAAAATTTAAAATTCGCATTACTTTCTGTTATTTCGTCGATGCCAGCGTTTTCCTGACAAATTGAAACAATAGTTTCACCATATATTATTCGTGTGCCATAAAACTACATTCCTTGATGGTTTCATCCTGTTTGCTTCACTAGATTTCAATTGATGTGATCGCAAGCAATGTCATAAATATGCTCATTCTACTCACAGAAGTATCACTTTTGTTAGGGAAGCGTTTATTTAAAAACTAGTCGATGAAATTTTTTTAAAATCTTTCAATCTAAAGTTGTACATGTAATGCACTATCTTTGCAAATTTTAAGTGCATCGAATCAATTTAAGGGCGCGAAATAAAGTTAAAATTATAGGGGACTTTTGCATTCGTCTTCCAAAGTTTCATTGCCGTATTATTTGTTGACAGCTGGTTTATTTCAGGACTTTCTCTTTTGTCTACATTCTTCATATTTGTGCGCTTTTGAAACAACACGTTTGCCATGCCTGCATGCTCCAAAGCGATCGTGAAAATTCTTTTCATAGTACAATGACTACAATGGCAATTAACATAAGGCTGCGGTCATGCACATGTAACACGTTTAAAATTTATTCAAAAGTGCACAAATACGTAGAATGTAGACAAAAGAGAAAGTCCTGAAATAAACCAGCTGTCAACAAATAATACGGCAATGAAACTTTGGAAGACTAATGCAAAAGTCCCCTATACTTTTAATTGTATTTCGCGCCCTTAAAATGATTCAATGCACTTGAAATTTGCAGAGATAGTGCATTACATGTACAACTCTAGACCAAAAGATTTAAAAAAAATTTCGACTAGTTTTTAAATAAACGCTTCCCTAACGAAAGTGTTACTTCTGCGAGTAGAATGAGCATATTTAATACATCGCTTCCGATCACATCAACTGAAATCAAGTGAAGCAAACAGGATGAAACCATCAAGGAATGTAGTTTTATGGCACACGAATAATATATGGTGAAAATATTGTTTCAATTTGTCAGGAAAACGCTGGCATCGACGAAATAACGGCAAGTAATGCGAATTTTTAAATTTTTAATGGAAATATTCAACTCAATTTTATTCGAAAACGCTCTCATAGATTTTTTTAAAACTTTGCAGCCTTGAAGACATACATTTAGACTATAAGAGGCATACAGTCGTTTTAAAAGTTTAGGTCTAGATGTTGAGAAAATTACTAATATGCAAAAACCATGACGTCATCAGATCGTTGTTATGGTAACACTGATGTCAATCAAATCTACGTTTTTGGAAAGTTTATTTCATCTCTAGTAGGTGTGTGAAGCTGCTTGCCTGATCGAGCTCAGACAGTGAAGTATCAGCCGTTCAAGGTTGGGGTGTTATGTCACCAAAAAACCCAGTCGAGCCACCTTAAACCCCGGTGAGGCCGAGCCTGCATATAAAAGATTATGGCATTTTTCGGAGTGGCCTATAAACATTTTGTTATCAGGGCTAGGGACATTGTTTAGCTCTTCTCAACCATGGTGTCGCCACTTCAGCGAAGTGCTGTTTGCCCCAGAAATTCGGGTAGCACAGACCAAGGTAGGACGAGAGATTTCGAGAGGATATATAGACCTTGGCTCAGGCATCCACCAAAGTACAAAATAAATGATTAAAGGAAGAAAACACATTCCAAGATTTTAGGACAGGCCTTTAATATTTTCCATCACCATGTTCCATACAAACAAATTAAAAACAAACAAACAAAAAAATAAGCTGTACCTTTCCAGAGACATTTTCAAGTGATTTTGTTATTAATGTGGTGTGGCGAGGGCTTGAATGTTACAACCTTTATGTCTGCTAAATTAAAGGGATTGTCAAGGGACTCAAAGATGCTGTTTGAGAGACTTTATACGAGTCTTAAATAAAAAGTACATTGAATGTTAGAGTGATTTTCGTAAGACCGTGAAACAGTCACTAAGTTAGTAGGCACTAGTAGACAATATTAGACACTAATTCCATTGTTTTCTTTTGTTTAGTTTTAGCTAATTTTGATTAATTGCTAGATACTGTTTCACGGTCTTACGAAAATCACTAATTAAATACAGTCCCGCATTTTATGTTGTTGCATACCGACCAACAGAAACTGTTGATTCATAGTTTGCCTGATCAAAAGGAGCAGAAAAGAATTTTTAATAAGCATGAGAAAGGAAAGAATGTTTTTGGTTCCAATTTTTTTCAATTGCGTGCATCTGCTACGCAGACAAACTTACAGTTACCATTAACCATTTAATTAGTCTTGGACCCCATTTATCAGTGACTTTGTTGTTGTCCAGCAGTGCTGCTCAGTGTTCAAGAGATGGAGAGGGCAGAGTAAGAGTACATCCACGTAACACAAAATTACCATACAAGAACATAATAGTCAACTGTGTTCTAGGGATGTTTCACAACTACAATAAAAAAATATGTATTGTAAATGTTACTTTAAACTATTATTTACATGTAAAGTACCTCATGATTTTTTACGATTGATTTATTTGTGTCAGATCTTGCAGTTGATCATAGATTCACTGCAACTAATATTTATCGTGATAATGTTAAATTTAGTCTCGTCTGTTGTTGTTTCTGCAGTTTTTCATTGCCTGGATGCATTAAAAAGTAGTTTTGCCACTAATGTTTCACAACTAAAATAAAAATATATTGTAAATGTTACTTTAACAGTTATTTTCATGTGAAGTACCGCATGATTGATTTTTTACTATTGATTTATTCGTGTCAGATCTTGCAGTTGATCGTAGATTCGCTGCAACTAATATTTAGTGCGATAATGATGTTGTCAGTTTAGTCTCGTCTGTTGATGTATCTGTAGTTTTACATTGCCTGGATGCATTTAAAAGTAATTTTTCCACTACTAATGGTTAAAAACTGATCATAGATATACATTATTTTGCTAAAGAGCACAACTTTCTGGTAATAAAACTGTGGTTAAATCATGTTTTGCTATGAAGTTATTGTTCCGTCAACAGTTGTGTCTCTTTCATTTGTAACTACCTGCTGCTTTTCTATAAACACCCCACGTCATACTGTCAAGTCTACCTTTGTTGTTAGCATGTTAGTTTGTTGCGGTCATATTTCTGTTCACGGTCCACAGTAATGTCGGTTTACATTGTGCTTCTTCTTAAAGGCTTCCTTTTTTCTTCAGTTCCTCTCCCGTTATTTAATCCCCATGCATCACAAGTTTCCTGTCAGTAAATAGTCATTGCATTTATGAAGGTGTGGAGGAAGTTCCATCTACTGGTTTCCAACTTCACACCTTGTTGTTCAATGTTATTCTTTCTTGCTGTTGCTGCTGCCACTGCTGCTGCTGTGTGATGTCATCGCTGCTCCAGAGAGCTGACCTGACATCTGCTTTTGGCCTCCCCCTCCCCCCGTCTTGTTGTATCAATGTCTTGTTTTCATAAGTTACAAATCCACTGTTGAATGTCGCTTTCTTTTTCTCAAGGCATCTATCGTTCTATCCTTTTTCTTTTTTGTCCGTAAAGTTGATGTCATTTTTGTGGAGGCATAATATTTTCGTTTTAAATGTCAATATGTTGAATTGAAAGTCACAGTCCAAGAACACAAATCAAAGGAGCTATTTGCTCGACTCCTAATAAGAATCCACTTTAGTTTTGCATTTCTGCATCACCACTAGTATTTCCCTGTAGTATGATTATGATCTACTGCCATTGATTGCTGATCTGGTTTCCATCCTTCTTGTCATACTACTTCTGGAGATCTACTAACTTTCTTCTTTGTCTTCACACAAGACTACATGATATCAGAAATGGTCGAAATGTCGATTTTGTTTGTCTCCGTCAAAACATAGGTATTATAATCTCGGCTGTTTATTGGGGTACAGTTATACTCCACTCATCTTTCTTGCTGTTAAATCCTCTTTTTGGGGTAAGCCTTTATGAAGGATGTTTTTCAGTCACAATGTAAAGTTATGTTTACTTTCAGTCAAGTTACTACCGATGTTATTGTAGTACTAGGATCCATTTAAACACACAACACAAAAACATGCATGTCACAAGGTAAACATAAATAAAATACATCAACACAGCACTATCACATCAGTACATACACAAATGGATCTAAAAAGGCTGTTTAGTCTGTATATTTTCCAGTCTTGTCTTGTCTTGGAACTTCTTGAATCCCAAACGTCCTACATACTGTTGGCATGCACATTGGGAACAAGAGGTGTGAAGCACCAATGGGATAAACGGTTATCAACCAGTTGGATACTTGACTATCATCATCTTCATCATCATCATCTTCTTCGTCTTTTTAGCTGGCTGGCGTCTTAAACCTTTAGTGGTCTGCGCCAACGTGCAGCTCATTTACAGCCAGTGCAGCCCCGTTTACACGGGTCCGGACAAATTTTTGCACGGACAAAAACTTGCACGGTTCCACCTTGCGTTTACACGGGACCGGCGGAACTGGACGAATTTTTGAACGGCTAAGGGTGGATTTCCACTGTCGCGTAATTTTCACGTGCGTAAATAAAAATAAGAGACGATGTATGAACAGCTTGCGCAAACTTTTACGCAAGCTGTTCATACATCGTCTCTTATTTTTATTTACGCACGTAAAAATTACGCGACAGTGGAAATCCACCCTAAGTGTGCAAGTTCCGTGTAAACACCCACTGCAATCTGTAACAGAATTTGCACGGATCCATGTAAACACGTGGTCTAGGAACAAAATTCGTCCGTGCAAAAATTTGTCCGGACCCGTGTAAACGGGGCCTGAGGGTCAGGGTTAGTTACTAATTTACTGTCCAGTTATTATTATGTGTAATTAGTCAATTAATATCTGTCATTAGTTTTGTGTCATTTGTTAAGTTGCTGTGGGTTAATTTGTTAGCAATAAGAGCTTTCTGGTTTTACATGTAGATGTTAAAACGTGGAAGTGTTTATAACCAAAAGCAGCAAATAGTTTTAAGTCTCAATCAATTTCCAGCTATCTTTAAAAAATGTCTATAAATAAAAAAAGAAATTATAACAAATAACAAATTCAAAACAAGATTCAATTGGGATTTTTTCAATCAACCAATAGAAACTTGTCATTTGTTTGTAGTTGCTAGAATGGATGTCCCTGGCTTATTGGAAAAGCTCACAGCTGAGAGCTATCAATCAATAAAATGGCTATGTCACTTAACCTATTCTCACCCGGTATAACACACACCTGCCCTTGCCAGACCATTTGGTGTTATTGATAGAAGAGGTCTCGATAGCAAGACAGCTATTTTCAGTAATTGTCCTGTATGAAACGATTTCTGGGACTTTAAACTCTGTCAGTAGAAACGAGGTGTGTGTAACAGACAGGCATTTGCAAGAAGGGAGCTGACTGTGTACATACAATGGGCAGGTATGTGATACTGATGTCTCTTTAGTTGACTGAGTTGCATACAGCTATAGAAAGGAGATATAGTTTCTGATCTGGTATTGCTGAGATGGCCTGGAGCAGGCATGTACAGGTGCTGTATAAATGTTTATTAACATTATTATTCATCAATGATATGAATGTTCTGTGTCAGTGCGTCATGTTTTCTGTGTTTGTCTAATGTCCATGTTATGGTAAATGATGTAGGCCAAAAAAAATAAGCGAATAACTCCTTGGGGACAACCAGCAGTAGGTTATCAACCACAAAGAGTTCTTCTTTTGTTCTTCTTCCTCTTCCCTCTCTTCTTCTCTTCCTCTTCACTGAGGGACAGCTTCCATCGGCACAGCCAAGAGGTCACCAGCAGTGGAGAGTGTGGTGATTTATTAGGTTAGTTTAAGTGGATCATTTGCTATCTTACTATTAAAGTTAACTTTACTAACATAACAAACAAAAACTGTTAACAAAGAGAGTGTCAAAGAAAGTCAATGAAAAGATTTCTATTTAAACCTAATTTTCTTGTTTGTGCAATGAATTAGCTGTACATAACATATGTACGTAACATAAGTGTTAGTAATGTCACCTAAGATATAATAACATGTTACTGCATCTAGTACTTTTAGTTACTGTTGTGTACTCAGTGATATGACTGTTTTATGTCAGTGCATCATGTTTTCCTGCTTTTGTCCGGTTTCAATGTTGTGAGGCCAAAAAATAAATAAGTAAAAAAAATTAATAGCTTGTTGGGGAAAACCAGTAGTAGGTAATCAACCGCACCAGGTTTTTGTTGTCCCTCCTCTTTGCTTCCTTTGACCTTTCCTCTTCACCGAGGGACAAGCTTCTATCAGCACCAGCCAAGAGGTCACCAACATGAAGGGATTGTGGTGAAAATGATTCTACTTCTGCTATAATATTAGGGTTACTGTTAGTGGCATATTTGTGATATAAGAAGTTTTTTTGTATCATGTTATGCTATTACAAATCAAGTTACTTTTTTCTATATAACCTTAACAATATAAATTCAACATCACAAGGCCGGCAATGAAATGTCATCTGTACAATGTACCAGGTCCTTACAGTGCTTTTAGTAACTTGTGTGTACTCATTGATGAGACTGTTCTTTGTCAGTGTGTCATGCTTTCTGGATTTGTCAAATGCCAATGTCATAACAAATGATGTAGACCAAAAATTAATAATTAAATAGCTCCTTGGGGACAACCAACAGCAGATTATCAACCGCAAAGAGCTGCGTATTATGGTTCATTTTTCTCTAGTTTCCTGAGTAGCAGGCACCTCATTTCACCGAGGGACAGCTTCCATCAGCACCAGCTGAGAGGTCACCAGCAGTGAAGGGTTTGTGGCGTGATGTGCAAAAGTGATATTTCTCATAAATATTTATAACCAAAGAGTATTATTACAGTTAATAATGCAATTGTTTATGAATTAGTAACTGTTAGTAATGCAATGAAACAAAAACAAGAAAAAATAGCACAAAAGTATGGTTTTTGCCAACTAATAATAAAGCTATCCAAATTGTGATAACCCCTAAAGAATAGTAGAAGTGCAACATCCCAAGTACAACATGTTACATTATTTTAACAGACACAAATTTAAAGTTCTAAAGCGTCTGATACCAAAACTATAACTCTACCCTGAATTTATAAAAAACCTACAAATAAATAAAATAATTATTAGTTACACCAACGTAAACTGCTAAATTTAACATACTTGGTAACTTACTTGTACCAACAGCAATTACCACCACTGGACAACAAAGAAGCCACCAATTAAAGTAATCTCCAGGGCCGGGTTGTTCAAAGCACGATTAAGCTAACCCAGGATTAGCGTCAATTTTGAATCCAATTAAACAACTTGAAAATTGAAAATTTTCCAAAGTTCTTTGCCCTTCAGTTTCGACTTTAACTTGTCTTCACTACCAGCTATGAATTACCTTTTGAAAACATTTATAAACAGAAATGTAATCCTCGGTTAACTTTTAATCCGAGATTAGCGCTAATCGGCTTTCAAACAACCGGCCCAGTACTTTAACCCTTTCACTCCCAGAACCAATAACGGTGGCATGAAGTGTAGTTCTTACTTTTGGGTCTGTGGATGAAATCCTATGGTGTGACCATTCAAATGAAACCTCTTCAGCAGTACTTTTGCATGGTACCATTTGTTCTAACTTTTGAGTCTGTGGATGAAATCCTATGGTGTGACCATTCAAATTGAACCTCATTGAGAGTACTTTTGTATGGCACCATTTGTTTTTCATTATTTTACAAAATGAAATTTGTTGAATTCTTGAATTTTTGGCACTCTTGAGAGTTTAATGGTTGACACTCTTTGGAGGTAAAGGGTTAAGAAACTTCTGTGATTAAAACAACACTTCCTTCCTACATGCAGTTATTTCACTCAAGCAAATGACTCAACAGTATCCTTGATTATTCCAAGCGATTCATGAAGTTGTTCTTCTGTGATGACAAGAGGTGGTGTAAACCGTACGATGTGATCATGTGTGGGCTTGGCTAACAGTCCATTTTCCTTTAGTTTCAGACAAACTTGCCATGCATTAAAATCTGAAACAAACACCAGGACACAAGCTTCAAATTTGGTAACTACTGTAAATCCTTTATTAAGCCCCCCCCCCCCCCCCCCTCTCAAATAAGCCCCCTTTTTGGAGCAAGAAATTTATTAAGCCCCTCTCTCTTTTAAGACTAGAAATCAATGGGTTAAAGAAAAGGTAGCCAATTTTCTTCAAACTCACTTTCTGTAGAATGGATCTCAATAGCATTCATGAGTCCCCTTCCTCTAGCAGTCTTAACAACAGCTAGGTTAAGCTTCTGTAGTTCAGGGATCATGATATCTCCAAGTCTTGCAGCATGTTCAGCAAGTTTCTCCTCTTCTAGAACCTAAGAAGACAGTGTCAGGAAAAATATACTTATCACTTATTTACATCTGTTTCAAGGTTCAGAATGAAATAAACACCTCTGTGATTTGATCCTGAAGTGACCAAAATTAATTTACTCCACCTCAATGAAAAAAAAAACAAGTAAGAACTGAGGACATGATCACCTAAACTTTTATAACTTCTAGGGGGAGACAAGACTCTGGGACACCAAATTTTCAATACGGTTAAAGCACTTGAAAAGGAACTTGGGATTTCGGGAAAGTGGTCGTAACTAGAGCTTGTCACTTGCAAGAACTGATTCTCATATGCCACTACTCAATGTAAAGTCAGAAATTGATCAAGCTTGCAACATGCCAAAGGGATTATGTATGTTGTGCTTCAAATTTTCCTTTGTTTTTAAATTTTTCAAACCAGTTTAATTTTTATTTCCCTTTGTCTCAAATTCATTACCATAATCTGAGACAAAGGAAAACAAAAAACAAAACGGTTTGAACATTTTCAACTACAACATAATTATACACTAACTTCTGATGACAGTGTAAATTCAGTGCACACATCTACAAAAAAGATTTTTTTCCTTTCATGAAAATGTCTTTCAACCAAGTGTTGTTAAAAGCCAAACAAATATTAACCTTGTAGATTTAAGTCTTTCAAAGGTGGTCGCCTGCAAGAGCTTAAAACAAAGAAAAAGTGCACTTCGTAAACCCCAACGATGGTGGCAGTCGCTTAGAGGAGCTTTTAATTACAGAGTTTTACTGAGAATTTAAGCAGGGTTTCACAAGGGTGGTCAATGAGGGGGACTGGTCACTTTATGAGAGTGGTCACAAGAAGAGCTGCAACTCCATTTGACCAAAAGCCTGCTCATCAGTAGAGATGTTTTCCCAACAAGTGTCCTTTAACCCTTTCACTTCCAGAGTGGATTAAAGAGACATGTAATGTTGTTCTTGTACTTTTGAGTCTGTGGACAAAACCCTATTGTGTGACCATTCAAATGAAACCTTTTTGGCAGTACTTTTGAATGGTACCATTTGTTTTTTGATATTTTTCAAAATAAAATTTTGGATTTTACTTGAATTTTGAATTGGCACTCTTTGGAGTTAAAAGGATTAAAGGAGAGTGCACATATTTTAAGTAATGAAACAATAACCTTGTTAGGGTCAGAAAAAAAAACACTAATTTAATGCCTTACTTTCAGAGCAGTGATGGCAACTTTGCATCCAAGTGGATTTCCACCATATGTGGAACCATGCTGCAAAGAAGGAAAATAACACCTTTAGTGTTTTATTTTTTTTAAAGAAAGCTTTAAAATCTTGAAAACAAATACAGGAGGAAAATTTCATCACCTGTCCTGGTTTGATGGTTAGCATAACCTCATCATCACAGAGTACAGCTGAAACCTGCAAAGAAGCTGCTTATTAGTACTAACAAACAAATATGATTCAGTGTTATTTGACTATGACTTCATTTAACCGTATTAGGGCAAGAGAACACGCAAAATATGCGAGTGTAGCATACCAGTTTGACAAGATAGGAAGAAAACAAAGTGCACCATTCAGGACAATAGTGAGATACTGGGCTAAAATGATGGCTATATTGAGAAGTTCATAAAATTAAGCAGTCAAAAAATAAATCCCTTATTTGATGGTTTGACAGATAATACGTGCGGTTATTTTACTCATTGCTCACATTTTTCCTCATCCCTACAGGGCTTGGAAAAATACTATGCAACTCACAAAATATCCAGGCGTATTATCTGTCAAACCATCAAATAAGATTTATGTGTTTTGCTACTTACAGTACAACTGTAAATAAAAACAGTTTCTCCTTCATATAACATAACTTGCAGTTTTGTAATTCATGCCCGACAGTTTTTATCACAATTTAAATTGCTAATTATCTACAAACAAACTTAAACAAAAATGTTTCAAAAGTAACAAATCCATTTATGAAAAAACTGTCACCACATTTAAACAGTTAACATATAACTTACTGGGTAAACACCACCAGAGAGAGCTTTACCAAGAATGACAAGATCTGGTCTGACATTTTCATGGTCTACAGCCAAGCGCCTAAAAATTTAAAAACACAGGTAGTGATTGAGAGTATTACTGGTAAATAACTATTTAATAGCAAACTTGAAAAACACAAGAACATTTTTTGAAAAGATCTTTCGGCATAACTTCTGCCATCTTCAGTTTATTGAGAATATTAAAAATCCATGCTGTACATGTAGGCAAATACAAAGTAACTATCACATACCAAAATAAAGATAACAAAAGACGATCTAAAACCCTTATAACGTGTCTGGTACTGTCTAATACTTATAGGTTACGCAATATAATTTTTTTTGTCCACTTCTGTCTTGTACCAAAAAGAACAAAGACTATGATGAAAAGGTGTCAAAATGTTGAACTTGCATGTTAAAATGTTTATCATAGTCTTTGTTCTTTTCCGTACCAGACAGTACCAAACATTGTGTACAGTATTAGTGTCAAACAGTACCAGACATGCAATATTATCATAGCTTACTTTCCAGTCCTTCCAAGACCAGTTTGAACTTCATCAGCTATGAAAAGAACCTACAAAGAAATTGACATTATCAGTATATTTTTATTATTATATCATTTCTGTACTAAATACAAACAGCCATATTAGTATGACTCATGCCAATAGCAGTCTTCCTTTTGGTTATTGTAAATACCTTTTGAGAAAATAAATAAAGAATAATGTCCATTTCTACACTTTTTTGCTCAGTGGTGCAAGAGTTAAAAAGCAATATGTTCTCAGATAACATTATTATGAAGAAAGCACTCACATTATATTTGGAACACAGCTCCCTGACACCTCTCAAGTAGCCATCATCAGGAATCTTAACTCCAGCTTCCCCTTGGATTGGTTCCACCATGAATGCACAAGTGTTTGGGTCACTGATAGATTTCTACAAAATACACCCAAAAAGAAGGTTGCTCATATGCAGCCCTCTCAACACGGTTTGTAATAGCAGGCAGTGCTACATGCATTTTAATATGACAAACAGCTGGTGGTGATGTATTGCTAAACATTTTTACTATATCAATATCAATATTATGATGACATTGCTTGAAACTTGTACTATGACACAGGGCTTGAAAAAACTTCGATTCCAGCTTGCCCTTTGAACAAGCAAACCTCAAATTTTGCTTATTTCATTCACGCATGTAAACAAGGCCGTGCTTTACAAGTATCATGGGGAGCTCAAAGGGAGTCTACATGTAACTCAGGCATGTAACTATAACATTTAGGGTGCAAAAACCAGGCTTTTCTAATCACCCGAAGACAAAAGTTAGTCGCCTGTGGCACCCAGGCTGGCTGTACTCTGGCAGAGCAATTTGAGCCTTGCAGTTCCCCATCAACACAGCAGCACAATTTCGCAAACTAAACCTTTTACGCCATTACTGAGTTCATTTTACACGTGGCACCAGCTTTTGTCTGATCTTTATAAACAATTCTGCTCACCTCTAAAGCAGCGAGGTCGTTGTAGGGAACGAGTTCTAAGCCAGGCATAAAGGGTCCATAGTCTCCATAGCATTCAGGATCTGAAGATGACGACACAGCGGCAAAGGTTCGCCCCCAAAAATTATCCTCAGCAAATACAATCTTAGCTTGGTTCTTCGGAATTCCCTTCACTTGATAACCCCATTTTCGAGCCAGTTTCAACGCGGTTTCGCCACCTTCAACGCCAGTGTTCATAGGCAAAAGTTTATCATAGCCAAAAAGCTTGGTCGCGAACTCTTCGAATTCACCTAAAACATCGTTGTAAAATGCTCTGGATGTAAGCGTCAAGATTTCAGCCTGTTCTTGCAATGTCTTCACAATTCTAGGGTGGCAATGTCCTTGGTTCACGGCGGAGTATGCAGCGAGAAAATCGAAGTACTGTTTCCCCGTCACGTCCCAAACGAATGCGCCCTTTCCCTTTGCCAAAGCTGCCGGCAATGGGTGGTAGTTATGAGCGCCATAAGTGTCTTCACGCTTGAAAATTTCTTCTGGGGTAAGCTTATTTGCGGTCGCAGCGGCTGGAGCAGAATATTGTCTGGCAAGTCGCAATGGACGAAACAAATTTCGAGCGCAGGAACGAATCATTGTGAAAAGCGTAAAAAATGAAAAGCAAAAACTAAAATTGCGAGAAGCAAATCAAAATATCTAATTCTTCAAATGCTGAATCAATTTCAAACTTATTTGAAGCTCATTAGCGTTAAATTTAGAAAACGAAGACCGTCTTCCACCCCAACCTCAGCGACCCGTTGAAGAAGAGGATATACGACGGGCGGGAGGGACTTATAAACACATGACACATACCATATATGGTGTGACATAATTTATTGAAATTATGCAAAAGTAATTTATTGAATTTAATTGTAATTTATTGTACAACTCTCAGAAACTACAGTAGTCAGTTTATGGCCTTGGTCTTTCAAATATGCCCAGAAGTGCTATTATATTTTCGCAGTTCCTTTCTCCCCGACGCCTGCTGTGGGGGAGGGTGGGGGGGGGGGGGGGGGGGGGGGTACTCCCATATAAAAATGACGGGGGTGCTCGTCGCACCTTTTAGGGGTCAAAATTTGTACAAATACGAAAAAAGCAAGTGACACACTCGAACACCGACCCCGCGGCCTGGCCAGTGCCTTACGTATGCGCACAGCCATATCACCCTGGCAGTGGCAGCCATGGACAGCTGTTTCGTCCTAGTTAGGACTCATCAGCATGGCATAGCCAGGCAGGGTCTCACAAAAGATCATCGGCATCGCCACTTTACTTCCATGGCGAATGCAAGCATTGGTACCACTTAGGGTACTAAAACCTAAAATGACCACCGTTAGAATTATCGCGGTACCTTTTAGTGTATTGAGCCGAAAAACTGTGACAGAATATGACATGTGTTGTTTTAGAATTGGTTCCTCTTAGCGAGTCTTAGAGGTGAAAACTTCTTTTGAGCCACGCCCATAAAACGAGATTCTGGTTCCGACGAGCACCCACGTCATTTTTATGTGTGAGTCCCCCCGCCGGGCTACTTCGCAGGCTACAACACTGGCTGAAACGCGTGCTTTCCCTTCGCGAGCTCTTCCATAGGTCTGACGTGTTCGTGTAGGACATGTTTTTGGTGAGTATAATTTGTACTGCTTTGCGAAGTACCGTGTCACTTAAGGAGTTGTTCGGTCTTTTCTTCAGTTCAAAGTTTCGTTGATTTCAAAGCACCGTTGATTGCAAATCATGCGAAAGCAGCGACATAAAACGACCTACAAACCGAAGCACGAGTTGAGCCGAGTGAATGCGAATTATCCCCTGCTCCCCCTCCCACTCACCCGGAGACAACATCAACCACCAGTGAATCTGTTTGGGCATCTTTATTGAATAAACGAGAGGACCTGAGGCCTCGAGAGGAGACCCCAGGGAGGGAGGGAGGGTGAACAAACGATGCTTGAGCGAGCGAACGAAAACAGCAAAGATATCAAATGACAACTAGTGACGACAAGAACTAGGCGACAAGTAGTGAGGGCCTGGGTCTAATTAAGTAATTTCAAAGGAATATTAACCTTGGTGGCCAATGTACCAAACAACCCATTGTGGTCGCAAACATATACAAAAATCGAAAAATTAAATCAATTTATTTAAGTGTCAAAGTATTTAGCACGCGAGTGCTAATTGGGGACACTTTCCAGATCTGATTGGAATTTGGAAGTGTTGGTTTTTGAGAAGAGGGGAAAACCGGAATACCCGGAGAAAAACCTCTCGGAGCAAGGAGAGAACCAACAACAAACTCAACCCACATATGACGCCGGGCCGGGAATCGAACCCGGGCCACATTGGTGGGAGGCGAGTGCTCTCACCACTGCGCCACCGACCCCTGCTCCCTGCTCCGTCATTAAAAGACATTTATTCACGCTTAAGGCTGGTTTTCACTAACGACGGAGTCGGAGTCAAAGTCGTAATCAGAAGCGCAGAGCGTTACGATCTAGTGAAAATCAAACCTTTTAGGGTGTTTTTCGAAAATTTCCGACGAACACCCTCGTCCTTTTTATATGTGAGTTCTCCCCCCGGGGTGTCCATTTGCGACAATGAAACACAGCTCATTTTATAAGTCGTGCAGCTTGGCTTGTAGCCAAGCAGCACGACTAATTATTCTAAAACTATAATAACGGTAAAACCACAACGACAAACCAGTGAAGAGTACCGGATCTATCGTAGACCTGGATCAGTAAAAATCTTGAAATAGTAAAGGTAAAAACGGCAAACTGATCCTTACGGCAAGAAGAAAAGATAGAGACAGAAGTGAAATAAAAAAAACAAACAGTAGAATATATTCTACTGTTTGTTTTTTTTATTTCACTTCTGTCTCTATCTTTTCTTCTTGCCGTAAGGATCAGTTTGTCGTTTTTACCTTCAATTATTCTAACCCCTCACTCCACTTATAAATGCTGTTTGGCCTACCAAAACTGGAAGATGAATAAACAGGCCTTCAATTAGACAACAATGAGTAAGGGTGAGTAGCCATCATTTCTGCAATACTGCTGTGTTTTCATTCAGGGAGATGGAGAAAATGGGCCATTTTTACCTTTTTGGTGTTATAAAATCAGCGCAGTTGTTAATAATGTCAAAAGTGAAATATTTAATTGTGTAGCTCCACAATATTAAACGTCATACCCGCCATTACAGGTTTACATATACGTTAAAAATACTTCTACCAATGCCAATGGCTAAGGTAGATTTCCATTCAATCCAAAATGTACTTCTCAATAATAAATTATTTATTATAAGATTAAAATTAAAATTATGTCACTCCTAAATTTTGCAGAACTAACCCAGCTCCATTGAAAGTTATTCAGTTTGTTTCACGTAGTCAAAAAATAATCTTGTATCTGGTTAACTGATAACATGGCCATGGCTGCCAGAGGTCATATTCGTTATTAATTAATTAAATAACAAGGGTGCCTCATCACAGCCCCTTGTTGAAGTACACATATTTCATAGGAGCTCCTCCTCTCTTGTTGATCTTTTCTTGAAGCTCAGGTTCAAGCTTAGAGACTGCTATAGAGCTACAGTAAAACAAGGCAAAATAACAACATTTATTAGTAGTCTTACCACGTTTTACGCAAACACCACTTCCAACAGTCGTATTCACAAATAAAACTACAATAAAAACAATAACGGACACTGTCCCGGCTGATCCGATAAACATTGTGCTTTCATGATTATGGCAGCTTGCATTAAGCTTGCTATATTATCTTGAAATTGGAAGAAACAATCGCCAAAAGTTATGGATTCACAAGAATGAAAAGTTTTGGTTGCCTGTCACAAGTCAAATTTGATGAACTGTAATCCACTTCCATACTTGACCATCCTTGTAATCCTGCACTTTTTCACCAAACTACTGCTTCTGTTTTGCTCTGTAGAATCTTTTTATTCAATTTAGTTGAATATTTTGTGACATTTGGCGATATAACATGAAAATAAGGTGGGCAAAATATTATTTAGACTACGAGCAGTCTCTCTTTCCCAGCTTAGTCGAGTGGAGAAACGAAAAAACATTAGCGAACGGATAATGGCCGCGCGAAACTATCCGTTCGCTAATGTTTTTTTCGCTTCTCGCTCGACGGACTAAGCTGGGAAAGAGAGACTGCTCGTAGTCTAAATGTTATTTTGGCAGGACGATCACGTCCCTTTACACCATCTGGTATGATGAGTAGACAAAAGAATTGCGACAATTTTTCCAGTATTTTCCCAAATTGTCTTCTTTAAAGGATGTTAAAATGACAAGTTGATTTCAAGTTATGGAGGCACAGACTGGTCTACTGTCCATTGTTAAGTGCACAAGACTTTACAACCGAAATTAAGTGATTCCAGCCTTAAGATTCTGCTGCTGTGACCATGGTTTCTTTATAATGAGAATAGTCTTTTGTTTGCTACACCTGTTTTCAAGACAAAACCAACCTTTTTTGTGGAAAGATCGCACAGCATAAAGGATTTACAAATACACAGCTAGGGAGATGAAAATAAAACACAAATTTTAAAGTACTGAAGTGTTCCATAACTGAATAATAAATATTAACATGCGAAGGGTTGAGTGCAAAAGGGGGATATTATATGCATTTTTTAGCCAATGTTCACGTTTCAACTTTTTGGAAAAAACATCATAATTTGATGTCCTGCACATGAATCTCCTGGGTTTTTTTTCAGCATTTGAAACAGCAGGAATGTCTTAATTCCCAGTTAAATTCTATGTTTGCAAACACCTTGATTCAAACATAGCACTCGGTTAACTGGAGACAACTAATTTCCAGCCCTATTTCCAAGCAGGAGGGACTTAAAATTAATGCCGCTTTTGGCGGCTGTTCCTATGAGCGGAGCCGTTACTAGACTCTTCCGGAATTCTACCATCAGTGACTGAACTGACATTTCTCGGCAGTAGCTTACTATAGATACTTACAAGAGTCCCACTAGTCCCACTTGGGTTGGACATGCTAAAATTGGCCACTTCTATAACAACAAAAATAATGACAGACATTCAAATTTTAGAAACCAAACCAACTTATAGTCATATAGACCACTTTGCGGGTAAGAGAACTGGGCTATATATTAAATATGATTGTATTCTAACCACCAACTCTTGTTAATTTATTATAAACCTTTTGTTTGACATAATATTATTATGACAGAAAGCTCTCTTAAGAGGGACAACCCTGTAAGGCGGACACCTCTCTAAAACATAGGCACGCATTGCGTGCATGAGCTATTTTGAAAATTACCTAAATGATATGAAATGGTGAAAGTAACAAAACAGCGGAAGTTAACTCGCACAAATAACCGCTTGCAGATATACGTTTTTCAAATCCTCCGGCCCGCCCACTACCAAAAAAAATACCGAGATAACCAACTGGGTCCCGTTTCTCGTTTCTCGGCTAGCTTTTTTTCACGGGATTTCCGGAGTTATTTTTTGACGAAACTACGGCCCCAGTGAAATGAGCAACTTGTTTCAGTAATGAGTGTATTAAATTAAATGTCAACCAGAAAAGTCCTGCACATAAATTTGATGCATCCAAATTGAAGGCTTATTATTTCCTGGAAATTTGTATCTAGTCTTTTTTTAAAGGTTTCTTTTATTATTCACAAAAGACACGTGGAAAAGGTTCCTTTGGCCTGGAAGACGCAAACTAATTAAATTAAATTGTTTTCAACTCCAAACCACAAGCTAATTAAATTAGTGACAGGAAAATTCTTTGAACCACCTGTTTCTGTAATGTCAACCAGAAAAGTCTTTCACAGAAACTAAACGCATGAAAATGAATATAAGTAGTCTCCTAGTAAATTGGAACTAATATTATTTAAACAACTGTTTTTATTCTCCACAAAAAAGTCGTGCAAATAGAAACAGAACTAATTAGATTAAATTGTTTTCGACTCAAAACCACAAGCTAATTGAATTACTTACACGAACATTGTTGAGGTTAACATTTGGAACCAAACACCTTTTCCTGTAATGTCGACCAGCAGAAACTTAGCGCATCCAAAATGAATTTTGCTTGTAATTGCAACTAATATTTTTTAAACAGGCGTTTTTTAACGCACCATATAAATTAATTACATTACGTTTTCTCGAAAACATGTTGAATTTCATCACGTACCAGGACAAAGTTCAATATTTGCACGTGCACACAACGTGACTGCTCATACAAAATACAGTCGCTTCTCGCTTATAGTAATCGCTTGAGGCATACAATTAATAACCTACACATCAGCTCACATTAATTCAAAGAAAGATAAACGTTTTACATACTGTAAATTGTAGATTAATTGCATTACATTTTCTCTGTTGAACTCCATGCATCACGGACAAGTTTCTATAAGGACAAAGTTCAACATTTTCACGTGCAGACAGCGTGTCTGAAAAAAAAATCCAATTTTAAATAGTAATCTCTTGAAACCCAGGCTTGAAACATACAATTCATGTTCCGCATCATATTATTTGAAATCGGCTTGCCGTTTTTGCAATAAAACTATACTCATACTTCAGTCATAAGTTCACCTATGAACGTAACCGTAGTCCACATTTTTTGGACGTCTCATCCCCCGCAGACCATTCTACCATTCATGCATAGGGCACATTATAGGCGGTATTTCCGAATAAATGTCCTTGATATTGCCAGGTTAGCAAGCCAGTCGGGATTAGAGAACAGTTCCCAAGCAACAAATTTTCAAAACTTTACACTTTTAGTGTTTGCGGCAACAATCGCGGAGATTCAAGATGGCTGATTTTCAATTCATGTCAAGTGCCCTTCTTTGACCTTCAGTAATACCATTTTAGAAGCGAAAATTTGATTGGCTGACATAGTACACGGTGTACATACTAGAGGCAATCTGATTGGTGTGACATAACCCAAGACATACATACAAACAAACAAACAAACAAACACAAGCTAACAAACATACTAACATCACAAACCAACCTTTGCGCCTGCTAATGAGCTATTTTTTTCAAAATAGCTCAAAAAAGGACATCAATAATATACCTGCCAACTTTTTCCGAGTGATAGGGGTGAGAAGTTTTTCGTGGGAGTGAAAGGATTTCCGAAGGCAACCTAGCCAAATCCGAAGACTAGCCGATCTATTCCGAAGATGTCCGAAGTTGTCCGAAGATGTTCCGAAGAATTCGGAAGCTTCCACGGACCTCAGACCTCTGTTTAATAATATCCAGCTGTAATCGTAATGTTCAGAACGATAAAAACCTACAAAAAAGTGCTAAATTGTCATGTACGTAACTATTTTTTAATTGGATCATGCGATCAGTTAAGGCTGATGGCTCAATTCTGTAAGTTAGGCGTGAGAAATTGCTCCATAGGCGTGAGTTGGCGTAAGATCGGAGTTTTGGACTCGCAGGCGTGAGACTCATACCAAAGGCGTCAGACTTAGCAGGTATACAATAAAATATTGGCTAATTCTGGCCGAATTTTGTTATTCCGCAACTAAACTCTCTACAAATTCAAGTTTTTTTTATTCACACTTATTTTGTTACAGTTAAATATTCCAAATTAAGAGAAAGAACTAGAGCTGGTCCCAAAGATGTCCAGCTTAGATAGCGTTGACAGTACACCATTTTTTTACACGCATAAACGAGTGATTCACATTTTCAACAATGTACTCGGAGAGTAAGTTTACAGTGTGAATGGAATATTCTTGAATAATAATTAATTCAGTAAAAATAAACTTATACCTTCATGAAGGCCTTTGAATCCAGAAAGTTCATTATTATTGGTATAATTACTGCAAAGTAAGAAAGGAGTAAGAAGGTTCAAGTTATCAGCAAATTC
Source organism: Dendrophyllia cribrosa (assembly GCA_024195265.1). Classification (NCBI taxonomy): domain Eukaryota; kingdom Metazoa; phylum Cnidaria; class Anthozoa; order Scleractinia; family Dendrophylliidae; genus Dendrophyllia; species Dendrophyllia cribrosa. The sequence goes on along the minus strand of JAJLRJ010000001.1, from coordinate 4,649,592 downwards.
TACTGAATTCCAACAACCTTTTATTGATCACTGGCTTTGGCTTAAGTTCTACAAATAATTTATAACTCACACATTCCAGGAGATGCCATCGCAATTCTTGAAAAAACAACACTTGCTACGGCTTTCCAAGCAGCAGCCTAAAACAAACCCACACACAGCAAGTAAGTAAAATAAACAAGCTTATTTAGGGATGTTTACTGGTACATGAAACTAAAATTAGAGATATTCGGTAAGAACATGATGAAAAAGCCTGCTTAGCAAAAATCAGCATCTGTTGCAATTTGGGGTGAGATATTGGCACCGTTATGCTCTGATGACTCCATACAAACCTTCTTATTTTACCTCAGTTTCAAATCATGGTCTTTCGATTATCTTATCAAATTCTATATTTTCACAAATTTAGTTTTTGTGACTTCATCACTTTGTAGTCTCTATTTGGGTATCACAATAAAAATAAATGAGTAAATCCAGAGCAAAGCAGATAAAAGCTATAGAGTTCAAGCCTTTGAAAGGAAGGTGACAAACCTTTGATTTTCCAATTCTTTTTCCATCTTCATCAGTAACTGGTATTCCTCTCATAAGTTCTCTGTGTTTAGAACATTCAAGCACAGAATTAAACATTTGCTGGTGAAAAGGTCGCTAAGCACTTCAAGTTTTTAAGTAAAGATCCGCATAAGAAGGATGAAGTGCTGAACGGCAATGCACGATGGAAAGTCAACTTTTTTAATTGTTAAACTAGTGATCTCGTTAGCCTATAGACTCAAAAACCACTAAAAGTTATAAGGTTTAAGGTAGTACATTTCGTCTAATGTTTTTAAGGTTTCAAGTAATTTGAGACCCAATCGCAAAACATGCAATTTTTAAAAGATTTGTGTTTGGGGAACTTCATCAAAGAAGCAAAGTTATTAGCTATTAGCTATTCTGCTATTCTGATTGGTTAAGCACAAAACATTTTCTAAAATTTATTTGACGCAAATGGATTTTCTTTATTTTATTATACCCAATATAATTATGAACCATCAGCTCTTCAGTATTCTTGAAATCAAGATATTATATGTGGGAAGAGCTAATCCCGCAGAACAATGAAGTTCACGGCAGTTCTAATGTGCAGCATTACTTAAACAATGACAACCACCAAATTTATTGTTACATTTGCAAGTTGCTAATTTTGAAGCTTGTTACTTTCGGGACTGTATGGCATGACGGTAATTGACACAAAGCATTAAAGTTTTGACGTACGTTTGTCTCATGCAAGGGATGTTAACACAGTTTGCGGCAGCAACAGCAGCAAATGGAACATATCTTCCAATCAGAGGTGGCGCTGACTGTAGAATAAGAATAAACATGACATTACATAATTGTACAGAATCCTAGACCGCATGCGCGGATTCTGACAACCGAAAATGCAATCTCGTTCACAGAGGCCGCGTTCCTTTTGGTCAGCACAAGGATGCGGACCTCTGGGATAATCCATATCAAGTTCCGGTTAAAATTAATCACGCCCCCCCCCCCCACCCCCCCCCCCCCCCCCCCCCCCCCCCCCCCCCCCCCCCCCCCCCCCCCCCCCCCCCCCCCCCCCCCCCCCCCCCCCCCCCCCCCCCCCCCCCCCCCCCCCCCCCCCCCCCCCCCCCCCCCCCCCCCCCCCCCCCCCCCCCCCCCCCCCCCCCCCCCCCCCCCCCCCCCCCCCCCCCCCCCCCCCTCGTAACTTCAAGAACATTAAGGCTATGACAATGAAACCTAGAGGGTACATAGTACGTCCAAAACTGTCTCCTTTGCGGTCCGCAGAATGGAACGATGACGTTATATGACGTAGTTATTAGGTAATTAGTTAAGCGGCCGCCATCTTGGATCCGCCATCTTGGATTTCTGAAATTTTTTAAAACCTTTTAAAAACCGTCCAAATTCACTCAAAATTAATCAAAACTAATAAATAAACGCTAAATGACGTAAAAAAATACAAAAGTTATACCAATAAACATTGTTTTTCTTCATTCAAACGTATAAATATGCAAATTTAAAAAACCATGGCCGTAAAAATCTTGTTGCCATGGAAACAGCAAGTCACGTGATCAAAAAATTGTCACATGAGATTGTTGCCAGATAAATTTTAGGAAAAGTCACAACGTTTGACGGCGTTTAAATACATATTAAAGAAGTTATGAACGCTGAAAGTTAGCGCCCCCCCCCCCCCCCCCAGGCCGAATAGGGTTAAGATGAAAAAGATGAGGTAGCTGACGTGCTCGCTAGCTTTAATTCGTATTGAGATTTTGCGCAACACAAATTTACAATCTGGAAATGAGGAGATAGAAGTGAAGACAAGTATTTTCGTGGTTATCAAATCCACAACAAAGGACCGTGAGTGCAGAGATTCCGTTCCGTGCATCCGTGCAGCATCAAATTCAGTCATAAAACGACATTTACAAATTAATCGCTACCACAAGGTTCTCTCCCTGACCGCGCGCGTGATTCACCATCGGTGATTGATTTCTATTCTCTATCGATCTCTATTCTCTATCGATCTCTAGCTCTTGACAGTTGTCTTTGAAATGGCTTTCTCGCTGGAAACGTTGTTTTTCATTGGCATATGGGTTGTCAGACTCGTGAATTCCACGCTGATCTTCTATAAGAGCGTTCAACGGCTTGGGGACACCACAATGACAGAGGATTGGTCGTCTTTATTAAAAAGTCAGAGAGAATTTGGTAAAAAAGACTTTCCGTAACCGGTTGGAAGAACACATAGTACTATAGTGTCCATTCTTTCTAAAACAACAGATTTTAACGCTACGTATTGTCCTTCCTTTAGCGTAAGCCCTGTTTTACCTGGTTTGTTCAACCATTGTTCCAATCACGACAGCGAAAAAGGTCAATATTTGTCGATGCCGCCATTTCATCGAGACTGCTGTGCGAGGAACTCTCATCATCGCACGCTGCATCGCGAGTGAACATGAAAGAGGCGCGAAAAAAAGACGGCGACGATGACTTTTCGTGCCTTTTATGTCACGAATATAACCTCTGCTCATGCTCAGTGCATATGAGTATGCGCACCATAACCGGAAGCACAAAATTGTGCTTCCGGTTATAGATTGTTCTAGAGTCCGTGAACATTCGGTCTCCGCTGACCTGAAACGCGCGGACTCTGGGGACGAGATTGCCGAAAATGTTGACTTTTCTTCTCTTGTCCATAACACAGGCCAACAAATATATGTACAGGAATCCCAGAATAGAGTGCTGCCTCGCTAGGGCTCGCCAGTAAAAAACCTTGCTTAGCATGCAAATAAATCTTTCTCGCCAGGAGCTTATTACCCCTGTTCTCGCGCCATACCTTTGCCAAATGGTTAAGTCCCAAGGCTACAGCTATGGCTCCTGTTGTAGCAAATCCATACGCTGTCCACAGTTGTCTGTAATGAAATAAATTATATTTAATGTATCACGACAATATCTTACAGTTGATTAATTTCTCTTTCTTGTTCCTATTTACGTGTACTTACTTGTTCGTAATGAGAGAGTCACCACTTCTGTTTGTATAGTTCACTATGGCATTAAACGATTGATTAATCCACTGCCAAAATAGTACCGCTGGTGTGCTCCTAAAAAAAATTCAGGAAAAAATCATATCAGTTTTGTATACTTCTAGGGTCTAGTTGGATATGGTGCAGTTAAATTTAAGTTTCAGTTTAAACATTTTTTAAACTAGGTTATAATTTATTAAACTACCGTAGTTTGACATTTTTAACACACGTGTAAGTTAATTTTCTAGGTTGAAATTTTTAACACAGGCTATAATTTTTAAAAACAAGGTCCCAAATATCAAAATTCAAGAAGTTTATTTTGGAAAATACTAAAAAAAACAAATGGTACCATGCATAAGTACTGCCGAAGAGGAATTATTTGAATGGTCACATCACAGGGTTTCGTTACAGACTCAAAAGTTAGAACTACACTACCGTACATACACGTCTCCATTACTGACTCTGGGAGTGAACAGGTTAAGGCGGGACTTAACCTGATCGCCACTTTTCCGCCACTTGACATGGCTTTAATGGAAATATCTCGTTCACGTTTCAAGCAATCCAAAAACTCTATGCTTATCCCGTAAAGCTATGTTGTGGGGTGTTTTGTGAAATTTTGGGTGATTTTTGGGTATGTTTGGGAGGAGATAGTTTTTCTAGAAGGATTGGTAAAATTAAGAGAAATAAGAAATAATGAAGATTTAGTGAAGTTAGTCCACTAGCAACCTGGGGGGCTCTTACGTGGGTATCGACTGTCTGTTGGTGTTCCAAAAATCATTTTCTTACTCTTATCCCTTCTTAAAACCTCATCAAATTTCATTCAAATTTAGGTTAAGTCCCGGCAAATCATTCATGCAGTTTGATAGCATATATATATATATATCAGTCTATAAATGAACTCAGGAATTGTTAAGGCGCATATAAGCGGATACTAACTTGTAGAATGTCATCATACAGCCACATATTGACATGTTCATCGGTACTTGTGCAGACATTCGGCCAAAAATGAACATTTTTTCTCCTGTGTCAGGATGAAATGCTGATTCATACACCTTTTTGTTCCTCCATACTTGTTCCTCAGTGGTCCCTACTGGTTCTTGTTTATGTCTGTTCATGAAAGACAAGCAACAGTTAAACATATGCATTTATTAAGTGGATCTTCTTCATGTCAAATTTTCCTTCCCTATAATTATAAGTTTCTTTATAAGCATTCAGTTATTCATTCCCCAAGCGTGACCGTTTAGAGCTGGTTCCCACTAGCGACGTAATCGAAAGTGGAGCCGGAGAAGTAAAGGAGCCTTACAATCTAGTGAAAATAAAAAACAGAGTTGCAATCGGAATCGGAAGCTCGACGGAATCAGAAGGAACAGAAGGTTTCATTTTTCCTCCGATTCTGCTTCTGCTTCCGTCGTTTTGGTTTCCACTAGATCGTAATGTTCTTGCAATTCCCATGGACTCCGCTTACTTCGGTAACGGGAACATGCCAATCTTTAATAGTGGTTTGATTCTATAGCACAATTTCTGATAAGGATAATAGTACATCTGCACCTCAAAGGAAAAGAAAAATAATAGCAAGTCGGACCCGACCACTACATCATCATGAAATCTATTACTACTAACAGTGAAAAAAATCATATTCTTGTCATACCTGTATTTTATAAGGAATTCTTTTGCTTCTTCAAGTTCCTTGGATGTGCGCAAAATATTTCTTGGGTCGGTAACGGTAAAAAAGTGTTTGGCACGTCCAAGATATGTTGATTGGTCAAAACGAGGAGTATCTAAATTTATCCTTCCACCTTTTAGGCTAGGAGATTCCATCTTTCTGGATAATAGAAAGCGAAATGCTAAGTTGAGATTTCATTCAGTTTTGTTCTCTACCATTACATGAAAACTTATTCTGTTATGAGTCTTTTTATCAACAATAAAGATTATTATTATTGTGATAAACAAACCCTGTGTCTATATGTATGTGTCTACATCTAAGGGATAATTTATAATTTATGTATATGGAGGGGTATGATGATTTTTAATTTTTCCCCTTACATATTTTGAAAGGCCCCCCTGATGTTATAAGTGAATTTTTTCTGGCCCCCTCATGAGACATCCTGCAAACCATGGTAAAAACTATGAGGGCTGTCTGATTAGTACAACTGATCAGCGGTTTCCCACTTAAATTATGCTTCCATGAATGCCATCAGTCTGTTGGTAGCAAATATGGCTGGTTCCAGTGGGCCATCTACCAGTTCCAGTTAGAAACAAGTTGTCTCGTTAAGAATTTTCTGGAATTTTCGAATTTTTTTAAAGAATTTTGGAGTTTTTTGGAGAAATTCGGGAAAGAAATTTGGCCCATTTTTCGGGAATTTTGTATCTAAGCCAAGCGGCGGCCGCCAATGACTTTGGTACATCAAAATGGCCAGAGAGGAAGGGAGGATTTTGAGATCGCGAGGCGCGTAGAGAGAATAATTAGTGCACTTCTGAAGTTTCCCCTTCCTGCTTGCCACGCAGACTGCAAAATAGCGGACGCATACAAAGTTCTCTAATTTTTTTAAATATTCTTCTCCCCATAACTCGCTTATTAAAGGCCGGCACACAAGGGGACATGAAGCGGGGACATGTTGCAGCGACAGTTTTCCTCGTGTGACATCCCCGTTTTTGCGAAAAAGTTCTGTTGCGGGGAGACAATTTTGTCCCCGCAACATGTTGCATGAAATTCAGCTGGTTTGAATTCGTGCGTCATGAAGCGGGGACAAAATGACCCCCATTTCAATGTTGCATCGTGTGCACTGCTCTTGCAAACTGTCCCCGCTACAAAATAGAAATGAACCAATAAAAACTCGCAATTGATTATCCCATGAGCATTCAGTAGCAGTCTTTCAAGATTTTTATACCTCAATCCGCTTTGTGTGCACCAGCTTGCGTACTGTCCCTGCAACATGCGCCCTTGCTGTGCACACGAAGGGGCTTGTCCCCGCTACATGTCCCCGCAACATGTCCCCTAGTGTGTGCCGGCCTTAAAGATCGCCGGATTTTAAAATTTTGTCAAATCGTTTTGTTTGCCATTATCTTCAACAACTTATCTCTGGGGTTGCTCTTAAAGACAGAAAACTCCAAACTGCATGCCTACGTAGATGAAAATGTTCTACAGGTTCGATGATTGTCCTGAAAGTGTTTCTGATCTTTGTTTTAAGACTTTTAAGCGTAATGGAGCTTAAAGATCTCACCATTACGGCTGTTGTTCACTGAAAATGAGCAAGTTTGAAAATAGCTGCGATCGATTCAACTACTTATTAAATTTTAGTGTTAGCTTACTTGTTTTGAATGTTTTTTTTTGCGGATGCAAAGAGGGAGTTTACCCATTTGTTTGTGCCGTCTCCTGAGTTGTCCTTGTAAAAGGAATCTTTCATATGCCTCACTTCGTAAAAATGAGTGAAAGTAATTACAGACGTATCCCCTGAAATTCCTAAATTTCAAAAATTTTCCATTTTATATGGGAGCTACGTTATCAGGGCCGTGATTGTTGTCACATCCAAAACATAGAAAGCGCGATCACTGCAATAAACCGTTGAGAATGGTCGCATCTCGGCTTCCAGACCTAGGGCGCGTTTTTTGGGTCATATTCTGGTCATTCTAAAAACAGAATACCTCTAATTATTGCACCTATTCCTCTCGTAAAATGTAGAAAGAAGTCACTAATTTGACTATTTGTACCTGGAAAAATTTTGGTTTGTGACAATGTAAACAACTAACATAGTTTTTTTTAGGGTATTCTGATTTCAAAAAGATCAGAAAATGTCCCAAAAAAACACGCCCCTAGATTTTTAAGGTTCTCTTTCTAAAAGCTATAGCTACCTTATTCGTACTAATTTTCGCGAGGCTTTAATTTCGCGATTTTCGCGATTTGTAAAAAATCGCGAAATTAAAGACTCGCTAAAATTAGGATACGCGAAAATTAAACACGCGAAATTTAATACACTTCTATAATTGCTTTAATCAATGATTAACTGCGTTTATAGCTACATGGTAATTGTCATCAGTCTATTTATCTTCTACTTCAGCACTTTCTTCATCCGAATCACTCATTTCTTCTTCTTGTACATGTAGCTCTTTTAAAACATCTTTCGTGCAGTCATCAAAATGTCCATTTAGGTCAGTACAATATTGCATTAGCATTTGATTGATTTGCAGTATTTGCTTGATTAGTCTGATTATAAACGCTATTTCTATTACCTAATTGCAAATCATGATTGCAAATCAATCGTCATTTAAGTGATCATTCAATAAAAAACGGTTTTCTAAGTCTGTCTTTTGTCAATTTTCGCGAAATTAAATGCCCTAAATTTATCATTTTTTGCAAAATCGCGAAAATTAATGCTCGCGAAATATTCGTGTTCCAAATTCGCGAAATTAAGTGCCCGCGAAAATTAGTACGAATTAGGTATTTTGTTTTAAAAATGCTACTGTACTGATATGATTATTTTAGTCCGCTCTAGAAGATGTACACCTCAGGACTACCCTTCTCAAGACAACGGACCAAACCGACGAACCGACTTATTGCATAAAATGTACCGAGCATATTTATGCTCGCCACACTTTTATGCTTAAATAAAAATAGTAACCACTAACATATAATGTTTGAATGAAAATAATTTTCATCGAATGAAAATATACGTTATCGAAATAAAATATATTTCATCGAATGAAAATATATTTTATCGAAATAAAATATTTTTATCGAATGAAAATATATTTTATCGAATTAAAATATATCTTTACCGAATTTTGCTACATTTCGGCAACCATAGACACCTCTCTTAAGCGGACAGTTTTTCTGTTCCCGATCGTGTCCGTTTATGCGAGGTTTCACTGTATTTACAAGAAAACAGAATAGCGTGTAGTTTTATTCGCTTCTACCTCTTGAAATACAGCGAGATCAGGAGAAGCGGCAACATTCGCTTCAAGCCATTTTCACCGGGCGTTGCCATTCAGCTATGACTAGCTATAATGCATTATTTTTGGATTTAAATGGGTCTAAATAAGTATATTCAAGTCTGTTCGACTTGTGGGAAAACTACCAATTTGTTTTTCTATATTTCTAAGCATTTGTTCAGCATATATACAAACGGTCTTACCTAGTTTCAGGCCCTTACGAAGGATCATGTGAGTTTTGGTCATCAAGTGCCCTTCTGTCCCTGTGCCTTTTTACAAATGCTTTGATGAGCTGTCGTTTTCGAAAATTATTCAACCTTGGGGAGTTTTAGACAACCTCGTTCCCAGCGCTTTTCCCTTCCAAAAAAAGCTAAGGGGACGAGCGGGAAGAGAAAAGCGCTGGGAACGAGGTTGGAGTTCTGAAATGTTTTTTTTTTTTTTTGCCACTTGGGAACTGAACAAGGTGGGTACCATGCATGGCATCATACTTTCGAGCAGATCTATTTCAAGTTAAGGTTACATTGTACCTTCGGGGGTGTCTCCAGTATAACAGCTCTAGCGTCTTAAGATTACACTTGATATACCTAAACCCAGATGTCAAATTAAAGCTTATAGAGCTGGCTATCTAAATATGGAAACCATTTGGCAATAAAATGAATTGTCGAATTTTTTACGACGTCTAAATTCGAACGTCCGAATCAGCTTTAAAACGCTATAACTCAAAGCGATTATTGTATTTTGCTAATTTGATTTGTTCTCGGATTTCCGGACACGAAGCGCTACAAAAACGTGTCGGCGATTTCCCATATTCAATTGCAGTGAAAAGTTACAGAATATTTTCGAAAAAGGGAGAAAAAAAATTGGAGTGATCGCACGGAAATGGCTCTCGACGAAAAAGTTTTCAGAAATAAGAAATTCGCCGACAGTTTTTTGTTGATTATATGTTAGCCTAGCTTCTGTCCAAATTTGAGGAAAATCGAACAAATTCCCTTTGAGTTGTAGCTCTTTAAAGTGTCCCCTACAAGCGAAAAATTAACTTTGAGAAAACAGCGCTTAAAAAAACATATTGCTTCATAAACAAACTCCGCCCACAAAAGTTATACCGTCATTTCTCCGTCAATTTTCACTATTTTTCGATAATTTTTTTTTTGGATAAAAGTTCATTCTGTAAACTTTATTTTGACTCCAAAAAAAAATTTTCAATAAATTTTCGATCTGAAGGTACACTGTAACCTTAAAGACATCATGGAACATAAATAGAATGATGTAATGAGGATAAATTTAGTTAGGGTTCAAAGAGATTTGGTCACTTCACTGTGCTCGATAGTCGTTGCTGCTGTGCACAGAGATAGTTTGGTCTCCACTTCCATTTGAGGTGTGGTAAAGTTGATCATTTTCGATCCCTTTTCCAAAATTATCCAGACTGCGCCTCAAGACTGGTGGCGGCTTGACTAAACAAGTGAACCAAACAACGCTAATTTGACATTAGTTATTCTAAGAAAGGTCATGTAGCAGGGACAGTTCGCAGCGACAAATATTTGTGTAGTACACATTGAGGGACATGTAGCAGGGACATGCGGCGGGGACGTAGAACAGGGACAAAATCATAGCACTTGCACACACATGAAAATGAAAATGAAGATGATCTCAAAATTTTTTCATGGTGATTTCACCCCTCCGGGGATTACACCTGAACGCCTGTGGTTGAACTCTCAAAATCTCCCCACTAAGGATCATCGACAATGACGATATTAGAATGTAATATATATAGATAGGCTTAGCCTAACAGCGGAGCTCTCTGAACAGAAAGCTGATGATAAGCTTCACTAAGGTGAAAGGTCGGAAGCACAAGAATTAAGATTGACGACTGGGCTATTTTTCAATTTTACCAATTCTCAAAAACAGTATTACGCGACCGTCTGCACAGTACATTTAGACCGTACAAAAGCTCACAACTGAACAACTTTTTCTCGGTCTAGAATAATTAATTAACTAATTTCCGAATAAAAAACATCTGTTGCGTATCGAAAATTGCCCGAGAAACTGATTTGAAAATCAAAATTGCCAAGAAATACACAGACATCTTTGCATAAGGCGACGCGAGTGAAGTAAGGGAGGGTTCATAATTTACGTAGATGAGAGGCTATGATTGTTTTCAATTTTTCCCCTCACATTTTTTGGAAACCCCCTTGAAGTTGTAAGTGAATTTGTAGGTGAATTTGCTCATGACATAGCGTTGCGCATTGACGATGCACCTGTTCCGTCAGATTACAGAAGGGCATTTGTAACAGAGAGGCAGGAGTGGACATTTTTTTTTCAACGGGACCCAGCTGCATAATTACATGAAAGCATCCGATAGTTCAAAAAAAACATGTGCCCGGCTATAATTATTTTTTTTCTAAAATTTGTGCCCATATAAATAATCACCATGATGTCGAAGAGTTAAACATGGAATTTCTTAACTGCAAAGTTAAGAAAGAGCAGCTGTGCGCTTCATGTACTAATGGTTGTCTTGGCTCCATGATGGGAGAATTCCACGCCATTTCCCGGATAAAGAAAAATTCAGGTACAAAAGCGTTTTTGAATCCCCGGCTACTTTTTTAGATGGAAAAGCACGAACAGTCGATTACTTTATGCCCAGAACGCAAATAAAAGACTTTTCTTTCAGCTTTGTGGTTTCTGAAGAGCTAATCAAAAACTACGTAGATCATTTAAAACATCTTAATTTTTCTAAAGATTTGCCAAATCAAGCAACCGTCGACAAGCGACGAGACCGAGAAGCTAAACGCTACGATTATAATCGGGAAGACTTTTAAACCCCTCTCTCTATATTCACAACTATATACAGAAAGCTATGACTAACAATAAAATTCCTTTATTGAAACACACTTAATGCACAATAGCCCTTTTCGCGGTTAATATTGATGAAATTATCTCTGAAGTTAAATCAAAAAGTAATTAATTAATATTTTCATAATTCTCTTTCTTTTATTTCGATCACTTGTTTTTCCTTTCTGTTTCTTCTTTTTTCTATTGTTTGATCCTTTCTTTCTATTTTAACAAATATAGTGTGTGTAGCGATTTCTTTATAAAAATCACGTAATTAATTTGACTGGCCTGCCAAGATTAGCTTTTGCTACCTGCAGCCAGTGGCTGCAGGCCAGTATTGCAAGTTGTATAATAACTAACCAATAAAGATTTTTGTTGTTTGTTGTTGTTAAGGGGGGAGAAACTTAACTACAAGGTGGTTGCTATGGAAGAGTTCCAAACGTCATATAATGAGTTTCTTTACTTCCTCGGCTATGATGTTTGGTCACGTTCATTCTGTTAATGGTACCATTCAATTTCATAAGTCACAGCCATATTTGGTAAGTCACGTGACCAGAACATAAAAACCCTTAAAACTCAAACATCTTACATTTTTTTCCAATAAAACCAATGTCAACGGCTTAAGAACATCCTAATAAAAAATTTGTAGCATGGATTTGTTAAAATTCACGTAATTAAAAAAGCTATGACGTCATAAAGGTGTATTTTGATACATTTTCTTTAATAACTTTCCTGTTTTTTCGCCTAACGGTAATTCCATGCTACAGATTTTTAAAAAAGTTGAATTGCTTATGATTCGGCAAAAAAATTAGATTTTTATCTCGTTTCCTTTGAGTTTTTACGCTTTTTCATTCTTACGCGCGGTTGGGGACTGGCACTAGTTACGCATGTGAAATGTCGATTTAGTGATGTCTTGTGTTCAGTTTCATAGTTCCCACCACATTAGCAGTTTATGACACGTGAGAAATGCTAACCATGAAATAATGTCCCTAGCAACGACTCCAAAACTGTAGTTAAGTTTCTCCCCCCTTAACCTTTCTCATTTGCATTACAAAAAACGTCAACATGATTGCGAGGCAATTTCCGCTAGAAACTACAAAATTGCATGAAATTGCCTCGCAACCACATTGACTTTTATTGTAATGCAAATAAGAAAGGTTAACCGCGAAAAGGGCTATTACATGACTTGTATATACACTTACATGTATATGCTCTTGAGAAATTGGACTATAAATAAGAACTAGGAAACCTAAGAAATGTCACTGAATTAAGTTGATTATAATTAATTCTAAATTAAAACAAACTTCCATGATAAATATTCCCTTTCCCGTTTGTGTAGACTATTAGTAGCTCCTCGTGTCTCTTAGGGATAGTTGAGTGGGTGATCATGCAGGAACACACCCACATGTTGCTTCTCCTCGAAGTAGGGGATTTTCATGCTTGTTAGCATGCATGCATGATCACCCACTCAACCAAGGCTGGGAGAAATAAGAGACTACCCATGGTCTACCTTTTGTGATAAAATTTAACACCAAAATTAGCACAATTCCTGAAAACTTTTAACACTCAAAACTAACTACCGGTATATCAAATTATATGGTCTAAAGTATTAACAAAACTGTTAACTAAAGGCCCTTATAATTAAGTAATAAATTGACTGTGATGTATAATTAAAATGAAATTATTCTAATCCCCCTATCCACTTTCAGTGTTATTTCTTAAACTCAATAAAATCAGCACAGCTGTTACATAATGTAAAAAGTGAAATAATCACCCGCCATTACAGGTTTACATATCAATAAAAATACTTCTACCAATGGCTAAGGTAGATTTCCATTCAACCCAAAATGTACTTCTCAATAATAAATTATTTATTATAAGATAAAAAATTAAAATTATGTCACTCCTAAATTTCGTAGAACTAACCCAGCTCCTTTGAAAGTTATTCAGGTTGTTTGACTTAGTAAAAAAATAACATGGCCATGGCAGCCAGAAGTCATATTCATTAATATTCTAACCAGACTACAATCTGGGCTCCACTGCCAGCTGCTTTTCATGAAATGAGCCTGTGCTCAATAAAACCAAAATTGAGGGACTGGCAGAAATTGAGGCTAAGTACATATATTATTCTAATAGGACAAAACAATAAAATTTTCGAGACCTCAAAGTACCTCATAAAAATTCTAGAATTATTTGGAATATCATTCATTAAATAACAAGGGTGCCTCATCACAGCCCCTTGTTGAAGTACACATATTTCATAGGAGCTCCTCCCCTCTTGTTGATCTTTTCTTGAAGCTCAGGTTCAAGCTTAGAGACTGCTATAGAGCTACAGTAAAACAGGGAAAAATAACAACATTATTAGTAGAAATACCACGTTTTAAGCAAACACTACTTCAAACAGCAGTTATTTGCAATATTGGCTTCAAAAAGTCATATTCATAAATTTGAAAGGACACTGTCCTAGCTGATATATTGTGTTTTCATGATTATGGCCAGGAGCTTGCTTTAAGCTCACTCTTATATTATCTTGAAATTGGAGGAAACAATTGCCAAAAAATATTGGCTAAAGAGACAAAATAAGTTAACGGCTAAAAAAGTCAAGATATTACAAAAATGGCAAGTGTGATTTCTTGACCACCTGTCACAAAATCAAATTTGATGAACTGTAATCCACTTCCATCCTTGTTATCCTGCACTTTTTCACCAAACTACTGCTTCTGTTTTGCTCTATAGAATACCTTTTTAATATTCAATTTACCTGCAGTCATATGTTTTGTGGCATTTGGCAAGACAACATGAAAATAAGGTGAGCAAAATGTTATTTTGGCAGTCGGACAGTGTCCTTTAAACCAGCCATGATGAGTAGACAAAAGAATTCCATGATTTTACAGTATTTTCTCATAGTGTTGTATAAAGAAGTTAAAATGACAAGTCGATTGTGAATTATGGAGTCACAGACTGGTTTTCTGTCTATTGTTCAGTGTGCAAGACTTTTCAACCAGACGTTAAGTGATTCCAGCCTAGTTTCTGCTGCTGTGACCATGGTTTCTTTATAATAGAATAGTCTTTTGTTTGCTGCACCTGTTTTCAAGACAAAACTAACCTTTTTTGTGGAAAGATCGCACAGCATAAAGGAGTTGCAAATACCAAGCTAGGGAGATGAAAATAAAACACAAATTTTAAAATATTTAACTGTTACAACTATCACAAATGCTGTTCTCTTATTGGCTACGCTACTCACTATTTATCCTGTTGTAGAATAAAGTGAGTGTGCATGGTTGTTATTTATATTGATCATCATTATTCAATAAAAATGTGAGCCTGTCTTGTTAAGTTTTGAACGTCTAGTAGATTTATACTAAAACAATTGAAGGGGCCATTGGAAAACTATGCTAAGTGGGATAAATTGGAAAAAAAAAATAAAATTTGCTCCTAATTAGCTGTTTTTGTCACACGGACTTGTTTTCATGTGGTAAATATTGCCCTGTATGTTTATCGCTGGTTTTGTGCTTCTTTTTCTAGAAAAAACAAGACGCTGTGGGAGCGTATACTTGGGCGTCGTTGTATTAGGCATATTGGAGAATAATTGTCTTGGGAATCTGCATGCACGTTATTTCACGGTTTGATGATTGGGAGTATTCGGATAGTGTGAGTAGTCTAACAAAGAAGCGCGTTAACCGTCTAAAACAAGAAGACACAGTACACTTAGCGTGTGAGATCGCACGCAAATTATTAAAGTAGCGTGTCCACTGTGTCAAAAGACGAGTACATACTGAAAAATACAAATCGATGCCTACTTTGTACTTACCGTTGAAAAAAAGGCCGTATGTCAGAGTTTCCCGATGGTTGTTATTGGTTTTAGCTAAATCTTGTAACTAGCTGGTCTGTGTTTCCAACACTTTTGAAGTGAATGCAAATGTAGCCGCACAGTGGCCTTTCGAAGCCATGATGGTCCGGACTGGAGGTCAAAACAACTTTTCCAATTGAAAGTTTTGCTGGAAGTGTTCCCACCGTTATTATAATAAAGTTTGAATGAAACTTATAAATTTAATCAAAGTTAACGACAGAAGTGATAATTTAGGAGGAGAGAAACAAATTTAGCCCTTTGAAATATATTTTTTCAATTGAGGTAAAAATGTTGCAATTTGCATAATGTGAAAGTAATTTGAAATCTTTCCAAGCTTTTCCAGTAACGCATAATCGCAGCTGTTTCGTAAAACATCTCGCAATCAGACACACGAAAATATATCCAGTTTTTATTCCTCTGTATCCGAAACACAGAAAAGAAAATTAAATGAAAAAGTGATCGCTTTAAGGTTATTTTCGCCCGAAAAACATTCACTAGCGGAAGCAAAACTCGCAAGAAACGTCTCGCAAGACACCGCGTGCATTGTTTACATCTTCTCTCGGCGGTGAATTTTTGCACCCAAAGTTTCAGTTGTCTGTTCTGTTCTTTCAACTTCACGAAATAAAAATTAATGAAAGGCAAACAACCGAAAGAAGTGAAATTAATTGGGATTCCTACCACGCTTATATTTCTTCCTTCGCTGTCCACTGTTCACTTCTTATTAAATAAGCGCTATGTATGTATTCGTCTAAATTATCTTCTTCATGTTCGTTTTAACATGTTTTAGCGGGTTTCCGTCATGAAGGTATCGTAGAATTAATCGCGAGTGTCAAATACTTTCCCAGTGTCTTCTTGAGTAATTTCCTTATGCATATTGAATATGAAACTGTTAGATGCAACAGAGAAAACACAACTCGCACTTTGTGACGTTCGCCTCGCATCAACAAACAACAGGTGTACTCCACCGCGGTCAAACGAGAGAAATTTGCAAAAGTTAACCAAAGTACTTTAAAGTTAAGGTTGTCATTTTCACTGTTTATTAAAAGTTTCATATATTGACAATACACTGTCAACTCACTAAACGTTTTGAAAGTTTACTAAAAAAAACTTCTAAGCGTTTGAAAACTACGAACCGCAGAACTGTCGGCGCCATTTGCTCAGGCACGAAGCGTTTTGATCAGTTTTCAACGATCGAAAAGAAGCTCGTTATTTTGAGCCGAAAAGATGAAAAGATAGTTACATAAACTAGTTATTTTATACATCCTTGCCCAGGTTTCCACTTAATTCTAAATGAATCCCACCAAATAAAACGAAAAACGCCTCGGACGTGTGACCGCGGTGAAGGTTTGAATAATCCCGCCGTCCCCAGAGTTGCGCAATACTGCACATTTGTGGACGACCAAACTGCATTTTAATACTTGGTCGCTACGCCCAAGTAAAAAAAAGGTCCAAAAATGCAGTCGGCTAATAAAACTCGAACACTGCAGCACTTTGTCTTTGTGTACTTGATTCCTCTTGGGATTACTGTTTTCACTGCTTTTTAACCGCTCAAGTTGTTAGTTTCACTGCTTTTAATGTTCGTTTCACTTGAAAAATGCGCGAGTCGTTAGGGTTAGGGTTAAGTTTTGGCTTAGGGTTAGTGTTTGGAAAAGCACAGAAAAAGCACAAGTTCAGATGGCCAAGTTTGGGTCTGTGCCGCTAAATCCCGCTCAAGAAAAAAAAAACAATCCGAACCGAAGTTCGTTCCCTCAAAACTGCTTCATTTTATCGCCAATAGTCAGCCACTTAGTTTCGCACTATCTCCTTTGCGGACCTCCTAGGAAGCGCTCCCGATTCTCCGCTGCCGGCTCATAGCCTTTGCTTGCCTTGCAAGGACTCACTTCGAGCTGCTCAAAGCTGTATTAAGTGCCTGAACACGCATAGCGGGCCTCTCTGCCACTGTCGCAGAGCATGTCGGGAAATTCTATGGCAAATCCGAAATGGAGTTTCCACTCCAAAAATTATAGCAAAATATTATAAGTCTGGAAGCACTTCGGATATCGGGCATTTCGACCACGGCACGGGATGGCAAATGGGCCACAACTCACAATGTTGTCCCTTTTTGATCCGAAATGATTGCAGACTTTCCCGCCGGCTCGTACTTGTCCACCAACGTCCATTTTTCACCACGAGCGCTGAATGGCGCTTTGGACACAAGGTATGACAAGAAACACGACTCGTTTCTTTGAGAGGTGCTAGAGACTTAAGGATTTCCGGACTTCATGATGTCCTTCCATCGCCGAGCGGGCCTTAGACATGGCTTAAACCAGCGCTCAACCACTGAGCTGTTCGCTGTTCAGCCATGTTGTTGCAGTGTTGTCGTTGGCGCGGTTCAAGAGTATTGCGGTCGCATATTCTCACGGCCAATCTGCTTTTTGCAATGGCGTCGTTAAACTTCTAGCTGCAGTTTTTGAAGGAACTACGGTCGGATTGTACAGTCAGAGCACTAGAGGGCCAGAACTCTGCTGTTTCAGGTGGTTTATTTTAGTTAGTTTTCCTTTTCCATGCGTTATTTCTCTAAAACGACGGAAAAACTAGCACAAAAATATTCTGAACCATGTCTAGCTGTTAACTTGTAGGTCACATGCCTAAAATGAGGCAAACCAGAGCGAGAAAAACAAAACAAGGCATAAAATTTGACATGGAATGGTTTGACTCCGACCCTTGTTTTGGAATTTTCCACTTAGCATAGTTTTCCATTTGGCCCTTCAATTAGATTAATTTGCTCTTGACTTCTATGCGTGATTGTTGATTTGGGCTTTGCCCTCATCGACTATCATGCGATAGAAATCTCGAGCTCATGATCTAATTGTTAAATAAATATTAACATGTGAAGGGTTGAGTGTAAAAGGGGATATTATGTGCATTTTTGGCTAATGTTCAGGTTTCAACTTTTTGAAAGAAACATCTAAATTTGATGCCCTGAACATGAATCTGCAGCTGTTTTGTTTTTCAGCATTTGAAACAGCAGAAATGCTTAAATTCCCAGTTAAATTCTATGTTTGCAAAGAGCTTGATTCAAACATAGCACTTGGTTAACTGGAGACAACTAATTTCCAGCACTATTAATCTACTTTTGGTAGTCGTTCCTTTTGGAGCCGTTACTTCCGGAATTTTACCATCAGTGAATTGAAGTGACATTGTGGCTGCAGTAGCTTACTATAAACACTTACCAGAGTCCTACTAGTCCCACTTGGATTGGAGATGCTAAAATTGGCCACTTCTATAACAACAAATGTCAGAAAACAAACCAACTTATAGTCATATATAGACCATCTTATGAGAAAAAGAAATGGGTCATATGTTAATTAGATTTTCTAACCAATGACTCTTGTCAATTAAATTAATAAACAATTTTTTTAAATGCATTTTGTTTGATGTAATATTCTTATAACTTAAACATCATTTTTCTTTTATTTTCTAACTGTAAGACTGGTTTCATTGAATGATAATCCTCAACCTTCCAATATTTCACAATAAAATTTTAGACTTTACAAACTGCTATACATTAATAAAGCATATGATTCACATGTACATGTTCAACCATGTACTCAGAGAGTAAATTTACATCGTGTACATGGAATATTTTTTTAATAATAACTTCCATTGACAAAAGCTCACCTTCATAAAGGCCTTTGAATCCAAGTAGTTCATAATTATTGGTGGAATAGCTGGATAGTAAAAAGGAAGAGAGAGATTGATAAATATAAGAGAAAAATGTTAAAGAAAATAACAGTCAGTTAAAGTATTGATTTCCTTTAGTTTTGATAAGGTCATGGATTCAACCCCGTTGAAGTTCCAGGTTGTTTTAGGCTTTCTTTGTGAAAATGTATTGTTTAGTTTTTGTAAAGCAGAGACAATTCCCCAATCCTTAACATTTTTACCTCAGTTCTTTATGTCACTTGCCAAAACTCAAACTTCCGATTAATCTTTGACTTAAGTTCTACAAAATAATAATCATACTCACACATTCCAGGAGCTGCCATAACAATTCTTGAAAAAACAACACTTGCTATGGCTTTCCTAGCAGCAGCCTAAAACAAAACCACACTCAGCAAGCAAGTAAAATAACCAGGCTTATTTTGGAATAAAACTGAAATTTGAGATATCTGGAAAGACCCTGATGAAAAGAGCCTGCATGCCTGTTGTAATTTAGGGGTGAGATATTGGCACTTTTATGCTTTTGTGATTCCATACAAACTCCTCTTATTTTACCTCAGTTCCAAATAATTGGAACTGAAGTAAAATTAGAAGGGTTTCAACAGAGCTTCTCAAACTTATTAATAATTCATGAAGAAAACACAAAGGAAATTAATGTTTAATGAGTGTTTGGAAATCACTTCTCGAACTCATTAATAATTCATGACCAGAACACAAAGGAAATCACTACTGTGAAGGAGTTTTTATATCCTGTCTTAATTTGCATAGATTTTGACGATTTTATTCCTTCGTTTCTGCATTTAACGATCAGTTTGAGAAGCTATATCAAACACTCGAAAGAGTGTTTCATCAGGTATCCAAACATCTTGAAACTCAGCTGCGCCTCATTTTTCACCCAGTTCGTGGTGTTTGGATATCTGATGAAAACCTCTTCCTTGTGTTTGATATATTTATTTACAACACTCCTCATTTTTGGATCCTTTATTTCCCCTTCTAAAATCATTTTGTTTGAGAAGTAATATCAAACATTTGACACAGTATTTCATCACAAGATCAAACACTTCGAAGTTCGTCAAAAATACTCCGCTGTGCGTCGTATTTTCGATCTTGTGATGAAACACTGTGTCTCATGTTTGATATATCATTACATAAAAGTGCCAATATCTCATTCCTGAATTGCAGCAAGATGCTGATTTTTGGCCAGCAGAAATTGTTTGTTATCATGGTCTTTCCGATTATCTAATCAAATCCCATAATTTCACAAATTTAGTTTTTGTGACATCATCACTTTCATTGGCAGTCTCTTTTAGGGTATCTAAATAAAAATAAATGAGTAAATCCAGAGCAAAGCAGATAAAAGCTTAGAGTTCAAGCCACAGAGGAAGACGACAAACCTTTGAATCTCCAATTCTGTTTCCATCTTCATCAGTAACTGGTATTCCTCTCATGAGTTCTCTGTATTTAGAACATTCAAGCACAGAATTAAACATTTGCTGGTGAATGCCATGGGTAGCTAAGGACTTTCAAGTTTTTGCACAATGATAACCACCAAATTTTATTGTAACCATTGCAACTTGCTAATTTTTAAGCTAATTGTATTATTACTTCCAGGACTGTATGGCATGAAGATAATTGACACAAAGCATTAAGGGTTAACATACGTTTGTCTCATGCAAGGGATGTTAACACAGTTTGCGGCAGCAACAGCAGCAAATGGAACATATCTTCCAATCAGAGGTGGTGCTGACTGTAGAATAAGAATAAACATAACATTACACAATTGTACAGAATCGTAGACCCCATGCGCAGATTCTGACAGCCGAAAATGTTGACTTTTCTCTGCTTATACATGTATGTATCCATAACACAGGCCAACCAATACATGAACAGGACTCCCAGAACAGTGTGCTGCCTCGCTAGGGCTCGCTAGTAAAACACCTTGCTCAGGATGCAAATATTCATGTCATACCTTTGCCAAATGGTTAAGTCCCAAGGCTACAGCTATGGCTCCTGTTGTAGCAAATCCATACCCTGTCCACAGTTGTCTGTAATAAAATAAATTCTATTTAATGTATCATGACAATATCTTACAGTTGATTAATTTCTCTTTCTTGTTCCTATTTACATGTACTTACTTGTTTGTTATAAGAGAGTCACCACTTCTGTTTGTATAGTTCACTATGGCATTAAATGACTGATTAATCCACTGCCAAAAAAGCACCGCTGATGTGCTCCTAAAAAATCAGAAAAAAAATAATGAGTTTTGTACACTTCTAGGGTCTAGTTGGATATGGTGCAGTTAAACTTAAAATATTTCAGTTTAAACATTTTTTAAACTAGGTTATAATTTATTAAAGTACCATAGTTTGAAATTTTTAACACACATGTAGGTTAATTTTCTAGGTTGAATTTTTAAACAAGGTCCCAAGGGTGCCAAATATCAAATTCAAGACACATTCCAAATTTCGTTTTGCAAAATATTGAAATTTAACAAATGGTACCATGCAAAAATGCTGCCAAAGAGGATTCATTTGAATGGTCACATCATATGATTTTGTTGACAGACTCAAAAGTTAGAAGTACACTACATACATGTCTCTGTAACTGACTATGGGAGTGAACAGGTTTAATCATTTATGCATCTCGATAGCATATATATATATATATATATCAGTCTATACATGAACTCAGGAATTATTAAGGTGCATATAAACAGATACTAACTTGTAGAACGTCATCATACAGCCACATATTGACATGTTCATTGGTACTTGTGCAGACATTCGGCCAAAAATGAACATTTTTTCTCCTGTGTCAGGATGAAATGCCGATTCATACACCTTTTTGTTCCTCCATACTTGTTCATCAGTGGTCCCTACTGGTTCTTGTTTATGTCTGTTCATGAAAGACAAGCAACAGTTAAACATGTACACATCTTTCAAGTCAAATTTTCCTTCCCTAAGTTTCTTTATAAGCAATCAGTTATCCATTCCCCAAGGGTGACCATTTAGGGCTGGTTCCCACTAGCGATGTAATCGGAAGTGGAGCCGGAGAATAAGTGAAGGAGCCTTACAATCTAGTGGAAATAAAAACCAGAGTTGCAATCGGAATCGGAAGCTTGACAGAATCAGAAGGAACATAAGGTTTCATTTTTCTTCCAATTCTGCTTCTGCTTTCATTGCTTACTATCCGCTTACGTTGTTTTCATTTCCACTAGATCATAAGGTTCTTGCGATTCCAATTAACCGCTTACTTCTCTAGTGGAAACCAAAGCTTTAATAGTAGTTTGATTCTATAGCACAATTTCTGTTAAGGATAATGGCACACCTCTACCTCAAAAGAAAAGAAAAATAATAACAAGTCGGACCCGACCACTACATCAAATCTATTACTACTAACAGTGAAAAATAATATCATATTCTTGTCATACCTGTATTTTATAAGGAATTCTTTTGCTTCTTCAAGTTCCTTGGCTGTGCGCAAAATATTTCTTGGGTCGGTAACAGTAAAAAAGTGTTTGGCACGCCCAAGAAATGTTGATTGGTCAAAACGAGGAGCATCTAAATTTATCCTTCCACCTTCTAGTCTAGGAGATTCCATCTTTCTGGATAAAAGAAAGCAAAAAACTAATGCTAAGTTGAGATTTCACTGTTTTGTTCCCTACCACTATGCACAAACTCATATATCTGTTAGGAGTCTTTTTATCAACAGTAAAGGTTATTATTATTGCGATAAACAAACTCTGTGTCTACATGTATATGTTGCAGGTAAAATCCGGCAGTCTCAGGTAAGATTAGTATTCAATGATTCTTGGTTAAGTGTGTAATATACAGTATTCAATCTAGGAAAGCTAACCCTAACCATAGCACAAAGCTAATACAATGTACATGTAGCTAGAGGTGTGATGTTTAGGTTTGTGTTATGGTTAGCTAGGGTTAACTTTGTGTTAAGAGTTAAATGAAGCTTTGTGCTGGGGTTAGGGATAGCTTACCTAGATTTAATACTGGGCTACACATTTAATCTAGATTGAATACTGATCTAACCTTAGACAGATTTTACCTGCAACATATACATCTACATCTTACATGTATCTGTTGTGGTTTAAATTTTTCTTTGGTTTGGAAATTTTCAAACCAGTTTGATTTTTATTTTCCTTTGTCTCAGAATATGATAATTAATCTGAGACGAAGGAAAATAAAAATTAAACTGGTTTACAAATTTTCAAACCAAAGAAAAATTTGAACCAAACCACAACATATACAATGTACAGTTGAACTTCTACTAACAACTACTTCCCAATATAACGACTATGCTTTCTTGTCCCAACTTATTATTCATGCACTCAAATCCTCTAATTTTGAAAACATCATCATAATGGCCGCCTCTCTATACACCTTAATCCAAAATGGCAGGCAATTTATTATTCTTTTGTATGCATTTCAATTAGCCCTCTTTGCCTCATTTTCGCGTGGAAATTCTGTTGTATTTTACTCATGCTGACGAGGCAACAAGGGCTAATTAACATACATATAAAAGAATAATAAATTGATCACCATTTTGGAATAAGGTGTACAATGGGCAGCAAACTCTGCCCAATGGTGGCCATTGTATAGAGATCTGACTGTATAAAGAATGAGGCAGGGGGGTGGGGACAAAGTGATGCTTTTATCTCCCTGATCATTCTTAGCAACACACGGTGATCTGTGCCTTTTCCCTACAATAGGATCACACAGAGCATAAATTCCAAATCAGCACTCTTAATCCCCACGGAATCAATGTTTTTCATGTTACCATGTTTCCACCAATAGCATAGCTCCACTGTGTGATATATAAACCACACACAACTCCTTGATTTTGCTCTGACAAATGGCTAGCACTCAAAATGTCAGCTTTTTAAATCTCATTACAGTGGTCAATTTACCTTATCAACTAAGTCGATATTCAAAAAAATATTTTATAAACTTACTTTAAAATACTGAAATTACCACCTAAAATATGACTACAATGTTGTCAATAGTACCTAGTTCGTATAATGCACTTGTCAGTGTAAACCTTGCTCTTGGAATCTTGGTACGAATTTCTGAGGAAGTTACTAAGCAATAAGCGGTTGTGAATGCATAGATCCCTAGAATAATCGGTATGCTGCTCTTATTGTTACACTCAAGTTTTTCAGTTGTTTCAGCGGTGTTTTAAATGCTGTCCACAGCTGTGTCAACGGTTTGAAAGTATGCCGTGTGTATCGAGCATTATAGAAATTTTGTTGCAGTATTCGCTTAGCTGGATAACAACAAAAACTGAGGAAATTACTAATCAAGTAGTGATGTAGTAAATGTGTTTCCCCCCTCAAGCATTTATTATTGTCTAGTCATGTATAGTGTTGACCGATTTATTTGTGTTTGATATTTAGATATCGTAAAATATTTAAAGGATAGGCATACCAGTATTTTGGAGGGTATTTTTTAAGTGGATGGTGCCCATTAAAAATCTCCTAGGAAACACATATCACTGCCCTAGTCCTTTCTCATGATATGTGTTTCTCCAACCTATCACACGTTCGATTTTCGAATAGGACATTGCTATTCAGAGTATAACTTGAGCGAATTGTTGATATATATCAAGAAGGCATTCACCCTATGGCACTTATGTAGTAATATTTGTGAATTTGCTCTCCTAATGCTGGAACAGCTGCAATTTTAGAAAACTGCAAACTTGCACCCAATCTGCCATTTTGTATTTCATGTTGTGATGCTTTTGAAGGCTTGGATACATAGCTTCAGTGTTTTGTGTTTCCCTACCGGCAAAACACATATCACTAGTGTTATGTATTCGGGGGAATACATATCATGGGGAAACACATATCACTGTGACAGCAGCCGTGAATGGGAAGGTGAGAATTTTTTGGGAATCTCAAATTCCACGTAAGTTTGAAGCATTTATATTAAACTGTGTCTACTACCACTTTCATTGTTAGTTTTTTGTTTGTCTCGTTTTGCATTATAATTTTGATGTCTAAAATTAAATTTGCCCAAAAGGAGTAGGGCATTTGATTGAGTGGGGTCATTAATGCCAATTAGAATAAAAATATGGTCTCTGGGTACAGTGCATTTAGCAACTTTTGCAGTGAGCACCTGGCAAATGGCCCGCTATGTCCCAGCCCAGAAGTGCGGGGGTTTACATTCACTTGTGCATAATATATGCATGAAAAGTCCAAACAGTTTCATTACATACCCTGTTTTGCAGATATAGCAGACAAATTGATTTTGCCCCAAGGGCATCCCATAATGACCATTTAAATTAATATAAGCTTATTCCTTTGTGAACTTGAATCTTTTTCAATGTTCATTATGGGATGACCAGGGGGCAAAATCAATATGGCTGCCGTATCTGCGAAACGGGGTATGTAAGAGTCTAAAACAGCTTATTTCAAAATGGTTTGCACTGATAAGTTATACGTTTACTAGTTTAGGTTACAGCTTAAGTAAGGGATATAGCATTGCATAATAAGCTTGAGTTATGTGCTGGAATTTTACCACAGGATTTGTCATCGAAGTCGCAATCAGATAATGAAATGCGGGTACCAGGAAAACCTTTGTCGCTGTTACACGGGGTGACAATGATTTGTTTTAGTAAAAGCACTAAACTACTTCTCTACTTATGGTTTCTTTGATGTAAGACAAATTTAAGTGAATAAAATTAATCGAAAAGTAACTCATAAATGAAGCTGATATAAGCTTATGAATCGGATATGGCGGTTGAAGAGCGCGCTCATGAATGCGTAGTAAGTGTATATTTGCCTGCTGTACAAACAACTTACTCGATTGTACGATAAAATACCCGGGTAAAACATTCTCCAATAGACGAATGAAAGCTGTAACAGAATCGTAGTTTATTCTTACCTTGAAATATTACACGTGGACTTCTCTTCGCCGCAGATTTCACAACACAACTTCCCCGCCGGCCGGTGAGTCTTCTCTTCAACTTGTGTTGCAGTCCCATCATACACTGGAAACCCTGTGGGGTGTGCGGGGGGGCGGTGGGGTACCCGGTAGGGGTTACTTTTTTTGAGAGCAGGATAGACTGCGAGCAGTCTCTCTTTTTCCGCTTAAGTCAGTAGGGACGAACGCGAAAAGCGAATTAGCGCGATGTGCGAGCCGCGAGTAGCGCAGCTGGCACCCGCGCTACTCGCGGCTCGCGGCTCGCGGCATCACGCTAGTTCGCTTTTCGCGTTCGTCCCTACTGACTTTAGCGGAAAAAGAGAGGGACTGCTCGAAGTCTACCAGCCAAAAGTTTGTTTGCACATGTCAAACATTTTGATCGTGCACTTGACTGGATCCTATCAACTGACCTCTATCTTGGACTTGTTTTTCTGTTGATTTTTGTTTATACTCAAGAAGAGAAATTATTCTTTAATCGTTGTTCTGCAACTTTTTCGGGTATCAGCGGCCAGCCCGAGGGGGTGACCCCCGGGCAACCCACGGGCAACCCAGGGGCTTAGCAGGGGATTTGTAGCAAAAGCATGCCACACACGCGGGGCATCAGTTTTGGCAAAATACCCCGGGGCCATACCCACGGGGCAGATGTTTATATGCACTTATTGACTGAGTTAGGTCGGGCCGGACGGGAAAATATTTGGCTCTCGGTCATGGCGCACGGACCTGGCTACGCTCGGTCCGTACGCCATGACCTCGAGCCAAATATTTTTCCGTCCGGCCCGACCTAACTCAGTCAATAAGTATTTTATAACATGACTAGAAAGTAAAAGAATAGTCGTGCAGTACGAGGTCACTTGAACTCGAGCGGGGCCGGACGGCTTTTACCGGACCGGCTCACGTCAACCCGTCCGGCCCCGCTCACGACACCTTGCGATTCTATTTTCTGTAGGATTGCGTCAGCGGGGCCGTACGGTCATATTATAATTTGATTTATTTTCCAAATACTTGCTCTCCATCGATGAGATGATTCTTAGAAAGCGGTCAGCGGCCTTACTAAATAATATTAAATAACAATGATACAAATAATCAGAACATGACTAGCTTAGCTCTGAAAGAATTTACAGTTTGTCCTTCAACAACATTAAAGGGTAGGCTATTCCAGTCCCTGATTGTATTTGGGAAAAAAGAAAACAAATGATAATTTGTTTCAGACGCTAGGACTTTATACGAAAATTTATGCATGTGCCTGCTAGAGTGACCAGCAGGCTCCAGATACTTCTGTTGGTCTATCTCAACTAGGTTATGGTGCATTTTATATAGCATCGTTAGCCTTGCTTTCCTCCTACGCAGTTTTAAAGTTTCCCAATCACACTCTTTCAACAATTCTTTGACACTAGCAGATCTTTCATAGCGATGTAGTACATAGCGTGCAGCTCTGCGTTGCACCATTTCTACTCTATCCCTCGGTTTTGTTTGGTGTATGGTGATCCCAAACCGTTGAAGCGTATTCCACAGTGGGCCGGACCAAACTCTTGTAGGCAATAGACTTCAGATCTGGAGAGTTTATCCTAAGGTTTCTTCTCAGAAAACCTAGTGTCTGATTACGTTTAGTGACTGTTGATTCCAACGTAGATCCGATGTTATTGTTACTACTCCTAGATACTTTATGTCGATAGTGTAATTTCATCCAAAAGTAGTTCATAGTGTAATTGATTCTGGGGTTTTTCATCCTTCGTGTTGGTGGTGCATTTAAAAACAGTACATCATTATATGTTGCAAATTTAGTTTTCTCTCTTGAAACAATAGTGTTGTTGTATTTTGTCACAAGTATCAAGCTAGACCCGCAAAGCCTCTTTATTCTCATAACTTTTTTACAAGAGGAAAACCTTTTAAGTATAAACGTCACAGATTTTCCAGATACTTGTTGTTCTTATTTCAGATATTTTACATACATTTAAATTGTGTGTACGAATGAGGCTATGGAATTACGGTTCTAATAGCGAAACAGCAACGATAATCATGTCTCTCTTTAACTTAGACATTTAATAGACTTTGTCAATGTCAAAATTATTATCATTATTATCATTGTAAATCTTTCAGTATGATTATCAGTTTTTTGCCAACCTGTGTAATTTCATCTTTTTTCATATTTGGTCAGAAATATTAAATAAAGCTTCAAATGAAACATAGTGTAACTGTATTTGCCCTTTAGGTCCCGTTAGTCTTGTTTTTCTGATTCCTCTGAAATAGATAATTTGTCATGCCTGTCTTGACGCGAACTTTCTCCTTAAAGTGATTGTTTTCCCATTTTTCTTGTGCTGGAGTTATGCGTTTTTTCTTCTTTGCAAATAAACAGGGGAATTTTTTTAATACTTATAATATGTTGCCCAGGTTGCCCCAGGGGTGGAGGTATTTGTCCCAATTTTTTGCCCTACCCGAGGGGCTTCACAGCTGCTGCGACAAATGCCCCTGGGTGCCCCGAGTTTAGCGTGCATCAGTCCCGGCATCAGTAGGGATTTTTTTTGGAGGCCAACCACAATAGATGTACAAAATTTTGACATATTAAACTACGAAACCGTACAACCGAAAGAATACCTTGACAAGATGAATGACTGGCTCATGTCTCGAAACGAAACTGTTTCGTTTGTTTGTGTCGTTTGTGTGCTCGATGTGGCGCCTAATTGAAGTTCTTTGATCAAAGATCAAAGAAAATAAGACATGTTCTATTTTCGTCAAAGTGTTTGACCAAGCGTTTGAAAGCAGTACATTTACACCATAGTTCTGTGCGAGTAAATGCTCATGAACAACGATAAAAAAAAAGTTGAAAAAGAATAGGAGTTCTGCAAACGGTATTAAAAATAAAATATTTGGTACATACTCCAGCCCACCAAACATGTCAAACATCACGCGCGCGCATGAGAAGATGAACTTTGACCCGAAGAATTCACAGGAGCAGGGCCTGGACTCTAGTCACCGGCCATGTGAAAAATGGTGGTTCGTTTGCATCATGTTGAAGTACTGTGCCAGAATCTACAGCAAAGCTTGAAACAGTTCTGTGGGAATTTTGGATTTAAAGTATTAGCTCGTTCTTCGTGTCCTAATCGAGTGACTTTAAACCGCGATGCTATAAATTTCGTCCTGAGTGAAGGCGCGGGGGAGAGAGACACCGTGTTTAATGTCGCTCTTGAAGTCAAAGATGTTAGTGAAGCGGTGGATATCGTGAAACGAAACAATGGCCAAATAATCAGAGGGCCAGAAATATTGGCAGATAGCAATGGAGAAGTGGAATCTGCTGTGATACAAACTCCTGTCGGAAATGTCGTCCATACACTGCTAAATGCGTCTGGTTATGGAGGAGTATTTTTGCCCGGTTTTCAGGCATTTGACAACAAGATGGCGTTACGGGAAACACCTGATTATGTAACGACGGACTCATCAAATCCCCAAACTATCGTTAAAGATCGTATTTTAACGCATTTTGATCATATAACCTACGCGTGTCCTCAAGGGACTGTTCAAACCATGATGAAATGGTATGAAAAGTGTTTTGGATTCACCAGGTTCAATATCAGTTCTGAAGAAAGCCAAGAGGGTTTTTTTGTGCGAAGTTCAATGAAGGGTGCAAGCATTGGAATGAAGTTGACAGCCATGCAGTACTGGTTTTGTTCAGAGTCAAAGCTTACAATAGATACAGAGGAACCTGGAGGGGGAGTCAAATTTATTTTTGCCGAACCTCTCCCTGGACAAGGTTAGTGGGGGTGGGTGAGATTTAGTGGTTAGTGAGTCAGAGTGGGGCTTGTAAGATCCATTGACACAGGATTCTTCATCATTCAAAGGGTTAAAGGAACACTGTCCCACCGAAATAGCAAAATTTTGCTGAGCTTATTTCCACATTTTACAGTCAACTCTCTCTAAGATGGACACCGTCAGGACCGGCCCTAACTGTCCGTCTTAGAGGTGTCCGGCTTATAGAGAGTCGAGGTAACGTGACACCAGTAATTCTGAGGTAATAAAGCTGAACCTATGCACAATGAATACACGTCTGTTTTAGGTCTGTTTAAACTCCTTAAGCAAAACCTACAAACTGGAACAAAAATAACATTAGAAAAGTGTACTCGTTTGTTCATATTCAGCGCTTACATTTCCGTTTTGAAGTATTTTTCACTAAAGTGTCCGTTGATGGTTTCAAAGTGTCTGTTGTCCGTCTTAGAGAGGTGTCCTTCTTATAGAGAGTTTAGTTACAGTAAAATGACTGAAAAACGGCAGGGACCAACACCAGATGTCCGTCTTATAGAGGTGTCCATTAAGAGGGAGTTGACTGTATTGCCAAATGCCACCAAATATAGAACTTAGTTGGATAAAAAAGATTCCACAGAGCAAAATAAAAGCAGTAGTTTGGAGATAAAGTGCAGGATTGCAAGGATTGAAGTGGATTACAGTTCATGAAATTTGATTTATTGACAGGCAGTCAAGGAATCAAACTTTGTGAAATTTTGACTTTTCTAGCTGATATTTTGTCTGTTTAGTTCAAATTTCCTTGCTTCTATTACTTTTGGCAATGGTTTCAAGATAATAAAGGAAGCGTAAAGCAAGCTCCTGGCCATTATCATGAAAACACGATATTTCAGCCGGGACAGTGTCCCTTTAAGGCCCAAGCCAAACAGAGGACACAGTTCACCGCAAGTTGAAAACTTGTGTTGACTTGCCACTACTTCCAGGCACTTTCCTTTACCAGTACTGACTATGACATGTTAAATGGGCTCCAATTTGCTTGAGGTCAATGAAACATTTCACTGTCTGAACACTCAATGCAAGTTGATGCAAAGTAATAGTAATCTCTGCAAAGTTGGCGTTTGATCAACTTTTGTTGTTTCAGGTCCTAACCAAGTGCAGACATTCCTGAACGAACATAGAGGTCCGGGAATACAGCACATAGGTCTTCATACTCCAAATATCACTGAAGCAGTAGCTACATTGAAGGACAATGGAGTCAGATTTGTTGATCCTCCTGCAGCTTATTATTCTGAGGTATGTTGCAAGAGCCTTAGCCTGACTCTCAGATGGTCCAAGGTCGCTTGCAGTCACTCTCTCCTATTCCCATCTTGTGTCCTTTGTTCAAGGGCTTGTTCTTGACATTATCTAAACATTGAATATCCCCTCCCTCCCCCACTTATCTTGCAAAAAACAATAAGCTAGGCCAGAAGGGTGAACAAGTTTTTCAGTCTCTAACTTTTTCATTCTGAACCACCCCTCTCCCCCCCCCCCCCCCCACCCCCCCCCCCCCCCCCCCCACCCCCCCCCCCCCCCCCCCCCCCCCCCCCCCCCCCCCCCCCCTCCATCCACTCTGACCACCCCTTATGATGGAGCATGGATTTGCCACTGGTAATAATAAGGTGACCGTGTTAACAAGGAGGCCACAAAGAAGGGTTCCAATACAAAAGCTCTCAATAATTAACAGTTATTCCTCAAGGACGCGCCAGATATGAGCTGATATATATATATAACCAACGAGGCATGTAGCACCAAGTTGGTTATAATCAGCTCATATCCAGCAAGTCCGAGAAGAATAACTGTTTTAGTAAATTTTCAAACACTCAAGAACATCTTGTCGAAGTTTTTCAAAGTGACAGATGACAAGAAAATGAGTAAATAAAGCAAATACATAGCAGAGGAAGCCAATCAAAAATCTAGATTATTTTTAATATTCAGAGGTACAAATTTACTAATTATTTATACACTGAAGTGATATTTTACTTGAGTTTTTGTAATGGAAGTTGACCTAGACGGTAGTTTTCAAAGATTGATGAAAAGGTCTTGCATAGGGCTGTCACTGAAAAACAAACCTGCTTGTTTTTTAGGAGGGAAAATTGCAGGAAATAAAAGATGCAGGAGAGTGTGTGGAGTCTCTTCAAAACCATGGCATCCTGTTAGATGCAGAGAGCTTCAAT
Source organism: Dendrophyllia cribrosa (assembly GCA_024195265.1). Lineage (NCBI taxonomy): Eukaryota > Metazoa > Cnidaria > Anthozoa > Scleractinia > Dendrophylliidae > Dendrophyllia > Dendrophyllia cribrosa. Next base: position 4,617,899 of record JAJLRJ010000001.1, on the reverse strand, counting down.
TCCAAAGAAAATGCAGAGACCTCAGTACAAGATACAAAGTGAGTTAAATGCAGATGAGATAATAATTTATTACAGTCAAACCTGTATTAAGCGGCACCGTATTAAGCCGTCACTTAACAAATCCCCGGAATTAAATCGCTCCCCATATTTACTGTAAACTTGACCACTTTTAGCGGTCACCTCTATTAAGCGGTCAGTTGGCTAAATAATTATTATTGACAAACTAATGATTCAATTTAGTACCCACCTTCTAGTAAGTGCCCTCTCTTAAATAAGCACCACCCTTAAAATGTGTTTGGTTGAAAAGAACCTCTATTCTAATAAATGCCTCAGTCTATACCATTAGGAATCCTTACTACTTACAATATAGGGATAATGACAAAAGTCATTACCAGCATTTATTGATGCCTTCACGACTAAACAAGTTGGTGGGAATTTGTGAAGCAGTTTTGGTTGTCTTATCCATAAAGTTATAGAAGACGAAAATGATTCTGAAGATGAACTAAAGGGTTAGCAACACTTTTTGTGTTGAAGGAGTGGGTAGTTGCCTCTTGTATCACAGCCATTTTTTGTTGACAGTTTGCTGACGGCACCATCACGGCATCCGGAATCACGCAAAAAAATCATGCCTAAGAGTATGTCTGAATGTTATCATCATTTTCAACCATTTCAACCAAGTTTGGGCTTGGTTAAAAAAGTTGATCAACCAAATCAACCAAAAACACTTTTCTTTACAATAGTCTTGTGTCTTATTACTTGTAACTGGCAGTTGTAATTTTATCCGAAAAAACCTGCAAAATTTGTGTCGCATGTTTTCGTGCTCCATTAACGCGATTTCCAAGAAGTGTATCATGGGTGCACTTTTTCAGACTCTCAGAAATTTCTTATTTCCGGTTCTGGTAGTAGTAGTTAGTTATTTTTTTTGCGACTAAAATTTTCGAACTTGCGACTAAATTTTAGGAATAACTTGCAAATTGCGATTGAGAATTTTTTTAATTTAGAGCCCTGATCGAATAGAGCACAAAACCCCCAACCAACCAAAAATGGTTGTTACCAATAGAGCACTGCATTAAGGTGATGTTACGCAGGAGGATTTGCAACGACGATTTTTAGTGCAACAATGTGGTGCAAAACATTGATGAACAATTTTCTTTGTAATTTTTGCATAGTTGTTTAAAGTCCTTCCATATAACATAACCTTTAGGTTTAATGTTAATCATGAAAAAAAAAATCAACAACAAACTATGACATTACTAACATGTGCTTGTTTCTGGGGTTGATAAAGGTGAAGAACTAACCCTAGGCATTTTAAGTAGAGAAAATGATTGATGCAATTTGTATTAACATTACTTGATTAATGGTTTATCATGTCTTATACAGATAGTTATGAATCACTTTGGGTCTTTTCTCAAACTTATTTTACCCAGACTGTCATATGTAAAGCAAGTTTTTTTAGCATTTATTGCACCTAATATGAAAATCTAGGACAGTCTGTGGCTACTAAGGTACTGAAAGAATGTTTTCTGTTTAAAAAAAATAAAATATGTTTCCTTGATCCTCTGACAGGTATCTGATGCAAGTTTTTACAAGACCGTTGTTTAATAAAGACACCTTCTTTCTTGAAGTGATTCAGCGTTGTGGAGCAACTGGATTTGGAGCTGGAAACATAACTGCTTTATGGAAAGCTGTAGAAGATTCCAATCTTAATAGTAACTCCCATAAAAGTAATTCCTTGGGCTCTGATTAATTAACACTTTTATTCACTGAAGTGGATGGAGGTGAACAGTCATCAATATCTCCCGGTTCAGGAAATATCTACCACTCATCACCAACACTGAGGTTAATAATATTGTTGTAGTATATATGAAACCAGTGGAAAGCCAGTCATAGACAACACTACAATCAACTAATATGTGAAATAAATTGGATTGCATTCAATGCTACACCAAGTTGTCATATTGAAAACTGAAATGTTTGTCAACTTGAGAAAGGCATTGTACTTGTTTTTCTTGAATAAACTTTCACGTGACATGTAGACATTTTGAGGTCCATTTTATTTCCGATCATTTCTTGTTGAAAAGGAAAAATTGTACAGTAAAAGTAAAATATTTTTTAGACGTTTGGATTCTGGTTAAAATAATTTGAAAATTATAAACTTCCATCTGCCTATAATGTAACTTTCTTCTTCACTTTTGTGAAGATTTATTTTATATTTTTTCAAAACTAAAATAAAAGAAATGATAGATAAGTGTAAGACAAAAGATAATCAGAATTTATATTAATTTTCTCCCAACGTCTTCTTATCAGCATCGAAGATGTTGAAAAAACACCAAGTTAGTACATGCATGGTTCCAACAAAGTTCTTATTTTAAAAATATTATATCAATAGAAATAAGCCATCAGTTGTTTAAATGGTTTACTAAGTTAAATAAAATAAAAATACTTTTGCATTCATTTACCAAAATGTGAAACTGGTAGAAATCTTTGTCTACTGCACTTGTGCAGCATAGACACTTTGCTTAAAATGCAAGCTTTAACAATAAAGTTTGTCTGTTAAGTGTAACAATCATTCTTCCCAAAGGGAACCATTTTTTATTGAATTCTTATGGTATAAAGTGTGGAAGTAGTATTTTCAAACCTGCTTTCATGTTTCCCCAGCCTCCATCACTTGGTTACCTTAGCGTAATCCACTTCGTTACGAGGACATAGGCCATACCTTCCTCTGCTTGGATTTCTGTAGAGAAATGGCCATGGCTCCCTTCCAAGAGAAGCCTTCTTTTTTCAGTTCTTATGCAAGCCCTCTCCAGCGGGTGTGTTTAGTCCTTCCCTATCATCTTTGCACCTGGTGGTTGCAGTCCGGCATGTGTTAGAGACATTACCATTCTTCCTGAGTGTATGTCCAGCCCATTTTCACCACCTAGATTTAATCATGTTCAAGAGGGGGGGGGGACAGATTCACTTCCAGGTTTTTTTTTCGTAATGTCATCAACAAGCATTTTCAATTCCAAACACTGCAGTCTTCAAACAAAGAAACTTTTTTAAGCGCTTGAGACTCCAGTGTAATGATGGGTATAATTTGTTGCATGTGTTGTGGTTCAAATTTTTCCTTGGTTTAAAAATTTTCAAACCAGTTTAATTTTTATTTTCCTTTGTCCTTGATTCATTATCATAATCTAAGACAAAGGAAAACAAAATTTAAACTGGTTTGAAAATTTTCAAACCAAAGAAAAATTTAAACCACAACCTTTAGGTTAGCAGTCAAATAGATGAAATTTAGATAACCACAACACAGCTAAGTTTCATTTGCATTGTATTTTGTAAAAACTGAAACCTTTCCATAAACATATAACTACATTATTTATGTACAGATCTCTTTTTAATAAATTAATAAACATTTAACCTTTTAATAGCTAATTGTTTATAACTATATCCTGTAAATAAGTATCTTCAACAATATTAATAAAATTATGTAATCTACTTAATAATAACAATATTGTCCTTGTATAGACAGATGTAGACACATGATCTGCTTTACCGTAAACTTATGGCATAAGTCGTACATGTGAATCAAATTATTTACCACTTTGTTGTGCACAGCACAAAAATTGTCGTAAGAAATTGAAACAAGTTTTAAAACACAAGGGGTGTTGTACATGTATATGATTGCAGCATGATGCAAGCAGTGCTTGCCACTTAAGTCTAATGGGCAGGCACAAGCAAAAGTTGTATTGTCTACAGCTGTTTCAAGAAAGGTTGTCGGAAAAAAGCGTAAAAGTGCACGCGACAATCCAGAAAAGTATTGTGGGTAGTCATCCACGCTATAGCTATATCCTAAAAACTGATTTATCCCAATGGCCCGCCATCTAAGATCGTCCCTGTACGAACTAGGCATCGTGGGTTTCATGTATTTATTCGACTTATTAAAATTCATTGATCATAGACCTCTTTCATAATGGCGGCCGATTTATTTATTCTTTTATATGTATGTTAATTAGCCTCATTGGCCTCGGTAACATGTGCAAAATTCAAAAGAATTTTTACTCTCAAATGAGGCCAGTGAGGCTAATTAACATACATATAAAAGAATAAATAAATCGGCCGCCATTATGAAAGAGGTCTATATCCCATATTATTTTTCAGGATTGTCGCGTGCACTTTTGCGCTTTTTTCCAACAACCTTTCTCGAAACAGCTTTATATAAGCCTTATGATCAGTGTGACAGCTAAAAAAATATCATGAATTCTGACACAATTCCTGCTGGATTAGTTGTAAACAATGTGAAAACAAAAGGATAGCGAAGTAACTGGAAATTGTATCTAAATGCGCGCATATTTAGCTGTCACTGTGGTGATGCAAGGATTTTTCTCTCTCTTCTCAGTTGTCCTAAGCACAATACGCAGTGCAGTGAAAGAGCTTGACTGCCACCAGATTATAATAATATTTTTGTGTGGTTCCAGCAAATATCCATACTCCCCCACGGAAGATCATTTGGAAAATTTTCTGAGAGGGAGGGGGCTCTCTTAAGCTAAACTGGAATTTCCAGAGGGATGGGGTAGGGGTTTAAACTAAAAAAAACCTCCTGTGAGGGAGGTATGGAACATCACATTATTATCAATCTCATAACATAATGGGTGGCAAGAAGAACACCAAAGAACACCAAACAAACTTAACAAAAACAAGACAAACTTGACTTCCACCACAAGAACAGCTGAACAATGGCTAAAATGCATCTTTTTTTCTATGTTACAGTTCAAATTTGATTTCAGGTTAATTTTGATTTTCCATTGTTCTTTTCTATGCTAATATATGATAATATATGATAAATGCCAATAAACGTGTAGCTGGGTAAATCAATATTTGAGATTTGGTTATTTGATGCATTAATCCAAGTTTCAGATAAACTTATAATACTGAAAGTATATTGCCAACCTATATCTCCCATTTATAAATATTATTTATCGTTACTCAGCTCGATTAGCTTTTTAGTTATTCTGAGTAATAGATTATAGAGTGTTTTACTTTGACTGTGAAACAGTATCTACCAATTAATCAAAATTAGTAAAAACTAAACAAAAGAAAACAATGGAATTGGTGTCTAATACAGTAAAAACCCGCAAGTAAGAACCTGCATTTTCCCAAGTTAGCCTAAACAGGTTCTTACATAAAAGGTAATTAGCACAAATTTAGGCTATTTAGGTTCTTAAATAGGTTCTTATTTTCTGAAGAAAAAAAATACATTGTAGCTAATAGAATTTAGTGGTATTCAGCCTATTTGTATCAATAACAATTTCATTTGATTTTCAACATTGGCATTTGCAATTGGAGTGATAAGGCACCTGTGTCTCCAAAGAGGATCCAAAATGTTGACCTACTCTTATTTACCCAAGTGTACTGTGCACATTTTTTTATATAGATTTTAGAAAATAAGAACCTGTTTCAAATTTTAGGCTAAACAGGTTCTTGTATAGAGGGGGTCTAACTGGCAAATTCTAGCCTAACAGGTTCTTAAAAGCTAGGTTCTTACTTGCGGGTTTTTACTGTAGTGCCTACTAGTGCCTTCTAGCTTAGTAACTATTTCACGGTTTAAAGAAAATCACTATTACCTATTTTTGTTTATGATTCTATATTGTAAAAATGTTCTTTGTAAAGTATAGTAGTAAAGTGTGTGTTGTATGAATATCAAACAAAGGAAAATCAAAATTAACCTGAAATCAAATTTGACCTGTAACAAATACAAAGGGTAATTTCACAGTAGGTGCTAGCTTGTAATTTAACCGAACAGCAAATAACTGCCTATTGTTTTGCGAGGCAAATTTGTCTTAAACATTTGGGCTCAAAATTCTGGATGCTACTACCATTCAAAACCTCTGTTTCTCATGCCTGGATGTTGTCCCACTTAATTGCCAAATAGATTATAATAACAAAAATATTCACTATCATAATATTGGTGGTATCTTGGTGTTGTGGTTGTTCTGGTCGGCAAAATTACGACGTAAAACAAAACAATCAAATACAAAGGAAACGCGCACCACAACACAACAGGAAACCAACAATGGCTTCTGCAGCAACACAAAGAAATAACCATCATATTGATAACAGATATTAATAACTATTATGCATAGTCAAGAAATTTATGATCAAGAAGTCCATTCCATTGGACAACTGGTTACTCAGCAGTTAAAGAAAATTAATAAATTATCAATACTAGTGTTCTAGCCTTGTAAATGGTCAATGTGGTTACTATGGAAGCTTTTTTGCAAAGCTCTTAAGCGATAACATCAAATCGAACAATTGGTAGCATCTTGAAGAAAGTGGCGAAGGGCTACAAAAGTTTTCTAGATGTTCTCTTAGCTTTGGGATTTCTTCGTCAAGTTCAAGCAAAGCATCAACATCATCCAACGACATGATTCGCAATGAACCAGATGTGTTTTTCTGAAGAGACCTCTTGCGACAGAAAACAAAACTTTGCAGAAAATATGCCAGAAGCATAATGAACTCTTCGCAATTATTGGCAATGGTGTCAGCACATTCAGCGTCATTCATTGACGGAGAACGCTTGAAATCAAACAAGATGATTTGTCTTAATCCACTTCTTGGTACTTGCTCGTTATCCTGCTCAACCTGAGAAGGGCAACAGTTACTGAGGATCACTTCAATCAACTTTATCCTCAACAGATGGGATTTCATTGACTGTAGAAGAAGAGTTTTGTTTTCAATGGACCGCAGCTGCCAATTGTAGACAAGAAACAACTCATCTGCTATTCTGCTTGCACAGTCCTCTGGTCGCTCACTAATTGACAACGACAGCATCAGCAGTCTTTGAAGCAAATGCACAGGACATACATTATGGCCACAGCCACGACTGCATTGACTAGTTGCATGCTGCCCAATGGCCTGTCCAATCCACTGAACTACATCACAAATGTGAGTGAAATGTTTGACTGACAGAAGTCTGTAAGCAGATGTCTTCACCAGGCTAAACGTCTTCTTCATCTCTACTTCCTCTTCCATCACGCTGATAAGAAAAGCCAAGGCCATCGACAAATTTACTGCAAGACAGCTATCTGCAGACTGTTTAACAATCATGGAATTAATATATTCCCATGTGATTTTCTGAGCAACCATCCTTGCTGGCACTGCAGGATGTAAGACCTGAATTTGCCTCAGGATTCTAAAGCATTCTGTAGTGCAGCTGCTTTGTTTTTCAAGCAGAATGTTATGAAACATATGAAACACAAGTGCTGGGGGTGGCTTTCGACACTGGCTCATGAAACTTGTAACAGTGTTTACATAAGACTGATGAAAGTCTTCCTCTTTCAGAGCTTGCAATGAATTCATTTGATTTTCTGTAAAATCTTTGTTCTGTGGTTCAGGATTGAGTAGTGGTTTTCTCAACTCAACTGAACAGTACAGAGGAGTGTCATAGTGTAACGGCTGCTCTACAGCTTGCCTGGGACATCCATACATTGTGGTCGGCTTCTTCTTTGGTGAGAAGCTTTCATCACTAAGTGTACTCTGTCTCATTGAAGATGATGATGGAGGGCTTTTTGATCTTTTGATGCCTGACTTCGTGTTGACCAAAAGAGATTTGTTAACTAATGGTTCTTTATTTTCTTGAGAAAATCTTTTCTCCACTGACTCAAAGATTCCAATTTCTGGGTTTCGAGGTTGCTTTGAGTTCACTTTGCACTCATTTTTCGCCATCTGAACCTAGTAATGAAAAAAGTTAACATCACTGTCTTTTGTTCTTTGTTGTCAGGAGATTTTATTATCCATAAATGTCACGGCTACCATTATTAAGTTTTGAAACCCATGTTACTCTAATGGACTGATCAATTTGAAATTTCAAATCCCCCCCCCCCTCCCCCCTTTTGCCTCCATGCCAGTTCTGGCAACAGTTCTTCATATCTTGTCTTCCCCTTGTCTAGTCCCAGCCTCATAATGTGCTTGGAACTGAATTTTATTTTTTGAATTGCCAACAACTTCACATATTTTTCAAAAGTGGTTCTCAAAATCAATTTCATAAATGAGGGCATCATGAAAATGATCTATTGGCCCTGCTGTTTATTACAGGCCAAAGAGAGAGACAACTGAGCTTAGATGCAGCCATCCACAGAGCAGCCAATCTCCTCCCAGAATGTTGTTTTTACACTTGGTAGCAAGTGAGTCACTATCTTTCGTAAAAAAAACCACTGGCTTTCCTTCTACAAGAGTATTGTTTATTTACATATCCCTAACCGCTTTCCAGAGCGAGTAATATTTAAACAAAAGAAGCCATTCAAATGACTGGCCAGGTATTCTACAGTTTACAGCTGTACCTGGCTGACATAAGACTTACATGAAACTCTGAGTTCTGTCCTGGTGTACAGATTCACAAAGGATTTCACATTGTGTTCTCTTTGTTTGAGAGGTATTGTGTCAACGTAGTCTATTGTTTAGACTTGTGTACTGGTACACAAGGACAGCCACACATGTTGTGCTGTTCAAGCAGTCCATTTCCACCGGGGGGGGGGGGGGGGGGGGGGGGGGGGGGGGGGGGGGGGGGGGGGGGGGGGGGGGGGGGGGGGGGGGGGGGGGGGGGGGGGGGGGGGGGGGGGGGGGGGGGGGGGGGAGGGGGGGGGGGGGGGGGGGGGGGGGGGTGGGGGGGGGGGGGGGGGGGGAGAGTACTTTCATATATAAGCTATATGAATATGTGCCGCTGTGAAGGTTATGGTTTTCAAGCAGTTTAGCTTGGGATCAGGGTATAGAAATCAGAGAATTTTGGTCTAGAACAGTTTATCATTTGACGGGAAAATGATCAGTGGTACAAAGAATAGTCTAGAATAGGAATTGAAACTCAGAAAAGAAAGAGCTATCCCCAAAAAGAATCAAATAATCACGGCAACATTGTTGACAGATCATATTCCAGTAAAAACACTTTGGTTATAAATGATGCCTCAGATATGGGATAGGGTGGGGATTTTTGTTGTCTACTCTAGAATAGGGTTGCAAAAACAGAGCACTCCCCCCTGGATTTCCACCCATCATCACCTTCAGATCTCTTACATGTTGAATAATGAACAAATAATTCATTGAATTGATGCTCACCTGTGAAGTCGAACTAGATGTGGAGGGCTCACACTGTGGCTCAAAATGATTATTCTCCGATTTACCGAAGCTGATATTCCCGTTCATGATTCCACGACTTCCCAAATCCAGCTTTTGTAACTTCACCATGGCTTTGAGTTTCTTAATATTTTGATCACTGACCTTCAATTTTTTCCCAGGACTGATTACACTTTGAGTTGAACTCGATACTTGACAATTTGTCTCCTGTTCGTTAGCAGATGCGCAATGTTTCGGTTCATTTCGTAGTGGATTTTCATCTTCTTCTTCATCGGGGATTATAATCGAAATCACCGCTTTTTTAACATCATTTCCTGTTTCTTCCTTGACTTTAGAAGACGGTTTACATTTTGATGGCCATGTGTTTCCCTCATCTTCATCGTCGCTTATAGTAATCTGCACAATCGCTTTGTTAATCGTTTCCATCATATGTCAAGGTTTTAAACATGGAGTAACTGCAAAGAACCGGTTTGGCGCCAAACTTAGACAAGGCGCTCTTTCTTACATATATAATTACAGGGCATGGAGGTGTTATCTCTTGTGACACCAATCGAATAACGCGCCTCGGGCTCTGGGACAATAAGTTTTCAATATGGCGGCGATGGCGGCTCAGCAAATGCTTGACAAAGAAAACGAAAGCCGGATCGAATAACTTGCAAATTAGGGAAAATTTTCTCGAAAGTGAAAGTTGCTTATTCAAGCATCTTTTGAAGCGAGTTTAAGCTTTAAGTTTTCTCTTCAAACATGGATCCACAGCAGCAAAATAATGGATTTGGACCACTTTCAAAGCCTCGTGGAAACTTCGCCCTCTTCGCTGCGTTGATTGGGATCTTTATTTCTGGCGCTGTGCATGTCATAATGACGGTCTCCCAAGCTTCCGGGGAGAAAGAGAGCAAAGATAAACTCCATTTTCTGATCTTTGGAGCTTCTTTTCTCACTCTGAGTTTAGTTCTTAGCGAGGTAGTACGAAGACTGTGTCTGGTGATTGAAGAAATTCAACACAAACAGACTCGATACGAGGGAAGCTTGAGGAGGGTTTTCAATTCCACTTTCACTTTCAGACGTTGCGGTTATATTTTGCTTGTTGGCGTCGCGTCCCTTCTGGTAGTGTCCTTTTTCTTGTACGAGTATTACGACAACTTCTGTCGTTCAGAATACGTGATCCTCTTCACTCTCAACTGCTTTTTGGTTCCACAGCTGTTGTTTCTTGTTGGTTTTCGAGAGCTTTCTATCGTGGAAGTATCGCAGATCAACGAGAGAGAAAACAAGAACGTGGCAGATGGTCTGGCTTGGAGCTACTACTTCGGCTATTTGAAGTTGGTGCTTCCAAACCTCGAAGACCAGATCGGCAAATCGATGGAATATCGTTATAAGATTACCAAGAAAAAGCTTTTTATCTTGCTTCCAAAAACTTGCTTCACGTGCCCAAAAATCTCGGATGCAGACACAAGAATAAAAAGTGCTGGAAATCTGGAGGAATATGAAATAGACAGGGGTGGGATACACAAGCGATCCTACAAGCACACCGTGCACAAAATAGAGATGCCACGCCCAGATGGAAAGATCGACGAATACCACGTTGTCCTGGAGTATGCCACCCCGCTTATGTCCCTGTACGATATGTCTCGGGAAAAGGAATGTGGATTGAGTCGCCAAGAGCGAGATGAGCAGGTATGTCGTCAGTAACTGTTATCTCTTGAAATAGACAAGTTTTCTCTACATTCTTGACCCGTTTAATGTAAAACTCAGGCGTTAGAAAGGGGAGGGAAAAGGGGATTGAATTTAATTCGGGGCGAGCGAAGCGCGAAGGGAGTGGGTGGGGGTAGCATCTGCAGCAACGCTATTGTTTTCTTCGTTTTTTACGTTTATCTGGACCCGGTTGTTCTAAGGGTGGATAGTGCTTTGCACCGGATAAATCACTATCCAGCAGTTAACACAAAAGATTTTGTTATATTTATCCACTGGAGAGTGATTTATTCGGTAGATAGCACTATCCACCTTTTGAACAACTGGGGCCTGGTGAGGACAAAAATCATGCCATACAAGGACTTGATACACTGTTCTTGTTGGTCAGAATTAATTATGTCATTCAAAGTAACTTGATCCATTGCTCTCAATTAACATTTAGTCATTATTTCTCGCTTGCCTGTTGGCTTTATGTCAGAGGAAACAGTCAAACTGTTGTTCCGACTGTGTGGCAAGAATATTTTGGGTTAACAACTACGTAACAAAATATTTTTTTGTCTATCGTTCAAACCATTGTAGTAGTCAGTGGTATATATCTTTTCTTTTCATGAGAAAAATTTGGACAAGTGTGACATGATTTAATGATGATTAATGATTTAATAATAATTTAATAGGAAATAAATATTAAGAAAAGTCAGGGCAGGGCAGTGATGCATAAAGTTGGGTCCATTCCAAAGTGATCAAATGTTCTAGTTAATTATTATTTTCCACATACTTTCTTTTGTTTGGATAGGTGGTGCTGTTTCATCGCAAATTAAAAGAAATCTTGGATGGTTGCGGAAAAATATATAAAGGGAAGTATCAATTAGTGCCTTTTTCAGGAGAAGAGCAACAAATAGCAGATGTGTTGGTACGGATCCTTAATGATGAAAACCTAGAGCTGGATGAAGGAGCTGAAGCTGAGTGAACTAACTATCAGCATGCTTTAATATCTAATAACAACTGCGGTGCCACAAGATGAAAGTAATAACTCTTCAGTTATATTAAAAGAAGTGTAAAATGATTATAATACATGATTTGATTCACAGATAATTAAGTCCATTGTGGATTAAGCAGGGGGTCGAGGGGGCTGTGGTCCCCCCTTTTGTCTGGGATTTCTTATTTTTTATTAAGGTTGTTGTGGCTATGGAGTGAGGTAAAGGTTAGTGCTCTCACCAAAATTGCTACAGCCCCCTGTTTCTGAATAATTTCCTGGATCTGCTCCTTAAGTTAGCCATGCTAATCCTTTAGGTCCCAAGGCAAATTCTCCTTACTGCCCTATAGAAAAATATCTTAAAGTATCAAGAGAAATTATTTTCAGTCGGTGATCATTTCTTTAATTCTTTATTATCTCTCTTCTTAATTGTTCATTGATTAAATTTACAAGGGGTTCAAATTTGATAATGATTACTGTTGGGCTTACACTGTCTAATTGGTGTGTGTACTAATTGTCACAAAAACAGTAACCAAGTAAAAATATATATGGTACTCAGAATAGTGATTTTATGTCTATCAGTCATTAAACAATGATTATAATAATGTTACAGTTGAAAACCTCAACATATATATAATCTATCTGTTTTTCCAGTTCAGTTCTCAAAGAACCTACTAGCCCGGGGGGTACTCCCTATAATGAGCTATACGGGGATGCTGAGGTATTTGAAGGGGTAGGGATTTCACGAGCTCAAGTATGTGAAAGGGTAGGGATTTCACAAAGTATTTAAGGAAAGGGTAGGGAAAACACAAGTTGAAGTATAAAAAAGGGTAGGGAAAACTGCCATTTAAGTATCATAAAAAGGGCCTTTCAAAATATATCAAACGGACACACGTAAAGGCTATATGAAAGGGGTACCATTTTCAATGGAAGGTATATGAAAGGGGTACCATTTTCAATGAAACGTATATGAAAGAGGTACCTTTTCTGTCAAAATCGGTATATGAAAGGGTAAGGGTTTGGACCTTGGGCGGAGCATCCCCGTAGAAAACTTTGTTGAGTGCCCCCCCCCCCCCCCCCCCCCCCCCCCCTACTAGCTAGCTTCATCATCATATATTATAGCTTTTTATTTAAAAACACGGTATCCCATCATTAGTTACAATTATTATTCATTACGTAATGAACCAAGGCAAAAATTAGAAAGGTTTGTATGCAGTCATCAGAGCATAACCGTGCCAATATCTCACCCCCAAATTGCAATAAGATGCTGATTTTTGGCCAGCGGGCATTTTTCGTCATGCCCTTTCCGAATATCTAATCAAATCCCATAATTTCACAAATTTAGCTTTTGTGACGTCATCACTTCGGTACTCTATTTCAACCCCAAGATATCTATGAGACTTCACTCATTTTAGTGGTATTTCATTAATGTTGATCTCAAAATCATGTTCCATGTGATTTAAGTTATAGTGACTAGCTATAATGAGATACTTAGTTTTTTTAATATTTAATGTAAGTTTGTTAGCATGTAGCCATGATAGAACTTTCTTTAGACCTTCATTTAGGTTACTCTGTAATATAGAAGGATCTTGTGCACTGGCGAAAAGACATGTATCATCTGCGTACATTTTGGTAGCAGAAGAAGATGTACACATTTGAAGATCATTTATATAAATTAAGAATAATAAGGGTCCAAGAATGGATCCTTGAGGAACACCACAGGCGATAGGTAGAGAATTTGAGAGAGTACTATTTACATATGTCTTTTGTTGGCGTCCCGAAAGATACAAAGTGAACCATTGGAGAGCATGAGGGTCTACTCCATAGAGTTCGAGCTTTTTTAGTAAAATGTTATGGTCCACTGTATCAAAAGCTTTTTTTAAGTCCAAAAAGAGGACTCCATTTAACAGGTCGTTATCAATATTTAGATACCATTCATTTGTGGCTTCAAGAAGAGCTGTTAAGGTTGAATGTTTTGGCCTAAACCCATGTTGAGAGTCTGCAAGTAAATCATTTTCAACCAGAAAGGAGTAGAGTTGGTTAAAAACGATCCTTTCTATTAGTTTACTTACAATCGGTAAAACAGATATTGGTCTGTAATTATTTGGATCGGACTTAATATCTTCCTTAAACACTGGCGATACCCTGGCGATTTTCCAATCATCAGGAAATATTCCACTCCTAATAGACAAATTTATTATATACGTTAGAAAAGTTGTTATAAGTGGAGCTGCTTCTTTTAGTAGTCTACATGATATTCCATCAAGACCACTCGCTTTGTCCAATGGCATTGACTGAATTAACCTGTATACTATATCACTAGTAGTTTCCATAAGTGAGAATATGTTGAGATGGCGTTATGTACTTATCAAAATTTATATTTGCCTCAGGGATGCTGTTTGCTAGATTTGGTCCCACTTGTACGAAATGAGCATTTAATACATTACATATCTCACTGGGAGAGGTATACGACATGCCATCAACTGTAATATCCTTTATTTCAGTCGGGAGGGAATCCTTTCCCATGATCATATTCACCCCCTTCCAGGCATTTTTGATATTGCCCAGGTTTTCGTTAAAATAATTATTATAATACGCCACCTTAGCTAATTTGATGTTGGCATTCACTCTATTACGTACATGTTTGTAGTTCGTCCAGTTTTCATCTGTTTTAAATTTAGTTGCTATTTTCTTAAGTTTATCCCTTTCGAACATTTGTCTCTTTAGTTCGGGGGTCAACCAGGGTGCAAAAGCATTTCTAATCTTTCTCTTGCGAAGTGGTGCATGTATGTTAGAGATCTTCAGGAAAATCTCTTTCCAGATTTCCCATGCATGATTTGGATTTTCGTCATTTTGGATAATATGCCACCGGGAGCCAGATTAAGATCATATCTAAAAGCATTGGCATCAAAATTTCTAAATTGTCTACTAGTAATAATCTTAGAATTTCTTTTAGGAACGCATAGTTTTCAGAGTAACAGCATAGATGAGAGAGTGGTCGTTTATGCCTATGTGACAGACTCCAGAATGAGAATATTGACTACGATTATTTGTTAAGAATAGGTCAATAGTGGTAGCCGTATGTCTAGTTATACGAGTGGGTTCTTCAATAAACTGATGATATTGATAGAGATTGCATATATCTAACAGTTGTTTGGTTTGGGAATCGTGAGGGGAGGCACCCACATCACAATTTAAATCCCCGATGATATTCGTTTCAAGGTCTAGAGATTCAAGTCTATCAATGAGGGATTCGAAGATCCTCATAATATCAGAGGTAGCGGCAGGAGGTCTATACCAAGTACCAACAATAAAAGGTTTACTTTTAGGCTTTGTAACTTTGATACAAAGCCATTCAAGTTGGTCTTCATTGTATTCATACATACGTTCATAGTTTAGAGAATTTCTAATGTAAAGTGCCACTCCCCCACCATTTCGGTTACGATCTTTCCTTTCCAAGGTGTAACCCGGTATGCCAATTTACTTATCTTCAGTAAGTGTTTAAGTATTAGCAGCAAATATTTAACAATTATTCACTAAAGTGGAGGTGGCTAGTGGTGGCTAATATCCACCACTGGCCACCGACACTGAGGTGAATAATTGTTTTAGCATATTCTAAAACAGTGAGATAACATAGCATGAAAATGATGATTTTTAACTCGTTTATTCCTGTCAACGATTACAATTTTCGCTTGCAAATGACCAAAATTTGCTTGGAGGTGAATAGCACTTGCTATATTCTGTATTTCAGTGGCCAATCAGAGAGTGCCAACAATGCTATACACTGTTTTAGTTTTAATGCAGTCAACTCTCTCTAAGACCAACACTGTGGGACCGGCGCCAACTGTCTGTCTTAGAGAGGTGTCCGGCTTATCGAGAGCCGAGGGAACTCGACACCAGTAATTAATTCTGAGATGATAAAGCTGAACCTATGCACAATGAGTACACGTCTGTTTTAAGTCTGTTTAAAGTCGTTTACTTAAGCAAAATCTACAAACTGGAACAAAAATAATATTAGAAACGTGGACTCATTTGTTCATATTCAGTTTTGATAGAGTTTTGATAGAGTTCATATTCAGTTTTCATTTCTGTTTTGAAGTATTTTTTACTAAAAAAGCACTTCTTAAGTGTCTGTTGACGGTTTCAGAGTGTCTGTTGTCTGTCTTAGAGAGGTGTCCGTCTTAGGGCCTGTTTACATGGAGGGAGGGTGACCCGGGTAGCAGGGTCACCCTCCTAGCCGGGCTACCCTGGGAGGGCCAACTTTTCATACATTTCTTTACAAAGCACACTGAAGTGTTTACATGATAGACAGGGTCACCCGCCTACCCGGGTCACCCTGTCTGCTTGCCAGGGTAACCCTCCTAGGCGGGCTATCTTTTCTGCATGTAAACGGTCACCCCACGGTCACCCTCCTAGGCGGGCTATCTCTTTTGACTTGAAATTACCCGTGAAAACAAGTAATAAAAACAGCAAACTCGCCGCTATAGCCTTTCTTCAGTGCTGCCATGTTTGTTAATATGTCGTGCTTAATAAAGCGTGCCGTTGCAATAAAAAAAGTCCGCCAAAACATGAGCCCGCCAAAACAATTTAAGAGCCCGCCAAAAAAAAAAGATAGCTCACCTATATGATAGCCCGCCCTAATAGCCCGCCCATGTAAAGGCGGGCTATGTGTTAGCCCGGCTGGGAGGGTGACCCTGGTACCCAGGTCACCCTCCCTCCATGTAAACAGGCCCTTATAGAGAGTTTAGTTATGGTAAAACTGACTGAAAAAATGGCAGGGACTGTAAACGGACTCGTAGTTCAACTCAAGTAGTTTATTCAGCCATTACTACAAAAGTACATGCTCGAGTAAAAGTACTGCATGCAATAAATTACACGTGACGTAATCAACACGCGTGACATAGAAGAATCGTTGCGTTACATACAATCATACAAGATTAGATACTGTTACATCTCCCCTCTTTTAAACAAACCAATTCATAACGATAATATAAAGAACGATATGCATAACTTATGATAGTCTTCATGACTAATCTCCAACGGTAGTGTTCAACATAGTTCAAGTGTTCAAGTATTTTAAATGTCTAGTCTCTCTGGAGGTTTTGAAGCGCGTCCAGATCTTGTTGTATAGGCTTGTCCGTCCTTAGGTGGGGTAGCTGAGTTATCTTGCGATGCTGTTGTCTCAGGAGTAGTTGGTGGTGGTTCATTAATGCTGTCGTCCTTTACCTCAGGTCTGGGTTTTAACTGTGATCGAGTGCGACGGTAGACACCTTTTGTTCGGTCGTTCTTAATGATGAAGGATCTTGGTTCCTTCGCAGGTCTGATAACTGTTCCTCGTTCCCATCTCTGAGTGTGGTGGTCATAGATGTTGATTGGTTGACCTGGTTGGAATGGTTGTAGTGTCGGTCCAGCAGTCTTGTTGTAGTAGAATGTTTGTAGCTTTTGTCGCTGGTACAGCTCTTCTTTTGTCTTACTGGTAGCGTCGCTGACACGTACACGTTTGGACATTGGTAGAGCGGTCCTGAACTTACGGTTATTCAGCAGTTCTGCTGGAGATTTCAAGTTGCTGCTGACAGGTGTCGTACGGTAGGATAGTAGTCCAAGATAGGGGTCTTCTCCTTCTTCATCACATTTCTTGAGGATATTTTCTACTGTCTGAACCATGCGTTCTGCAGAGCCATTCGACTGGGGGTACATTGGGGAGCTGGTGACATGTTCTACTCCATAGGTCTGCGTGAAGTCGCGGAATTCCTGTGATGCATACTGAGTACCGTTGTCTGTGGTAAGCTGTTCCGGTATCCCATGTTCAGCGAAGATGCTTTTCAGGTGGTTGATGATGGCACGGGAAGTAGTGCTGGTGAGCTTCCTAACGATTGGAAACTTGCTTGTCAGATACCAGGAGGTATTGGTTTCCTTTGAACTCAAACAGATCTGAGCTAAGTATCTGCCATGGGTAGCAGGGTGGTTCAGGCTGTAGGATTTGCTGCTTCTGTTGTTTTCTTCAGTGATGTGCTTGGCAGGTGGCACAGTTTTGGACTAGGTTGGTGATGCCTGGCCAAAATACCGTTGATCTGGCTCGTAGAAGGCACTTCTCTTGTCCAAGATGTCCGTGGTGGATGGTGTTTAGAGTGTCATGCCTGAGCGTGGTAGGCATGACTATCCGCTCGCTTGCTTCAGGATGAGTCCGTCCTCAATGGTGAGTTCCTCGCGGAAGTTCCAGTAGTTGTGGAGTGCTTTAGGGCATTCCCCTCTAGTCGCAGGCCATCGATCCTTCATGTATCACATCACGGAGCTTGCTTAACGTTGGGTCGTTGGCTGTCTCGTTGCGAATCTGTTGAAGCTTTATCGGTGATGCTGGGAGATTCTTTGATCTGATGGACGTCTAACTGAGGGAATTCTCCTTTGGGTGAAGCTGGCTGTGGTGATACTCTGGAGAGGGCATCGGCGATGGGTACTTCGGCTCCCTTTACATACTTCACGGTAACGTCGTACTTCAGAGCTCGTAGTACAAACCTCTGTAATCTCGCAGGGCAGCTGCTTAGTTTCTTCTTGAAGATCGTCTCGAGTGGCTTGTGATCGGTGTGGATAGTGCAGGACTTGCCGTAGATGAAGTAATGAAACCTTTCGAGTCCCCAGACGACACCGAGTGCCTCACGTTCAATGTTACTGTATCGCTGTTCGGTCTCGGTGAGGGCTTTAGAGGCAAAGCAGACAGGCTGTCCGTATTGTAGTAGTACAGCGCCTAATCCTTTCAGCGAGGCGTCAGTTTCAATGACGGTTTCGAAGTACCTAAGTACGCCGAGTGATGAGACTGCTTTCTTGACCTCGGTGAAGGCTTGGTCATGCTCAGGTCCCCAGGAATACGCTGTGTCTTTCTTGGTTAGGTCCCTCAGTGGTGCTGACAGGGTAGCTAGGCGTCCGGAATATCTCGTCAGATAATTGACTAAGCCGAGAAAACTCTGTAGGCTCTTGACATCCTCAGGCGGTTTCATGTCTAGGATTGCTGATACTTTCTTGTTGTCAGGTTTGATTCCTTGTGGCGTCCAGTGTTCCTTACACGTGAACTGCACTTTGTCTTTGTTGAAGACCACGCCCTTCTGTTGTGCTCTTTCCATGAGTTTGGTCAGGTTTCTGTCATGCTCAACTTCAGACGATCCATACACAAATGTCGTCAGCGATACCGGTGACGCCATCGAGGCCTTCGAATGTTGTGTCGAGCTGCTTTTGAAACACGTCCTGTGAAACAACAAGGCCAAACGGGAGACGTTTGAAGCGATATCGGCCGAATGGTGTGCTGAAGGTTGTGAGGTAGGAGCTCTCTTCGTCGAGTGGTACGTGCCAGTACCCCTTTTTTGCGTCGACAATGGTAAAGAATTTGGCGCCGTTGAGCTCGGTCACCACCTCATCAACTGTCTTTGAACGATAATGTTCCCTTTTGGCCCATTTATTCAGGTCACGGGGGTCTAAACAGACTCTGATCTTTGTGACTTCTCCTTTGCCGTTTTTTGTCTCGCTCAACACAATACTGTTGACCCAGTCGGTGGGCCTGTCAACAGGTGCGATGACACCGAGATTCAGCATGTCGTCTAGCTCCTTACGGTAAAGGTCTTTAAGGTGCACTGGGACTGACCGTGGTGGGTGTATGACTGGTTCTGCTGCCGGGTCAAGCGTAATATGGTAAGGTTTCATGTCCTTAAATGTTCCTAGTCCTTCAAAGCGGTCCGGGTAGCTGCTTAGGAGGGTTTCCTTGGTTAGCAGTGGGGTGTTCTCCATGCTGCCCACACTCGTCTTTTAAACTGCAACTAAATTGATTAATACAGTATACAGCATTGAGACACTGTCTATCAGTAGTACTACATTGTAAAATTCTCAGCTATATAAGGTATACGAATCACTGTTTTAAGATCTTTTAAAACGAAACGAACTACAACCATGGATCATAAAACGTTCGTTTTATGATCCACTCGGCTACAATGCAGTGCTGCATGTGAAAAAGTAATATGAAGTACAATTCTGTAAAACGTCTTTCGATATATGTTTGTAACCACAAACAGGAAATTGTATTACTTAGGGACGGACCATTAGATTTTTGAAGGTGGGGGGGGGGGGGGGGGGGGGGGGGGGGGGGGGGGGGGGGGGGGGGGGGGGGGGGGGGGGGGGGGGGGGGGGGGGGGGGGGGGGGGGGGGGGGGGGGGGGGGGGGGGGGGGGGGGGGGGGGGGGGGGGGGGGGGGGGGGTTGGGCAATTTTTTGGTGCAGGATATTTTTTTCTACGCTCGAGACTGTGCAGGATTTTTCTTTTTGCCGTGATTTGCTTGCAGGATATTTTTTTTTTGCGAGTCTATATGTTTTAATGCCTGACACATATACGTGTTAGGAATACTAGAAAGGCCATACTAGGCTTTTGATTAATTAACGGAATATTTATTTTGCAAACTCTAATGCATTAAAGCGCCCCGCCATCAGATCTGGTCAAAGGATGTTGCTACACTATTCATCTCTGCCCACCCCATTTTGAGCTGTCGAAAGTTGGTGGGGCAAATGCCCCACCTGCCCCACCGGTAGCGCCGCCCCTGCAATTACAAGCTTGTTGTACAACACATAAACAAAGTATTTCTCATCCATTGAGATATACATGTACCTACAATGCCACTGTACAACTATAAAAGAGCCATTCCTTGTGTCAGAAAATATCTTACATGCTTATGAAATCAGCTAAAAAGCCTACAAAGAAACACAACTTACGTCGGGTCAAAAATAAACCATTGTTATTGGCTAAACTAAACAAGCAAATGAAAAGATAGAACATTTGATCCTCCCCAAGTGCATATAAGTCGCTAACATTCTACAACGTCAGTGTGATTTATTTGTGTTCTGACCATCTGCTTCTGGATATAAAATATTGTTCTAAAAATATAAAGCTTTGCAGGAATTTTTTTTCCTGGGGTTTTTGTTTTGCACTATATTTTTTTTGCAGTTCAAGGCCGTGCTCGAATTTTTTTGGTATTTGCCCAACCCCCCCCCCCCCCCCCCCCCCCCCCTCAAAAATCTAATGGTCCGTCCCTTACTCAAACTATCGTCACCTGATCACCGGAGTGTCCGTAATAAAGAGGTTAAGTTTATATGAATTTGCTCTCTGGGGCCGAGATTTAGTGTCCGTTGTCCGTATTAGAGAGGGTCCGTATTATAGAGGTCTTTTTTAAAGAAAATATGTGAGAATTTTGTCGGGACATAGGAAACTGTCCGTAATAGAGAGGTGTCCGTAAGGAGAGGTTCGACTGTAGCTAAGCGTTTGGGTCCCTGTGGTTTGGCGCCAAACTTAGGCGCTCTTTCTTATATATAATGCAGGGGCATGGAGGTGTTATCTCTTGTGACACCAATAGAATAACGCGCCTCGGGCTCTGGAACAATCAGTTTTCAACATGGCGGCTGAAAGCTGCTGGATCAGCAAATGCTTGACAAAGAAAACGAAACGAAAAGCCGGATCGAATAACTTGCAAAATAGGGGAAATCAGTCTCGAAAGTGCAAGTTGCTTATTCAAGCATCCTTTGAAGCGGGTTTAACGAATGACGTAGCTTGTGGCCAATCGCGAGTCAGCAACTAGGGGATTTCCCTGATTCCAAGAAGAAATTTAAGCTTATATGAAATCGCAACCAAGTTCCGATGTTAATTTATGTTCACTTTTTCTCAGCTGCGACATCTAGTCGAGGAAATTAGAATCTTTAATTTTAAGATTTCTCTTCAAGCATGGATCCTCAGCAGCAAAATAATGGATTTGGACCACTTTCAAAGCCTCGTGGAAAAGCTGCCCTCCTCGCTGCGTTGATTGGGATCTTTATTTCTGGCGCTGTGCATGTTAAGATGACGGTCTCCCAAGCTTCCGGGGAGAAAGACAGCAGAGATAAACTCAATTTTCTGATCTTTGGAGCTGCTCTTCTCGCCCTGAGTTTAGTTCTTGGAGAGGTAGTGCAAAGACTTTGTCTGGTGATTGAAGAAATACAACACCTGCAGACTCGATATCAAGGTAGTTGGATGAAGGTTTTCAACACCACTTTCACTTTCAGATATGGCCGTTCTATTTTGATCGTTGCCGTCGCGTCCCTTCTGACAGTGAACTATGCCTTGTATGAGCATTACGACACCTTCTGTCGTTCAGAATACGCAGTCCTCTTCACTCTTAACTGCTTTTTGGTTCCACTGCTGTTGTTTCTCGTTGGTTTTCGAGAGCTTTCTAGCGTGGAGGTATCGCAGATCTACGAGAGAGAAAACAAGAACGTGGCAGATGGTCTGGCTTGGAGCTACTACTTCGGCTACTTGAAGCTGGTGCTTCCAGAACTCGAAGGGCAGATCGGAAATTCGGACTACAAGTACAAAATTACAAAGAAAAAGCTCTTCATATTGTTACCAAAAACCTGCTTCACATACAAAACAATCGTAGAGGCAGACGACAGAATAAAATGTGCTGGAAATCTTAAGGGATGTGAGATAAACAGGGGTGGAATATTAAAGAGATCCTACAAGCACACGGTGCACCGAATAGAGATGCCACGCCCAGATGGAAAGATGGATGATTCCTGCATGTTGTTCTGGAGTATGCCACCCCCCTAATGTCCCTGTATGATATGTCTGAGCACGCAGAGTGTGGATTGAGTCGTCAAGAGCGAGATGAGCAGGTTTGTCTTAAGTCGCTGTTATCTCTTAAACCAGACTGAGTGTAATTTTTGTTGCTCTTGCTTGATTTGTTGTGCGAAGTCACAGAGATTTCGAACATATTCAAAACCCAAATATGCAACTTGGCGGCAATTTTTGGGAAATCACAGCAAATATTGCACCCAAATCACACAGAAGTCGCTGCTAGTTTACGACAAAAGTTGCATTGGAGCTAGTACGACAAAAATGTGTAAACGGGCCTTTAGCAACAATTTCACCTTCACTCTGACTTCCCCCCCCTACCTTACCCTCTGCCCTCCCCATGTGCTCACCCTTTTCACTCCAGCCATCTCTTAATTATATACAAGTTTGGATATGCTTGTGCAATGTGTGGTAACTCTCATTGCCCAAATATAAACTTATGTTCTTAATTGTATCTATTTCTAGAATCTCTAGTATCTCTTTTGAAAAATGAACCAATTCCTGTTGTGTGGAATGGTTTGCCATGTGGCTTGTAATCACATGTCAAACATCATTCACTTGTCTTTCAGGTGGACTTGTGAGGGAAAATTATCCAAGATATTATAAAAAAGAGGACTATGTTAGAACTTTTTTTTTTTTACTTTGATCGATTGGTGGCAAAAATAGAGTGATTACTAACACAGTATGAAAAATTTAAACAATATACTTCAGGAATTTAATAGGAATTTTTCAAGGAAACTTGGGCAGGGCAGTGAAGCATCAATTTAGGTCCATCCCTCAGTGATTAGATGTTGCTAGTAATTTACTATTTTCCTCAAACACCTTTCTTGTTTGGATAGGTGGTACTGTTCATCCGCAAATTAAGAGAAATCTTGGACGGGTGCAAAGATTGTAAAGGCAAGTATGAATTAGTTCCCATTTCAGGAGAAAGGGATCAAATAGCAGATGTGTTGGTACAGATGCATCGTGATGCAAACCTACAACTGGAAAAAGGAGCTGAAGCTGAGTGAACTGGCTGGCTTATACCTTAACAAAACTATGGTGCTACAAGATGGATGTAACCCCTCCATTATATTAAAAGAAGTGCATTATTATAATTTTTGCTAACCTTGTTTTGTTTGTTTGTTTGTTTAGTCAATTAAGGATCTAATGGTTATTTATATAGACGTGTATTTAAGTTAGTTTGCTTTTGAAGATTATTATTAGCATATCTATATTGCTACTCTGTCAATCCGAATTTAAATAAAGTCTTTGTATGTATGTATTATTAAAATATGTTTTGATTTGATTAACACTACAGTTAATAATTATTATCGATAGTTAGCCATTTATATTTTTACCGTTAACTCTTTAAGACTTAATGCTCACATACAAATTCTCCTAACTGGTCCCCAGAAATTTCTTATACATAGCATTAGTTGGGAAAATGTTTTAAAATATCCAGAAAATCCATCTTGCATGGTCATTTTCTTAAATTATCTGATAATCTCTCAGCTTCAGTTATGCATTGATATTTTAAGGAGAAATTTGACACTGATCACCTGCTGTCTGAGGCTTAAAGGATAAAAGGGCTGAGCTTTTACACAGCAATCTAATGTTTGCAAACTCGTGTTAATGTTGGCAAATGCATTGCTCCAGAAAATATTAAAACTCCTCCCACAGAAGGATTTTCCATTTGGACTCCCCCCCCCCCTCCCCTACACACCCCTATGGAAATTCCAATTGAGCTTCATACCTTACTTCAATCTTGTGAGACCCCCTCTAGGCCTGTCCCGATTGTGCTCGGCAACTTTTGAGCAACTTTTGGCGTTTGAAGCAACTTTTTGCAGTTCTAGCAACCTCGAGCAAATTTCGCCTTTCAGAGCAACTTTTGAGCAAATTAAAGGTTTACAGCACATATCAGGCAAGAAAAAGTGAACAATTTGATAGAAAATTTCAATTTAGGCGAATTTATTGATGTTTATCAAGGCCGTTTTGAACAAATAACCTGTCATTTGATAAGACATCAAATGAACCATAACTTTTTCCCGTAATTTCGATCCTTAAAATGCGCGTAATTTGCGAGGAACTCTTTAAAGCTTAAAGTTTTAAGCTATTTTTCGTAACTGATATTAGCAATTATTGAGAAAAACATAAAATGAAGCTTTAATTAACGTTTGTAGAAAATATCATGAAATTTAGTAGCAACTTTTGAAATTTAGGTAGCAACTTTTTGGATTTTTGGCAATTTTTTAGCCCCTTTTTGGCATTCTAGGGAGCAACTTTTCAGCATTTTACGAGCACAATCGGGACAGGCCTAACCCCCTCCCCCTCAGAATTTCCAACAACCTTACAGGGGGATCAGGCATGGCTATTTTCTGGAAATTAAGCACACCATAGAAAATAATAATAATAATAATAATATAGTTGACTCTCAATAACTCGAACCCTCATTAACTTGAACCTCCTGCTAACTCAAAGTGAATTCAGTTTCCCTTCAGGCGTGCATTTCTCAAAACTCCCGAAGACTTTTCGGGCCTGAAAGCGATTTTTGAAATTCACGATCTCTTTCAAGTTTCAAGTTTTTGGCTCGAAAACCTGCGCAGTTTCTTGTTGACTTAAGATTTTATTGCTTAAGCTTTCAAAAGGAACGAAAATTGAATCTCTGTTGGTGAAATATAGCCTGTACATATAGAATAGCTTTTCAGGCCTGAAAAGTTTTCAGGACTTTTGAGAAATGCACGCCAGGTCATTTTCTTACTAATTTTACCCTTGATAACTCTAACTTCTGATAACTTGAACCTTTTTCGATTTGCCTTGATGGTTCGAGATATCAGGATTCAACTGTAATAATAATAAAGGCTTTCTATAGCGCCATATCCATGAGCTCATGGCGCTTTACACCACAATAGTTCAAACAAAAATTAAATTAAAAAATTTACATCATTCAGTGATAAAAAACAAAATATATAAAAATATTAACTGAAATTCATATCTTAATATTTACAATATATATACATTAATTTAGGGACAGTACTTCATTTGAAATATTTGCAAAATAAGTAAGTCTTTATAGCAGTCTTAAAGTTTGCAAGATCATCATGATGGGGGACAATTCTGATAATGAGTTCCATAGTGTAGGTGTGGCAAATTAAAATGATCTACAGCCATAACCCTTCAACTTGGCTAGTGGTACTAGTACTGTCAAGAGCCTCAATTAGATGCAGATCTGAAGCTTCTTGATGGTCTGTAAGGTTGCAACATTTCTGCTATGTAAGAAGGTGCTAACCCATGTAAAGCTTTGAAGGTTAACAGAAGTATCTTGTATTTGATATGGCTGACAATGGGAAGCCAGTGTAACTGCTTTAGAATTGGTGTGATATGATTGTGTTTACTAGAACAAGTTATAAGGCGAATGCGACACAGTTTTGGACAGCTTGTAGACAGTCAAGCAAAAATTGAGGAAGGCCATAGAGTAGAATTACAACTGTCTAATTTAGAGGTAATAAAAGCATGAACTAAGATTTCAGTGTCTTTTTGCGATTGACTTTCTCTTATTCCTAAGATGGAGAAAACAAGTTTTGCATATGCTAGTGACGTGTTGATCAAGAGTCATTTCTTGATCAAAAATGACTCCGATGTTCCTAGCAGAGCGGGCAGGCATTTTTCGTTAAATTCACTGGATACTTGGATGGTCTCAATTGGCGGGCATGGGTAATGGCTGGCACTCAAAACACGAGTAGCGTGGTTTTTCCCCTGTTTAATTTCAGATTTTAATTTCATGTGTGTGAATGTCACAAAAATAGTTTACTATGTTAATCAAATTAAGTAATCTATGAAAATGAATAGTGATCTAGAAGTCTATCAAAAAATATATTTGTTTTTACAGTTTGTTTGATCTATAATATCATTGTATTAATTAAAATTATCTTAAAATATTGTTAGAGTTAAATACATTTATTGTTACCTAAACTAGTAAATTCCTTTGTTGTAACTTGGCAGATTAAAACACTTAAAGACACAGTTTGCTGTTGTTCATTCAGTTTCCACTGTGTTGCTGAAAATGCTCATTTTAGACCTAATTTGAAAAAGACTTAGAAAAAAATGAAAAAAAAAACCTGTATAATGTATGCTATTCTCAAAGGCAGTCCATTGTTTTCTCTATTGTTCACTTTTATACGGAAATCTTGCCGCAGTGGGGGATCTTGCATAGCTGGCGGTTTTTTTGTGCGCGATGCTGAATTCGCGAGCGGCGAAGCCGTGAGGTTTCTCGCGAATTGAGCATCGTGCGCAAAAAAAACGCCAGCTACGCAGGCTAATTCTCCATCGACCTTAACTATATACATGTAAGCCATAAATCCATGGAATACTGACCATCCCAGGGGACTATTCCCATATAAAAATGACGGGGGTGCTCGTCGGAAATTTTTGAAAAAAACTCCCTAAAAGGTACCCGAATCTCGTTTGATGGGCGTGGCTCCAATGTTTTTTTTTTTTTACCTCTAAGAGGTGCAGACAACAATAATAAAATTCTAAAAGAATGCATGAACTGAAACTTTCACAATTTTTATTGATGAGTCATTAGTGAGAGACAACAATAACAACAGGTTGGTCATTTTAGATTTTAGCACCCTAAACAGTACCAATCTACAAATTTTGACCCCTAACAACAGGTACGACGAGACCCCCCTCATTTTTATATCGGAGTCACTACAAGCCTCTTTGCCTTGTGGATGAATTCACTGATAAGCAATACATTGTGAAAAAAAAACCGATACGAATAGGCCATTTCCGAGTTGCCTTTAGCCTCTCTATCAAAGCGAGGCTAGGTGCTAAACCTTTCATATGAAAATAAGTTTTCATTCATAGTGCAAATAGTTTTATTTGCATGTGAATGAAAACTCATTTTCATATGAAAGGTTTCGCACCTAGCCTCGCCTTGATAGAGAGGCTAAAGGCAACTCGGAAATGGCCTATTGCTAGATAAATAATTGGGGAAACTATAGAAGTGGAAACTGTTTTCATTCAAGCAACTTTTGAAGCGCGATACTAAATGAATGACGTGAGCAAATCATAAGTCAGCAACTGGGGGATTCCCCTAATTCCAAACAGAAACGCGACCACACATTAATGTTAATTTACATCAAGTCACGGAAATTTTAATTTCAAGTTATAAGTTTTCTCTTCAAACATGGAACCCCAGCAGCAAAATAATGGATTTGGACCACTTTCAAAGCCTCGTGGAAAAGCTGCCATTCTCGCTGCGTCGCTTGTGATCCTTATTTCTGGCACTGTGCATGTCAAAATGACGGTCTCCCAAGCTTCCGGGGAGAAAGACAGCAGAGATGAACTCAATTTTCTGATCTTTGTAGCTGCTCTTCTCACCCTTAGTTTAGTTCTTGGCGAGGTAGTACGAAGACTGTGTCTGGTGATTGAAGAAATTCAACACAAACAGACTCGATATGAAGGAAGTTGGAGGAAGGTTTTCAATTCCACTTTCACTTTCAAATATGGTCGATCAATTTTGATCGTTGGCGTCGTGTCCCTTCTAATAGTGTCCTATTTCTTGTACCAGCATTGCAATACCTTCTGTCGTTCACAATATGCGATTTTCTTTTCGATGAACTGCTTTTTGGTTCCGCAGCTGTTGTTTCTCGTCGGTCTACGAGAGCTTTCTAGCGTGGAGGTACAGGGGCTAGTATCCCAGATGAACGAGAGAGAAAACAAGAACGTGGCTGATGGTCTGGCTTGGAGCTACTACTTTGGCTACTTGAAGCTGGTGCTTCCAATACTCGAAGGAAAGATTGGAACATCGAAATACAAGTACAAAATTACAAAGAAAAAGCTCTTCATATTGTTACCAAAAACCTGCTACACGTACGCTACAATCGTAGAGGCAGACGAAAGAATAAAAAGTGCTGGAAATCTCGAGGAATATAACAAAAACAGGGGTGGGATAATGAAGAGATCATACAAACACACGGTGCACCGAATAGAGATGCCACGCCCAGATGGAGGGATAGATGAATACCACGTTGTCCTGGAGTATGCCACCCCTCTAATGTCCATGTACAAAATGTCTGAGTACGCGAAGTGTGGATTTAGTCCCCAAGAGCGAGATGAGCAGGTTTGTTTCTCTCAGGTCGCTGTTATCCCTTGAACAAGACATGTTTTCTTTGCATTTGTGATCCCCTTAGGGTAAAACCAAATACAGTAGATCACAGCAATGTATCCAAATTCCATTGTAGGGGGAAGGGGAGGGGGGGAGGGGGGGAGGGGGGAGGGGGGGAGGGGGGAGGGGGGAGGGGAAGGGGTGGGAGAGGGGGGAGGGGGAGGGGGAGGGGGAGGGGGGTAGAGACTGAAAATTTTTCTTGCCCTATGAGCCTTATTTTTTGCAAGATAAAGGGGGGCCTGGCTCCTAGATCTGTCACTGGATCATGATTTAGACATAGCAGTTCTTTTGTGAAGAAAATAAAGAGCGATAGTTTGAATGCAATGTATAGTACATATTTATTATTAGAAACAATAATTATTTCACTATCGCCCTGCCCCCCCCCCCCCCCGCCCCATCCCTCCCCTCTGCTCACCTTTTTCACTCCAGACCCCCCACCTTAACCCATTGACACCTGAACCGCCCGTAACCGCCCGTACAAGACTCCACTGCTTTAAAAAATAATTGTAACTTTCTCAATCGTGCGAACATTGCCTTAACTAGCAGTTGTGAGCATTGACTAGAAAGTCTTTCAAATTGAGATACTCAATAAACACAAAAAAGTCAGCGATTTTTGCAGAATATCAGCGTTTGAATTTGGACAATAACAAAAATTACCGTTTTTAACGTCATAGAAAAACAACAAAAATCACGTTTTTGCCTTTAGTTTTTTTTATTCAAATCATCGTGGCAAACCCAAAAGTCAACATTTACAGCAAAATTCAGTCCTAATTAGTCCTAGCTTAGCAGTGAATTTTTTTGCTCTTATTCATTGCTCGGGCCTAGCTACAGCTTCTTATACTAGTGCATACTCACCTTGCCTCGATTTTCAACATCACCACCGCACTGCATGCTGGGAAATAAACAGATTTTTTTGACAGCGCCCATTCCGTCCTCCAAAATTTTCATATATATATACTAAGTCCACAGCCACTCTGACCCACCGCCGAAATTTCGCGCTTGTTGTGTTCTCCTGTGGTCGCAACTGCCAAAATATGCCGCGGTAGGTCGAGAAATTCATCC
Source organism: Dendrophyllia cribrosa (assembly GCA_024195265.1). Lineage (NCBI taxonomy): Eukaryota > Metazoa > Cnidaria > Anthozoa > Scleractinia > Dendrophylliidae > Dendrophyllia > Dendrophyllia cribrosa. The sequence continues at coordinate 4,588,291 of JAJLRJ010000001.1, read as the reverse complement.
AGAGTCGAGTCCCAAAGCTACTTCGTTTCCAGGCGGCCATTTTTCCAGTTCAACGAGCAACGAGCCAAATTCGTAAACGAAGTACAACACCTAACTCGCTTCATTGAGAAGTGGACTCTGAACTACCTCCAAGCTTAATGATGCTCACCAGGCAGCTACTAAAGGTGAAAAATGGCTGTGAACTTACCAAAAATCGTAGATAATTCATATTGGACCCTTTATTGCAAATCTACCAAGCAAAATGAGATCGTCACAATGACGTTTCCAGTAAACTCAAGCCTTCAGTGTTTTAGAACAGCAGCACTTTCAATGGTAACTCCAAATATGAAGTCACGAAATCCTATGGGGTGTGTGTATGCAGAAAATCACTCAAAAACGTAAAAATCCTCAGGTGTCAATGGGTTAATTATATATTAGTTTGGATCAGCTAAAAATGCAATATGTGACAACTCATACACGGATATAAAACTCTGTTCTTGTACTTTAATTTCTAGTATCTCAATGACAAGTGCATCACTTGAAAAATGAACCAAGATGGTGTGGAATGGTTAAGTAGACATGTGGCTAAAGGATGTCCAGTGTCACTTGCCTGGGGGAGGAGACTCCCATAAAAAAATGACGGGGGTGCTCGTCGTACCTTTTAGAGGTCAAAATTTGTAGATTGGTACTGCTTGCAGGGTACTAAAATCTAAACTGACCACCGTTAGTATTATCGCGGTACCTTTTAGAGTATTGAGCTGAAGAAATTTGTCAGAATATGGCATGTTGTTTTAGAATTGGTACCTCTTAGGGGTAAAAATTCCTTTGAGCCACACCCATCAAACGAGATTCTGGTACCTTTTAGGGTGTTTTTCTAAAATTTCCGACAAGCACCCCTCCCCCCCCCCCCCCCCCCCCCCCCCCCCCGGGGTCACTTGGTCACATGTCAAATATGACTAAAGGGACATTATCCAAGATAGCGTGAAAAAGACTGTGTTGGACTGTGTTGTCACTGTTTTTTTTTTTACTTTTATCGATGGCAAAAAAAGAGTGAAATATAACACTGTGAGGCTGCGGTCACATCTGGACTACTAACTATAGTTAAGATGGGGATAACTATAGTTAGTTATTTCGGTAATGCAGTGACCGCTTCTCTGTTCGCTCTAACTATGGTTAGAAAATTGACGCCTCGGTGATCCAAAACAATTCAGACTAACTAAATAGTAAATATACCCAAGCAGGGTTCATGGGTTAATCTTAAGTTTACAAACAAACAACCATTCTTTTCGCACGTGCAAGATGAGCATATATAAATAAGCAAAATAAAAACCAAGCGTGAAGTAAGGGGGAAGCCAAAAACAACAAACAAAAAATTTACATACAACAAGATAGCAACATGTGTACCGGCGTCGAGCATCCGTTAAAATTCTCAGCTTATTTCTCATTTTTCTCTGATCGTTTGCTGCACAAACAAAACAATAACCATGTTGACATTTCACGGATCAACAATAAGGGCCGTCACGAACCTCTTTTAATTCTCAGACAGCATCCATAGGCTAATTAGAACTAACTGTAGTTAACTGCGTGGTGTGACCGCAAAGTCGACCGAAAGCACTAACTACACAGTTAAGTATGACGTCACATAACTTGAGACTTACTTAAGTTAAACTTTCGTTACATCGTTAGATGTGACCGCAGCCACTGTGAAAAGTTTAATTATTGCCTCTTTAAATTTTTTACAGTTATGTAACATGATTCCTCTGGCTCAGGAATCAAGGAAACTTAAGGGCAGTGGGACAGTGATAAAGTGTGGGTCCATTCCTCAGTGGTTAGATGTTGCTAGTAAATTTTGATTTTCCTGAAATACTTTTTTTGTTTGCATGGCCATATATAGGTGGTGCTGTTCCATCGAAAATTAAATGAAATCTTGAAAGGGTGCCAAGACTGTAGAGGTAAGTATGAATTAGTGCCCATTTCAGGAGAAAGAAATGAAATAGCAGATGTGTTGGTACAGATGCTCAATTGTGATACAAACCTACAGCTGGACAAAGGAGCAAAAGCTGAGTGAACATCTGGATGTGCTTTCAATACCTTAACAAAACTATGGTGCTTATATACAAAATGGATGCAACTCTTCCATTATATTGAAAGAAGTGACTATAATTAATATTAAAATATATTTTGATTTGATTAATAGTTAATAATTATTATTGATAGTTAGCCATGATGATACTTTAACCATTTAAACAATTTAACCTTTAATATTCACATACAAATTCTCCTAACTGGTCCAGCCCCATAAATTTCTTATATAACAATTTTAGTTGGGAAAATGTTTTAAAATATCCAGAAAATCCAGCTTGCATCAATTTCTTAAATTTTCATGATCTCTCGGCTTCAGTTAAGCATTGATATTTTAAGGAGAAACTTGATGCTGATCACCTGTCTGAGGTTTAAAGGGTAAAAGGGCAGCTTTTACACAGCAATCTAATGTTTGCAAAGTCTTATCTGAGATGTTGGCAATTAGTGTAATGTTCCAGAAGATTATTCAAACTCTTCCCAAGGAATATATTTTTTTTATTTAGAGCCTCCCCCCCCCCCCCCCCCCACCACCACTCATCTGGAAATTCCAATTATTGAGCTGCATACTAATTATTTTAAAAACTTGTCTTGTGTGACCCCCTCCCCTTGACAATTTACAACAACCTTTCATGGGGGAGGGGGTATCACATTTTTCTGGAACCACACCACAGAAGATAAGGCTTGTGTGTGAATGTCACAAAAACAGTTAATATTATCAAGTATTATCTATGAAAATAAATAGTGATCTAGAAGTCTATAAAAAAATATTAATATTGTGTAAACTACCTGCACCTTACTTTGTTTTTACAGTTTTTTTCATCTGTAATAATATACATGAAAAAATAACTTAATTCTGATTGGCTAAGAGCAGCTAGTGCAGTTCAAGTGTAACAGCAGTGCAAAAAGTGTAACACCAGTGCAAAATACAAATAAAAAAAAGTTTTGCAAAAAAAATTGCAAAAAAAAATTGATGCAAATTTTTTCATGTATAATTATTGATAAGTTACCATACGATTTTCTCGTTCAATTTGGGATTAATTTGCACTTTTGAGTTTTTCAAATTTATCCCAAAATGAACGAAAAAAACGTATGATTACCTCTACTAATATTATTGTATTAATAAAAATTATCTTAAAATATTGCTTGAGTTAAACACATTGTTACCTAAACTAGTAAATTCCTTTGTTGTAACTTAGTAAAACATTGGCAAATTAAACCACTAAAAGACACACTTTGCTGTTGTTCATTATTTTTACTGTTAAACGGTAAAAATTAAGTCATCTTAATTGTCCACCAGACCACAGATTATAGTATGACCAGACTTGACTGGTGAGACACCCTCAGGGGTTCCCGTCTAAATTATACCCTTCTTCCAGCATAATACCCTGGCTGATGTAACTTATCAGTGGGGGATCGTGAAGATTAGATCCCAAATATTTACCATCTTGCTTTAGTTCTCCATCGACATCCAGCCATAAATCATGGGTGGTATGCCTATATAAAAATGATGGGGTGCTCAACAGAAATTTTCGAAAAACACCTTACAAGGTACCAGAATCTTGTTTGATGGGTGTGGCTCTAATGTTCTTTTTTTAAAGAGGTGACAACAATAATATTATTCTAAAACAACGCATGAACTGACACTTTAACGACAACAACAACAACGTTTATTTGTACTGTAAATTTACAAGAGCTGTATATATAATATATAAATTAAAAATACATTAACAGTAGCTGGTTTAACCCAAAATAACTAAAAAGCTAAACTAGTTGGGTGCAGACCATCATTTATTATATAAACACCAATGAAATACCAGGTGAGCTTTCGCGCGTAAACATCATATCTTCACACGTGAGAATAACATGTTATCTTCACACGTGAAAAGAACACCGTTGCTACTTTAGGACTACAAAAAAATATTAAAGTGAAATGGTTTGATTTCATTGGCGTTTATATAATAAACAGAACATTACATGGCCGCTTGAAGATACGAAATTTCTCTTCTCGTGTTGAAAAATATTTCACTCGTTCGCTGCGCTCACTCGTGAAATATTTTTCAACACTCGAAGAGAAATTTCGTATCTTCGCGCGGCCATGTAATATCCTCTATTTATTAATTAAAAATGATATACACACGAGTCAGAAAAGTGGCTTTACTTAGATTAACTAAATTTTAATGTACACACCTTAAATACAAGTAAGGATTGCAGAACAAATATACACATATAAAATACGTGTACAATTTTTATTGATGAGTCATGAATGTGACAACAATAACAAACAGTTGACTGGCAAAAATTAATAGCTTCTGTCATATTTTTTCTGTTCAATACCCTGAAAGATAGCGTAATAATTCTAACGGTGGTCATTTTAGAGTTAGCACGCTAAGCTGTACCAATGTTTAAATTTTGACCCCTAACAGGTCATTTTTATATGCGAGTCACTCCCCTCCTCTCTGCCTTACGGATGAATTCACTGATGAGCAATGCACTGTAAAAAAAAAAACGATACGATTTGCTAGAAAAATAATTGGGGAAACTATAGAAGTGGAAACTGCTTTTATTAAGTAACTTTTGAAGCGTGATAGATGAATGACGTGGGCAAATCTTAAGTCAGCAACTGGGGGATTCCCCTAATTCCAAACAAAAACGCGACCACGCATTGATGTTAATTTGCATCAAGTCACGGAAATTTTAATTTCAAGTTATAAGTTTTCTCTTCAAACACTTCAAACATGGATCCCCAGCAGCAAAATAATGGATTTGGACCACTTTCAAAGCCTCGTGGAAAAGCTGCCATCTTCGCTGCGTCGTTTGGGATCCTTATTTCTGGCGCTGTACATGTCAAGATGACGGTCTCCCAAGCTTCCGGAGAGAAAGACAGCAAAGATAAACTCCATTTTCTGATATTCGGAGCTGCTGTTCTCACCCTTAGTTTAGTTCTTGGCGAGGTAGTACGAAGACTGTGTCTGGTGATTGAAGAAATTCAACACAAACAGACTCGATATGAAGGAAGTTGGAGGAAGGTTTTCAATTCCACTTTCACTTTCAGATATAGCCGTTCTATTTTGATCGTTGGCGTCGCGTCCCTTCTAATAGTGTCCTATTTCTTGTACCAGCATTGCAATACCTTCTGTCGTTCGCAATATGCGATTTTCTTTTCGATGAACTGCTTTTTGGTTCCACAGCTGTTGTTTCTCGTCGGTCTACGAGAGCTTTCTAGCGTGGAGGTATCGCAGATCAACGAGAGAGAAAACAAGAACGTGGCAGATGGTCTGGCTTGGAGCTACTACTTCGGTTACTTGAAGCTGATGCTTCCAAAACTCGAAGGGCATATCGGAAAATCGGAATACAAGTACAGAATTACAAAGAAAGAGCTCTTCATATTGCTACCAAAAACCTGCTACACATACGCTACAATCGTAGAGGCAGACGAAAGAATAAAATGTGCTGGAAATCTCGAGGAATATAAAGTAAACAGGGGTGGGAAACTAAAGAGATCTTACAAGCACACCGTGCACCGAATAGAGATACCACGCCCAGATGGAGGGATAGATGAATACCACGTTGTCCTGGAGTATGCCACCCCCCTAATGTCCCTGTACGATATGTCTCAACACCCAGAGTGTGGATTGAGTCGTCAAGAGCGGGATGAGCAGGTATTACTAACGTGATCAAGTACGCTTTGAAACAATGGTGTCTATAGTTTATTTCTTAAAAAAAGCTTCACTCTGATTGTCTTCTTTGACCGGCAAACATAGGTTGAAATTGGACAGTGCAAAAAAGTTGGAAAGACATGTGCGACACGATTCCGCGAGAACTTAACAGTATTTATCAAGGAAAGTGGGCAGGGAAGGGCAGTGATGCATGCATTTTAGTCCATTTTACAGTGATCAAATAGGCCATTTGCACGATGGCGCCATTTGACTACAACTACCAGAATTCATTTCGTTTTTCCTTTCTTATTTAAATTTTGTAATCCCAGTGCGGTTTAAATAACAATAGCTCTAACGTGCACCACAAAACAAAAAACTGACGGATTCTGGTAGTTGTAGTCATATGACATCATCGTGCAAAAATGGCCTATTTTGCTACCAATTTTAATGATTTTTTTTTAACAAACTTTTTTTGTTTGAATTAGGTGGTGTTGTTCACCCGCAAATTAAGAGCAATCTTGGATGGGTGCCCAAACTGTAGAGGTAAGTATGAATTGGTGCCCATTTCAGGAGAAAAAAATCAAATAGCAGATGTGTTGGTACAGATGCATCGTGATGCAAACCTACACCTGGAAGGAGCCAAAGCTGAGTGAACTTGCCATCTGCATGCTTATCTAATAACAACTGCAGTGCCACTAGATGGATGAAACTCTTCTGTTAAATTAAAAGAAGTGCAATTATATTTCATTCGATTAACAAATAACTAATAGTTATCGGCCATGGTGATACTATTAATCCATAAGCCCCAATGTTAACATACAAATTCTCCCAACTCATCCCCATATATTTCTTATAACAACTGGAAAAATTTGTAAAATATGACGAGAATTCAATTTGAGTGATCATTTCTTATATTCTCTTTATCTCTGCTTAGTCATGTATTGGAGAAGGAGAAATTTAATGGTGATTACTGTTAGGTCTTAAAGGGTCTTCACAATGTAATAATGTACAAGATAATGCAACGGTAACCAAGTAATCTATAGTACTAAAAAGAAATTCGCAAGTCTATCAAACAAAACATTTTATTGTGACACTACAGTTCATTTTGTTAAGAAGGTACGGTAGCTACAAGCAATTGCAAAAAGAGCTGAGACATTGGGTATTGTAGTGCATATATTTCGAGGATAACATGGTTTTCAACAAGTCCCTACCCCTTCCCCCATTAATGTTGTACCAGATCCAAAATAGCTATCAAATCAACAGTCATCAACATTGAAAGGGGGAGGGGGTCAGTAGCACATGGCATTGATTTGATTTGTGTTACGTGTTCGCTTTTATATGGAATGAACATTTTTTTGAAAGTGTCTCAACCTTTTTGCAACTGCTTGTAGCTTCAGTAAGTGTTTTTAAAGTGTAACCAGCAAAATAATTTGAATTGTAATGCTATATGATATGTTGATCTAAATTGCATTAATTTAATCTCAAAATAGCCTCTTCCAGGCGTTTAGATGGTGGGGAGCAGCGACAAGCGCCGCACCGCGCTAGGGTCGGCGCGAGGGAAGACTGGGAGAGAGGCGAAGAAACGCCTGTGAAATTAATTTTAAAACGCTCATGCCGCCCACTTTTGAGGGCCGACAGCGGCAAATAAACATGAACCCATTTTTTGCTAGTTGTGGTTTTCTGCTGTCAATCAAAATCGTTGTAGATTTCCCGGGAAATGTGATTCCATCGCGCGTATGGTTATAAATGGGGTTGACAGACCTACACGACTCCTGTTGTAAAAATAGACAGGCTAGACACTACTACCATACCGCTTGTCGCTAAAAAGTACTTAAAGAGCATATGACACGAAATTTTTTTCTTCGGTTTCTTGTAGTTCAATATGTATAAAAAACGATTTCACGCTTTTACAGTGCTTGAGTTTTCTAAAAAGCCTTTTTTTCGCCTTCAAAATACGCGCTTTTCAGCCTAAAAAGTGTCCCGGAGACTGGGATCTAGTTTAGCCCACGCGACGCAATTATGACGTCAGTACGGGTACATCGGCCATGTGAGTTCTATAACAAATGTTGACCTCAAATCCTCAATGAAGAGCGATTTGAAGGATTCGTCGACGTAGGAATTGACTGAAGGCTACATGGAAGAAGAAGAGAAACCAGGAGAAGAAGTGTAGGTTGTTATTGGCGAGATCGAACGAATAATACGAAGAAGAACCGGTCGCTTACTCTGGGTGTTCATGTAAACAGTGTTGGAAAACCTTTGCAGGCACCCTCGAGGTTTTTGTTTTCAAAAGAATACCACTACTACTCGCTTTTGATTGCTCAGTCGAAACAATATGCTAAATTCCGAACTGAGAAACACAACAGTCTTGTTTTCGTGGCTCAGGGATAAAAATGGAAAGCCACATCGGCAATGAGGAACGAGTGAATATGGGTGAGTAACACTAACAACAAAAATGAATACAGATCTCTAAAACACTGTTACATTTCAACCATTAGCTAGAAATACATTTGTATTTTATGAAACAAATTAACCCATTACTCTGTACTAAAATATAAGCTTTGTCTCAAATTTGCATTTCAAATGGTTTTCCTTTTCTTATTTTTGTTGTTTTCGGTACTTGGGGATAGTTTTTAAAAAAAAAGTGCTATAAAGCTGGATCTCTCTCTCTCTCTCTCATATCACTATTTTCCCTAAGTAAATTCCCTGTTGTTGTTGAAAAAAATAATTATTATTTTAGCCGTGTTCCACATAATATTCCCTGCATAAGGCCTGGGGCTTACATGCCACCAACAATAATTTGAACATGTAGACACAAAGGTGGCAAATAATAGTTATATACCAATTATTATTTATTGTGCTAACCTTATCCAGCTTATTAAATGTTGAAACAAAGAGTTGTTTTGATTGAGGAAATTTGTATGATTGAAACTCTGACTTATTTGTGCTATTAGCCTTATTTTCATCTTGTCTGTTGGAAATGAAGATTTCTCAGAGCAGCTTGTAACATGGTTGTTTTCGAATACTTGGGCTGGGACAAAACTAGACCCATACCATCATACCATCTTGTATACAGTGTACATGTATATGCCACTGACCATTATAATAATTCAATTTTAAGATTGAAAGCCACTCATCGCATGGCCTGGGTATTCCACTGCACAAGCAAGAGAACAGCATGGCCTTTACACCAGGCTGAAATGAAAGTTTTGCTTGATATGTACATGTAAATGACAATAAATAAATAAAAATCATCTTTTTATCACCCAGATACTTCTTATTTCATCAGAATAAAAAAAAACACTTGACCTTTGGGGGACAGGGAAGTAAACCATTATGATATGAGGACATTTCACAAAACAGATGAGAAATACAGATTAGTGTTTTCTTCTATGGGACACTGCTCGAAGACTGTGCAAGCATGATATCTAAGGTTTATTTCCTGGGAATAGGGGTTTGGTACTACCAAGGGCGTTTGAATAAAAAAATGACCCGTCAGGAGTTATTCTGATACCTTTTAGGGTTTTAAGCCAGAAAATATGCTGACAGGAAATATGCTTAGGGGTAAAACATGATGTGAGCCAAACTCACAAAACAGGTCTCTAGTACCTTTTAGGGGTTCCCTTCAAAATTTCTAATGACCACTACTGTCGATTTTATGTGGGAGCCCCCCACCCTATAGGGTATATGTCTGGCCAATTCTTAGTTAGAATCCATGGGTACTCCTGACCATCATGCATTACAAGATATATAGGTTACGGTAAGTGTGGCCCCAGCGGTTATGGAGTTTGAGCATCATCTTTAGCTTTGCAATGTGGTGTCATGAGTATTGTGAGAATGTGTGGAGTAATTGGCATGAAAAATGGAAACCTTTTAGGGTTAATGGTCCCCAAGTAAGTATAAGACAAACTCATATAGCTATTTGTCCATTTAAAGCACCCTGTAATCTTTTCTTAATATCCCTTTGTGCTATTGGTGTACTTGCAACACTGTGACTGCTGTTGTGGACACAAAACCATTAACCAAAATACTCTGAAAACCATTTTGAAGGATAATATAAAGATGCACACTCAAGATTTATACTTGTTAGTACTTTTAACACTATAAAGATTAGGACCTACAGTGTACTCCTTTGCAGCTGTAGACAACTAAATTGGACACAACTATTATAAAAAATATACAGATTTAGGCAAGGTACAATAATTTTAATAGGAAAGAGAATTGTTTGAAATCCCTATACTAATGGAAGTATCTTCTGAACCAGAATATTTTCTGCAGACAAATGAAGGAAATAATTCTGAAAAGCACCTTGTTTAGTCTAATTAAATATGACAGTGTATACTGTTTTGTCATACTATATTTAAGAAGGTTTTCGATTTATATAATGAGTATATAAATAAACAAGATGCATGCTCTTTGGGTTTTTTTATTATTTTTTAGTCTGAACCAGACCCAACATGATTAAACCAGATCTAGAAAGAATCCTCATAATTCAACACCGCACCTTCGCTAAAATTATCTCATTTCCAAGCGGGCTTCTTCGTTTGTGGATCCTGCGTGAGATAGCGATCAAAGTGTGCATGCCAAGTCGCCGCGAGTCGAGCTATAAAGAAGCAGTGTGGCATGTGGTTGCTCTCGGATTCGAAGAAGTCTGTACGGTTTTGTTGGAGAAATTGAACTCAGTTTACTATACCTGTCGGATAGGAAGAAAAGTAATGCACTGTTTGGTCCGAAGTTATGAATTGCTAGAGCAAATTGTCTTTTTAGGCGCTCAAGCCAAGCATTTCTTTTCGGTCTTTCCTCTCTTTCCGCCATGTTTGTTTTTAATGTGGTGTACACGTTTTTACGTCACAGGGCATGCCACGTGACCTTTTGGCCGCGCGATGGCGGGGACACTTTTTAGGCTAAAAGCGCGTATTTTGAAGGCGAAAAAAAAGGCTTTTTCGAAATTTCGAACACTTTAAAAGCTTGTAGTCGTTTTTTATACATATTAAACTACAAGAAACCGAAGAAAAAAATTTCGTGTCATATGCTCTTTAAAAAGCATAAAGCTTTCCCAGTAAGACTTAAGAGAGAAATGCGCCTTTAGATCAGTTATGAATTTGTACTCTTCGTTGATATAGTTTTTTTGATCTCGGCGGATTATCTCTCAAATTGATAGGAGGATTTCATGCTGTCCAGAGCCGTTAAAATTATTCCCGGAATTATTATATTTCTTTATGCCTTTGTTTGGTGCTAGCTTTATTGGCATACATAGCGGTTTCTTTGGCTCACCATTGTTGCAAGATAAATACTAATCGGCTTATGTTTGTTATCGCTTTGAAAATGCAAGGATCATTAAATTTCTCAGGCCATGATTTAGTGTCTAAAGTCTGCGGTGTGCAAGACTTGTGAGAAAGTGTTTCCCATCACGGATATCTAAGGCATCTTAGATCCAAGTCTCAAAAAGCCGTAGTCTACAATTCCACTGGAATGGAATAACGAATTCTTGCAATAATTTTTAGCTCCTTAGTGTAGTTCTGTAGTTGAGTAGTGTGTCTCAGTGGAGCTATAAAAAAACCTCCGTTGTTTTCTAATAGCGTTTGATTTGGCATCCAACAGCAGACTTTCAGGGCTTCCATAAACAATCTCACACGCTCCATTTTTGGCTGCTTCTTCTTCGCCTTCTTCTTCGTCTACTCCGATAGCTGCCGCTCTAATTCCAATGCTTCCAAGCTGTTCTACTTGGTCTTTCATGATCGTGACGAGCGGAGTAACCACAATTATCGTAGAAACAGCGTTTCGTTGCGATGGGACGTTCCATTTATAATCCGACCCCCCCTTATGGATGAGGGTTTTGGGAAACTTTTCACATGACTAGTAGGAATCTGCACTATTTTTTCCGAGACCGGTAGGAATCTGCACTATCTTATTACCAGACCTGTAGGAATCTGCTTGTAGGCGAATACAACTGGTAGGAATCAGTTATTTGTTCATACTCAACCGGTAGGAATCAGGTATTTGTCCATCCCGACTGGTAGGAATCAGTTATTTGTCCATACTCGACTGGTAGGAATCATTATTTGTCCATACTCAACTGGTAGGAATCAGTTATTTGTCCATACTCGACTGGCAGGAATCAGTTATTTATCCATACTCGACTGGTAGGAATCAGTTATTTGTCCATACTCGACTGGTAGGAATCAGTTATTTGTCCATATTCGACTGGTAGGAATCCGCTCATCCACAGGGGGGGATCGGATTAAAAATGGAATGTCCCGATGCGTTGATTAACCTTGGAAAAAATTGAAAGATCAAGCTCTTTCCAAATCCTGTTGGAAGAATGGCGAAGACATCTTTTCCCAGAAACAGGTTTTGAATACAATCTTTTTGCTCTTTACGTAAACTATCCACATGCGGGAAATCTTTAAGCGCTTGCTGTAACACAGATTCAAACCGTGCGTGACTCGATGGAGGATGACCTTCGCACGCCATATCGCATTTCATGTCTGCGTCAACAACGCTGCAGTGTTGACAACATGTGTCAAATTTGGCCAATCAGAGGGTATACCAGACTCTGGTATACCGACATGAGCTTTTTAAAAATAATTTCACAGGCGTTCTTTCGCCCTCTCTCCCCAGCCTCCCCTCGTTTTTTTCTCCTGCGCCCGATTTTTCTTTCGCGCCCCACAAACTGAACGCCTGGAACAGGCTAATCTCAAAATATTTTTACAATTTAAAATTGTTACTACCGAAACTAGTAATTCCTTTGGCATATTAAAACACTAAGACACACTTTGCTGTTGTTCATTATTTCTACTGTGTAACAGGGAATGTCATCTCAATTTTATCGGCCAGACCACAGATTATAGTTTGACCAGACTTGACTGGTGAGACACCCTCAGGGGTTCCCGTCAAAATTAAATCCTCTTCTTCCAGCGTAATACTCTGACTGATGTAACTTATCAGTTGAGGAATCTTGAAGATGAAATCTCGAGTATTACCATCTTGTTTTAGTTCTCCATCGACCTTCAGCCATAAATGTACATCATCAGGATTTGAAATCTCTGCCTTTGGGATGAATTCACTGATAGGCAATGCCGTGTCAAATCCTTTAGCAATTGTCCATGGCCAGCCAAGTTTCTTGGCCGCATCTTGAATATCTCTAGCAGTCATGTCTAGAGCAAGTGCATATCCCCCAACATGATCCATTGCAGTTGATTCTGCAATGGATGTGCCTGTTTTGCCGATCACAACACCAAGTTCTACTTCATGATGCAGTTGTTCACATCCTGGAGGGATCTGACAAAAGAAATTACCCACAAATTATATTTTTGTAAAAAGCACCCCTGGCATTTGATCAATTTTCATGGCCGGGTAGGCATCTGTTAAGGGGGTGGTGAATTGGACATTATTTGTAAGAAGTGGGGGGTGGGGTTGAACAATTCAAGTTGCTTCAATTTCATGTTTTGTGTTAGGTTTTCCCAATTTAAACCACGTCGAAAGTTAAACAGAGAAATCTAAAACATGTGTTGTAAAAACATCAAAATGGGGTGTATAAGCTAATCTGTTTCCCAGGGGAAGGGGTATTTGATTCCCAAATATCAGCCTTGGATGGGGCATTTGAACAACATTTTTGGCCCACGGGAAGGGAATTTGAACAAACCAAATTTCAAAAGTTCAAATACATGGGGTGGGTAGGGGAAGGGGTGGGGGGGTTGCATGGGGAAGGGGGGGGGGGGGGGGGAGGTGATGGGGAGGAGTGATTGGGGGGGGGGGGGATGATCGGTACATACATACATGAACTTTATTTCCATACGAATTGTAGGGTAGCCAGAAGGCTAATATCTCCGTGCGACATAAAATAAACTATTTAATTTAATATGTTGATATGATAAATAAATGATATCCTATTCTAGGCCTAAACTCGCTGATTTCTATACCATATGCCAGACTAAACTGTTTGAAAATCCCATTCGTTCACAGCGGCACTGCACAAACCCATATAGCTTATACCCCGGCCCCCCGCCATATTTGTTCCCAGATTTTTTTCCGGGGGATCCAAATCTGTAGGCCGGACACTAGGCAGGAGCACCCTGCATGATTTTTTTTTCGATGAAAGGCACCCTTCGGCGCACCCCACCAATTAACCAATCATTTAAATATATAACTCTATACAGGGCACGTACTATTGATATTCGGAGAAAGAACAGCCTTTTACCTTGATTTCGCCTCCTTGTTGCAGATAGCTTGATGGCGGTTTCAAGAAGATCAAGGGAGTTTTCGGTACAGGATTTCCCAACTCCGCGGCATGCTCTCTGAAAATTAAAGACACGAGGAAAACAGTCCACTTAACTCTAACTTAAAAAGTGTTTTAAAACGGCTTGTGCTTCCAAACCTGAAATTTCTGCCAACCCCGATAATTTTCCGTCCAAACTCCATAAACCTTCGAAGATCACGGGTAGCCGCCATTTTGTTGTCGACAAGATTGATTAACACGAACCGACCAATAAGAACTAAGCTTAGATTTTAGACAACGGTACCCAATGAAAAGATTTGAACTATCTCACTTAAAAAAAGAGAAGATGATTGCGTTCGACGACGCATACGATTTTATGTAAACAAAACAAGACTTGAATTTTATAGTTCTAAACTGAAAATATTCCGAGAATATGACAACGATATAGTAACTGCCACCCCTTGACTCCCCCCACACCACCACCGCCTATTGGCTCTCACCTGCACCTCCCACTTCCTCATCCCCAGTACCATCACCCAACCCTGTCGAACACTCCCCTAATTTCCAATTACTACTAGTTTATGATATGATTTGGCCGAGAAAAAAAATGTGGACCACCGTAAAATGATGTGTACATTCCTTAGATGTTTGTTCAAAACTCATTTTCATTCATGGAAAAATCATTTTGCCCGTGCAACCACAGGAAACCCAAGTGTAATTGCGTCGACGAAGGAGACGCTTCCTAATCTTGTCGGCTAAGCGGAACGAATCGAGAAAAGTGTCGGTACCAAATCTGCGCCATCTTGAAACGTCACAATAGTATCCAGCATCGCGTGGAAATCAGGCATCATCCTGGGGAGCTGGGGTTCCGAAATGTCACATGTGAATAATCTATTTGTCTTGATTTAGTTTCGGATATTTTCCCGATTTTGGAATCGTACGGCTCAATATTTCAATGCCTAGTAAAAGTACGCAGTGGAAAAATTGGACGAAGGTTCTTCTCCGGACCAAGTAAGTTGTTGGGTCTCTTTGGAATCAAGCAAGAAGTTACAGATTTTCCTCGCTACCTTTCTGGTATGTTTTGAATGTTCTATCTTGATTTTGCTGTGGTTCTCTGCCTGATTTGGGAAGCTTTCACCTAAATACCGACGTCGTTCTTCGCGATGTTCTAAGGTACGGTGCAATTCGTTTATGTCTTGTAGCAATAATTCACTGACCGGCTGCGTCAGGCGAACGCAGATTAACTTTACAGTGCTCGAAATTGCGCCTGTATCGGGCGCATTTGCGACTAAAGATTTCGCAGTTTTGTGACTAAAATTTGTCTAGCTAATAAAGGAATTATATTCAACAGTCTTGTGTCTTACTTGCAACTGGTAGTTGTAATTTTATCCGAAAAATTCTGCGAAATTCACGTTGAATGTTGCGTGACTTAAACGTAGATTTCATGCTCCATTATCGCGGTGTCCAAGAACAGGCTTTCTCAGAAATTTCTCATTTCCGGTTCCGGTATTAGTACATGTAATGAGGAGTATGATTTCAGAATCGGAGAAATAACCGAAATGAAATCAAGACAAATATACTATTTATATGTCGAGAAAATCTGAGACCTTTCGGAGTACACAGCACGGCAGGATTTTGCCCGATGTTAACTTTTGGGTTTGCCATGATGATTTGAATAAAAAAAACTAAAGGCAAAAACGTGATTTTTGTTGTTTTTCTATGACGTTAAAAACGGTCATTTTTGTTATTGTCCAAATTCAAACGCTGATATTCTGCAAAAATCGCTGACTTTTTTGTGTTTATTGGGTATCTCAATTTGAGAACTTTCTAGTCAATGCTCAGAACTGCTAGTTAGGGCAATGTTCGCGCGGTGTAGGAGCGAATGGGTTAATAAAACGTTACCCGTTGTTGTCGCAATTTGAGTAATTTAAGTCCTTTGCTGTGCAGCAACATCGATTTAACCCCGGGGGAGGGGGGGGGGGGGGGGGGGGGGGTTACTAAACAAAGTTTTGTACGGGGATGCTCCGCCCCGAGGTCCAAACCCTTACCCTTTCATATACCGTTTTTGACAGAAAAGGTACCCCTTTTATATACCTTTCATTGAAAATGGTACCTCTTTCATATACCTTTTATTGAAAATGGTACCCCTTTCATATAGCCTTTACGTGCATCTGTTTGATATATTTTGAAAGGCCGTTTTTATAATACTTAAATCGCAGTTTTCCCTACCTTTTTTATGCTTCAACTCCTGTTTTCGCTACCATTTCCTATTCTTCGTGAAATCCCTACCCTTTCACATACTTCAACTCGTGAAATCCCTACCCTTTCATATACCGCCAGCCTAAAAAAGGTACCCCTTTCGGGCGGAGCATCCTCGTATAGCCCATTATAGGGAGTACCCCCCCCCCCCTCGGGGATTTAACTGGGTTTTCCTGCCCCTGGGTCTCCGAGGGTGGGGGCAGACAGGCCAGACAGGCTAGTCTGAACTCCGCACTAGCTTCCAATGTTGACTTGCTAAGTCTCGTCACTTTTCTTTCAGGGGCATACCCAGGGGTTCCAGAACACCCCTTTGCTCCACAGATTAATGAGAATTAAAAAACGGAATCCTTACAAAAAAATTGAGAAAGGAGAAGACTATTTCATTGTGAAAACGAGACACGGGAAGTTGGGGCTGTTACGTAGTTTACACTTCACTTTAAGAAGACATACATTTTGAATGCCTGTGTAATTGAACTGTCTTGAGTGACTAATTTTGAAAAAAGGCTGGGTACACACCTGTTTTAACATCACAGCAGATTTGGATTTGGACCCCCAATTCCATATCTGATAGCCGATTTTGATTCCTTGATGTGCAAGATATAGTGCAGTCATTTTTTCTTGCAATGCACACTAAACATTTGTAATAATGCCTTTTTAAACAATATTGACATAACAATGGTGGAAGGAAAGTTCATGTTAATATGTTTGTTAATTTGTGCGACAGAGAAAGAAGTCTACAAAAAAGAGCTTTATTTCAAATCATTAGTTAATTGGAAATAGTACAACCATTAAAATTTGAACCATGTCCATATATCACTCATTCACTTTCATTGTAAGAACATCAGTGAGATATTTATTTATTTATTTATTCCTAGTTGACTAAGGATAATTCCTACAAAAAAAAACATCTTAATGCACCAAGCTGAGGAGATCGCTTGCATGATATTTTCGATTAAAAGATGTAAGGGCATAAAACAAATGAGATGCAGAGATGCATCCTCCCAATTACAACTGCATGTGTTGTCAAAATCAGTATCTAATGATTACCACATTTTCTTGATAATTTAGAGTCCTCAATGGAACATTGAATTACAGACTTGACAAAAAAACTAAATGAACCCTTCCCTAAAAAGCAGGTATCTGAATTTTGAACTGTGAATGTGGCGATCCAAATTTTGAGGTGCTTAGTATATGGTCAGTTTTAAAAGGGAGTGCTCCCCCCCCCCCCCCCCCCCCCCCCCCCCCCCCACTCCCAGGTGTCAGACAGGCCAACTGAATATATTAAGCAAATGGTGCTTACTGCTACTTTAGTTCTGAGAAAACATTGTCTTAAGTTAGGCTGGTTGATTGATATGAGTGCTCAGGGAAAAAATAAAATGTGATAGTTCGGCAATCTACAATGAAATGGGGAATTTCATTTCAATTTTATCACCTAGACCACAAACTATCTCCTGGCCTCTTTTAACAGCTGATCCTCCCTCAGGAGTCCCTGTTAAAATGAAATCTCCTTCCTCCAGCGTCATGTATTGACTAACAAAGCTAATGAGATGAGGAATCTTATAAATCATATCCTCAGTGTTTCCATCTTGTTTCATTTCACCATCCACTTTCAGCCATAGTCGCACATTATCTGGATCTGGAATCTCTGCTAGGGGTATGAAATCACCAACGGGTGTTGCAGTGTCAAAGCCTTTGGCAAGAGCCCAAGGGTACGTAATAGTGGAATCTTTATCCTAAAGATTAACAATAGAACAATATATATATATATATACAATTTTAGATAGAAAATTTCTAGAGACAGTTACTCGAGTTTCACGCACTAAGCGATCATCAGACTGTGCCGTTGGAGGCAGTAGAAATAAAATTTAAATTAAATTATATAAATAAAGTTTACAAGCTAAATATTATTTTGTCAACTGCCAACGCAGGGAGTAGCTAATGGTCGTGGGTCGTGGGTAAAATGTCGTGGGTCGTGGGTAAAATGTCGTGGGTCGTGGGTACAAGGTCGTGGGTACAAGGTCGTGGGTAAAATGTCGTGGGTCGTGGGTAAAAAGTCGTGGGTCGCGGTTGTTACAAAGAAAATACATAAGAAATGAAGGAATGAATAAAAGCAATTTTAGCATTAAAGTTTCTATAGAGAGACAAACAAAGTATTTTATTCTACGATGACAGACGATCCGGATGTCAATTGAGAGTGATATTTTTAACTCTTAGATAGGATAGCCAAAAAAAAAACCCAGGAAAGAAAAAAGTCAACGCAGTGGCCTTTAGTTCTCGGCATTGGAATTTTTGATTTGCTTTATGTACATCGTCTCATTGTTATTGTGAAGTCTTCACACATCACGGCGTACTCATAGCCAGGAGCAGACTCAGAGACTCAGACAATTAATACAAACGATATTATTGGGAGGAAGATAAACGTCTCTGCCGTAATCTGGATAACTGCTATTAAAACGCGCAAAATATTTACAGATTTTCATCATGGCAAGCGGGGCTTTTCAGTTAACATCGTTGCGTGACTAGAAATCGGGCTTAGTCTTCCACATCGTGACATATCCGCTCAAACTTTACGTCACGGAATAGATAGGACGACAAATACATCTGGAAAAGAAAAGACGGCATTAATCGCTTTCCGCAAAACAAGTAAAAAATAATAAATAAAACTAAATAAACCATTCAACTGTGCAGTAGGGCTTCTCAAACGTTATCTCTTTGTAAAAAAAAAACTTTCATGGATGCAGCTGGAGACGATTTTGCTGGATATTGATGAGCGAGCAAGAATCTTAGAATTTTATCACTCAGCTTTCAAACACAACGAAATTTGAATCTCTGATGCATATACTGCGCTCATAAAATGGCTTTATTGCCTGAAAAGGTTTTCATGCCTTTCAGCAGTCGTCCCCAGGTTTAGGGATTTTAAGAGTTTTTATTTCTTTGCCATCAGTATTCATACCAATGCAGTACACAACGATGAAATTACTTAGTACGTTCCCCGGTGAAATATTTTCCATATCGCTGATTTCTTGTAGTTCGGGCGTTATCTGGAAAGCAAAGAATATTTCGAGATTAATTTAAGTAAAGATAAATCCTGTGGGTATTAGGCTTGGCTGAAATCTCATTCTGTCTTAACTCGTTGAACAAAGAGGTGTTAATTCCTCATGTAAATCCGGTCAAGTCTGTTTGCATAATTTAAACTTGTTGAACAGTGAAGGAAGCTCAGTTCAATAGTTTTGGAAGGAGTGCGGTGGAAATGTAAAGTGTGGTGTGAGTTTTATTTCCTGAAGCGAAAATATTGGTTCCAGGAACATAATGCGTAATTTAATGTTCTTGGTGCCTGAGGTGCTCTCATACATACTCTAAAACAGTTTGGGAATAAATCAAAGTGTGCACGATTCAATAGTTATGGGAGGACCGTAGCGATTACTGAATTGTTTCAGAAACTGACGCTGCGTGAAATAAATTCGTTGATTTTATTTCTCTTACTGAAACTGTCGTTTTGTTGTAAATATTCTTGTTGATGAAGGAGTTATACCCGCAAGCGGGTGTTTTAATAAAAGTTCATTTTTTAAAAGAAGCCGAAGTTTGTCTGATCTTGTACACTTTTTATGGTTAATAAACGCATTTGAAAAGAAAATCTACTATAAATTTGGGTCTTTTGCAAGCATCGCGCTTTTCAATTATTTCTTGGGTTACTAAATAGTAACTTTTCAGGAGGCAGTGGGGAAGAGAAAGAAAAAACGCCTGCCCGCAAGGCCTGCGTTTTCAGAAAACGCACCCGCTAAATATGTTGGTTTTGGCCCTCGAGGCCCTTTTGGCCTCAATTGCTTGATAAATTAGCGATAAATTTAATTTAATTTTAATTTTGTAAACAGTTTTATCCTGTTGAAATCAAACTTTCACTTTACATGGTGCGGAGGAAATGCTGCTTTGCAGGCGAGTTACTGAACAAAGAGATGTATAATTTCTGATGAAATTTATCCAAGTATAAAGATTATAACTGACATTGTCATGGTGGCTGACCAGAGAGGTATTAAGACTTGATATGTCCTTTTTGTCCCTTTTGTCCCGATAGTCCTTAAAATGTCCCTAGTGTTCTTGTTTTGTCCTTTTTGTCCTTGTCTTTTTAAGCTAAACCTTTCGTTTAAGGTCTTCATCTGTGTTAAGACAAACTCTTCCCGATGAAAAAGACTCTACCTTTTCCAATCCAACTAAGCGTTTAAATTGTCTGTATAATTATGTAATTGTTTGTTATCAATAAATATAGTTTGACCTTAAACAAAGTGTGGGTTTATTGTTTTACCGCGCGTATGCAATTGGTTGCTTTGTTTATTTTTCCGAGCTGCTAATTTTCCATGCAAATTTAGTTCAGTGTAAGTTCGCATAATTAAAAGTTTGAACTTTGAAGTTATGTAATCAAAACTTAAAGCACACACAAATATAAAATAGATTTACGCATTAACGGTTTATTGATACTAGAAATGTACATCATATTTTGAAATAATTTTACAAAATCAGTTCACAGTGACTCAAAGTTTTACAGTTCATCACTTCGATTTTCGACAACTCCATGTTGTCTGTGAAGTTTTGGTCGCTTGGGAATCTCAACTTTCAATGTTGACAGTTTTCGCTTTTTCGGTTTGACTTGGTGTTTGGTAACTGACTCCAAGACATTTAGTCCTTCCTTTTGACTGGTTCCATTTTCAGGGTCATCTTTCTTTGGCTTTTGATGGAAATCCTTTGGTGATTCCACGCTCTTTCGTATCAACAACGCTTTGAGTTTCTTTACTAGGTTTTCGATCTGTGACCATAACAAAGCAAGGTGTGCTTTTCCTGTCTTGTTAACAAACAGCTGCAGCTCCAACTGAGCAATACGATCTTGAAGGGTCATCCATATCGCTACAATCAGCATCCAGAAGCGTCTGGCGTAAAAATCCAAGGAGTGACGGAACAAACTGACACTCAAAGAGTGAGCGTGGTTTCTTACTGCCTTGAAACGTTCAGCAAGAAACTCTAAATTTAACTCGGGTTCGTCTAACAGTTGAGTGAGACTTTGAAAATCAGATGTCAGTTCATTCCAAGTTTTCTCTACACAACTTCCAAAGCATAGCATTCCAATCAAGAGAACATAAAGCTAAGAGAGCGAATCCCCCCATACATACCCTATTCCAATGAAAATGTGTCTCAAGTTATTTTTAGAACGTACCAGTCCTCCGCGGATAGTATGATCACGCGCGTTGCGTGGAT
>JAJLRJ010000001.1:4298561-4563561 GCA_024195265.1 Dendrophyllia cribrosa | reverse complement strand
ACGGATGAATTCACTGATAAGCAATACATTGTGAAAAAAAAAACGAAACGAATTGCTAGATAAATAATTGGGGAAACTATAGAAGTGGAAACTGCTTTCATTCAAGCAGGGCGCTGACAAGCAACTTTTGAAGCGCGATACTAAATGAATGACGTGAGCAAATCTAAGTCAGCAACTGGGGGATTCCCCTAATTCCAAACAGAAACGCGACCACACATTAATGACATTAATATTAATTTACATCAAGTCACGGAAATTTTAATTTCAAGTTATAAGTTTTCTCTTCAAACATGGAACCCCAGCAGCAAAATAATGGATTTGGACCACTTTCAAAGCCTCGTGGAAAAGCTGCCGTCCTCGCTGCGTCGCTTGTGATCGTTATTTCTGGCGTTGTGCATATCAAGATGACGGTCTCCCAAGCTTCCGGGGAGAAAGACAGCACTGATAAACTCCATTTTCTGATCTTTGTAGCTGTTCTTCTCACCCTGAGTTTAGTTCTTGGCGAGGTAGTACGAAGACTGTGTCTGGTGATTGAAGAAATTCAACGCAAACAGTCTCGATATGAAGGAAGTCGGATGAAGGTTTTCAATTCCACTTTCACTTTCAAATATGGTCGATCTATTTTGATCGTTGGCGTCGTGTCCCTTCTAATAGTGTCCTATTTCTTGTACCAGCATTGCAATACCTTCTGTCGTTCACAATATGCGATTTTCTTTTCGATGAACTGCTTTTTGGTTCCTCAGCTGTTGTTTCTCGTCGGTCTACGAGAGCTTTCTAGCGTGGAAGTATCGCAGATCAACGAGAGAGAAAACAAGAACGTGGCAGATGGTCTGGCTTGGAGCTACTACTTCGGCTACTTGAAGCTGGTGCTTCCAATACTCGAAGGGCAGATTGGAAAATCGGAATACAAGTACAAAATTACAAAGAAAAAGCTCTTCATATTGTTACCAAAAACCTGCTACACGTACGCTACAATCGTAGAGGCAGACGAAAGAATAAAAAGTGCTGGAAATCTCGAGGAATATAAAATAAAAAAACAGGGGTGGGATAATGAAGAGATCCTACAAACACACGGTGCACCGAATAGAGATGCCACGCCCAGATGGAGGGATAGATGAATACCACGTTGTCCTGGAGTATGCCACCCCTCTAATGTCCATGTACAAAATGTCTCAGTACGCGAAGTGTGGATTTAGTCCCCAAGAGCGATTTCTCTCAGGTCGCTGTTATCCTCGAACCAGACAAGTTTTGTTTGCATTTGTGATCCGCTTAGGGTAAAACCAAATGCAGTAGATCACAGCGATGGACCCAAACTCCATTGTAGGGGGGGGGGGGGGGGGTAGGGGGGTAGGGGGGGGAGGGGAGGGGAGGGGGGGAGGGGAGGGGGGAGAAGGGGAGGGGGGGAGAAGGGGAGGGGGGAGAAGGGGAGGGGAGTGGAGAGGGAGTGAAGAGGGGGTAAGGGTACAGACTAAAAATTTTTCTTGCCCCATCAGCCTTATTTTTTTGCAAGATACAGGGGGGCCTGGGCTCTATAGATCTGTCACTGGATCTTGATTTAGACATAGCAGTTCCTTTGTGAAGAAATTGAAATAATGACTGATAGTGCGAATGCAATGTATATATTTATTATTAGAAACAATTTCACTATCGCCCTGCCCCTCCCCCCCCCCCCCCCCCCCCCCCCCCTGCTCACCTTTTTCACTCCAGGCCCCCACCTTAATTATATATAAGTTTGGATCAGTTAGTGCAATATGTGACAACTCATACACGGATATAAAACTCTGATCTTGTACCTTAATTTCTAGTATTTCAATCACAAGTGAACCAACATGGTGTGGAATGGTTAATTGCCATGTGGCTAAAGGATGTTCAGTGTCACTTGGTCACATGTCAAATATGACTGAAGGAACATTATCCAAGGCATTGTAAAAAAGAGGACTGCGTTGTCACTTTTTTTTTCGCTTTCAGTAGCAAAAATAGAGTGAAATATAACACTGAAAAGTTAAATTGTCTCTTTAAATATTTCACAGTTACATAACATGATTCCTCAGGAATCAAGGAAACTTGGGCAGCAGGACAGTAATGCATAAATGTGGGTCCCTTCCTCAGTTATTAGTAATGTGTTGTTGTAAGTAAATTTTTATTTTCCTCAAAAACGTTTTTTGTTTCCATGGATATTAGGTGGTGCTGTTCCATCGCAAATTAAAAGAAATCTTGGATGGTTGCCCAGACTGTGAAGGGAAGTATGAATTAGTGCTCATTTCAGGAGAAAGAAATCAAATAGCAGATGTGTTGGTACAGATGCTTGGTGATGCAAACCTACACCTGGACAAAGGAGCTAAAGCTGAGTGAACTGGCTGTGCTTATACCTTAACAAAACTATGATGCTAATACAAGATGGATGCAACTCGTCCATTATATTAAACTCCAACTCTTCCAATATATTAAAATATATTTTGATTTGATTAATAGTTAATAATTATTATTGATAGTTTTATTAGCCATGATGATACTCTAACCATTTAAACTCTTTAAGCCTTAATATATTCACATACAAATTCTCCTAACTGGTCCTGAGACAGCCCCATAAATTCATAAATTCATTACAATCTCTTGGCTTCAGGTAAGCATTGATATTTTAAGGAGAAACTTGATGCTGATCACCTGTCTGAGGCTTAAAGGATAAAAGGGCAGCTTTTACACAGCAATTTAATGTTCGCAAACTTGTGTTATATGTTGGCAAAGTGTTGTTCCAGAAAATATTCAAACTCTTCCCAAGGAATATTTTTTTGGTTTAGGGTAAGGGTCTTAAGAAGCGTGCCGCACACCCCCACCCAAATTTTTGGGGAGTACCTGCACCTTACTTTGTTTTTACAGTTTGTTTCATCTATAATATTATTGTATTAATAAAAATTATCTTAAAATATTAATTGCTAGAGTTAAACACATTGTTACCTAAACTAGTAAATTCCTTTGTTGTAACTTAGTAAAAATTAATATTGGCAGATTAAAACAAAGACACAGTTCACTGTTGTTTATTATTTGTACTTTTAAACAGGAAATGTCATCTTAATTGTCCACCAGACCTTAGATTATAGTATGACCAGACTTGACTGTACACCTTCAGGGGTTCCCATCAAAATTACATCCCCTTTTTCCAGCATAATACCCTGACTGATGTAACTTATCAGTGGGGGATCTTGAAGATGAGATCCCAAATATTTACCATCTTGCTTTAATTCTCCATCGATCTCCAGCCATAAATCATGGGTGGTATGCCTATATAAAAATGATGGTGGTGCTTGATGGAAAATTTAGAAAAACACCCTACTGCAAGGTACCAGAATCTTGTTTGATGAGCATGGCTCTAATGTTTTTTTTTAAAGAGGTGACAACAATAATATTATTCTGATCTAAAACAACGTATTCATGAACTGACACTTTGACAACAACAACAATGTTTATTTGTACTGTAAATTTACAAGAGCTGTATAAATATATAATATATAAATTAAAAATACATTAACAGTAGTTGGGTGCAGACCATCATTTATTAAATAAAAATGATATACACACACGAGTCAGAAAGGTGGCTTTACTTAGATAAACTAAATTTTAATGTACATACCTTAAATTCAAGTAAGGATTACAGAACAAATATACACATATAAAATATGTGTACAATTTTTATTGATGAGTCATGAATGTGACAACAATAACAAACAGTTGACTGGCAAAAATTAATAGCTTTAATAATTCTAACGGTGGTCATTTTAGAGTTAGCACGCTAAGCTGTACCAATGTTTAAATTTTGACCCCTAACAGGTCATTTTTATATGCGAGTCACTCCCCTCCTCTCTGCCTTACGGATGAATTCACTGATGAGCAATGCACTGTAAAAAAAAACGATACGATTTGCTACATAAATAATTGGGGAAACTATAGAAGTGGAAACTGCTTTTATTAAGTAACTTTTGAAGCGTGATAGATGAATGACGTGGGCAAATCTTAAATCAGCAACTGGGGGATTCCCCTAATTCCAAACAGAAACGCGACCACGCATTGATGTTAATTTGCATCAAGTCACGGAAATTTTAGAGGCGGTACGCAGCTCTTACAAGATGAGCTGTGATTGGCTAATAACATTTTTCCAAAAAAATGTATATAATATAATCAAAATAATAAATGAAATAAATCGGATTTTGACGACGAGGAAAAAAATCTTAAAGGCCTCCTCTAAAGGCAGCGTTTACGCGAGGCCGTGTGTCGGAATGACTACAAACCTACGGAGTAATGAAAAAGAGCTATAGTTCGTGATGCAAGCAAAACAAAGAGTGAATGGGATTCACATTTGTTATTAATGAAGATTCTTGTCGTTAAAGCAATAAAAGTAATACTCAACTACTATCAACTATTACACGGTAGTATTCATTTCATTTCTTTCTAAAAATGACAGTATTGGAGCTACAGAATCCAGCTTTGCTTTCTTTTATGGCAAACTCCTAGTGTCCCACAGCATGGGGGGGAAACTGTGGGGAAATTCGTTAAGGAGTAACGCAATGAATTAAATTAAACTTGTTCCCTTCTTGGCCACGTTTCCCCGGTTTCCCTGGTTTCTCTTTTGCCCTTCTTGCCCTGTTTTTCCTGGTTCCTGGTTGCCCTGTTGCCCTTTTTGCCCTGTTGCCCTTGTTGCCCTGTTGCCCGTGTTGCCCTGGTTTTCCTGTTGCGCTTGTAGCCCTGTTCCTTGTAACCTTTGTTTGCCCTGTTGCCCTGTTGCCTTTGTTGCCCTTGTTGCCCTTGTTGCCCTGTTGCCCAGTTGCCCTGTTGCCCTGGTTGCCCTTGTTGCTCTGTTGTTCTTGTTGCCCTGTTGCCTTTGTTGCCCTGTTGCCCTGGTTGTCTTGTTGCCCTGGTTGTCTCGTTGCCCTTGTTGCCCTGGTAGCCCTGTTGCCCTTGTTGCCCTTGTTGCCCTGTTGCCCTGGTTGTCCGGTTGTCCTGTTGCCCTTGTTTGCCCTGTTGCCCTGTTTGCCCTGTTGCCCTTGTTGCTCTGTTGCTCTTGTTGCCCTGTTGCCCTTGTTGTCCTGTTGCCCTTGTTTGCACTGTTTCCCTGTTGCCCTGTGCCCTGTTGCCATTGTTGCTCTGTTGCTCTTGTTGCTCTTGTTGCCCTGTTGCCTTTGTTGCCCTGTTGCCCTGTTGCCCTGTTGCCCTTGTTGCCCTTGTTGCCCTTGTTGCCCTGTTGCCCTGTTGCCCTGGTTGTCCTGTTGCCCTTGTTGCCCTGTTGCCCTGGTTTCCCTGTTGCCCTTATAGCCCTGTTTCTTGTAACCTTTGTTGCCCTGTTGCCTTTGTTGCCCTGTTGCCCATGTTGCCCTTGTTGCCCTGTTGCCCTGTTGCACTGGTATCCCTGTTGCCTTTGTTGCCCTGGTTGCCCTGTTGCCTTTGTTGCCCTGGTTGCCCTGTTGCCCTTGTTGCTCTGTTGCTCTGTTGCTCTTGTTGCCCTGTTGCCTTTGTTGCCCTTGTTGCCCTTGTTGCCCTTGTTGCCCTGTTGCCCTGTTGCCCTGGTTGTTCTGTTGCCCTTGTTGCCCTGTTGCCCTGTTGCCCTTGTTGCCCTGTTGCCCTGTTGCCCTGTTGCCCTGTTGCCCTGGTTTCCCTGTTGCTCTGGATTCCCTGTTGCCCCTGTTGCCCTGTTACCCTTGTTGCCTTTGTTGTCCTGTTGCCTTTGTTGTCTTTTTTTCCTGTTGTCCTTGTTCCTCTTGTTATGAAATAACCCAAAGGTTCCTCGCTTTGATAGCTTATTATAGTCTAATATTTCGATATACAGTCAACTCACTTTTAAGGAGGAGACCCCTGTAATGCGGAAACCTCTCTAAAACATAAATTATTGGCTGGTTCAGGCCTAATTTGACCCGTTAGTCTTTAAGTTAGTTTTCTATAAGGCCGACAGCTAGAGATGGTCCCAAACGTGTCCAGCTTAGAGACAGTTCACTGTATCGTTTAAAATTATTAGTTATACCAGATATTACTAGTATAATAGCCTGCAATACAGCCGTCTCTAATACCATGATGACGCTGCAAAACACGTCCAAGGCCTTCTACTTTTTCTTGACTTCAATCGAGAAAGCTTTTGGCGCATGGCCTTTCATACAGAAAACTCTACCTTCTTTCGGGTTTTTATCGATTCTGTATTTTGAACAATGGCTGGCCTGGCAACTTCTTTTCTGCTCATAGGCCGTCGTGCAGCAAGGCTGCCCGCTCTCTTAGTTTCATTCTTTCAACCGACATTTTAGCCAAGGAAACACGGCGATCAAAGGTTTAGCTATCAAACAAGAGGAGGTTAACAACCACGCACAATACATCGTTTGAACTTTTTTATTTCAAAATATTTAACTTGACTTGTAAACGTCGTCCTCACTGACTGACATCTCCTCACTGACTAACATCTCCTTACTGACTGACATCTTCTCACTGACTGAGGCAATCTTGACAATTCCAGACTCCCACTGGTGCTTTTTTCACGCCTGCACAATTGCTGTAATAGAGGGATCCAAGATATATTAACGCATTTATCATTTTCGATGAAATATTTCAGTTTATTGGCGGAAATGCTCTGACTTATTAAATGATATTACTTGGAACTTTGAAAGAGCCTTCTTTCCTGTGAACGAGGAAAATATATTTTGTGTTTTTCCAATACATGTAATTACGTCACATAACATTACCAGAACCACTTCTTCTACGCTTCGACTTAAATGGCTTTGTTTATGGAACTAGCGTTTTTATTGCACACCGGAACACCTAACAATGTCAGGCTGAACACTTTAGCCTTGATCTATCGGTTTGCTGCAAATATGTTTCACTCTAAATTTTCCACAAATACATTTATTTTCCCGCTTTACTCTTTTTGATATTATTATTCACATTCAATCTGATTTGAGCTCTTTGAAGGTTACTTACAAGTGAAACCACTTCTTACAGGAAGTACACTCTATCCAGGAAAAGTTAGTTGCCTATGACCTGCCTGGAGGGACGTATTGCTTGCACATGTAGCATTGTTCACCAGATTCGCTGCTTATACAACAGGATTAAATTGGAAAGAAATTTAAAAAACTTAAGTGGAATTTGTACTTGAAATATCTGTAAAATAAAACAAACTAAAAGATAGAATCAGAGGGGAATGGGGCAGGTGAATGACAAAACGGTGGATAGATTACGTCTACCCGCGTTTGTGCCTTATACTCACTAATTACAGTTAAAGTATCATGATGAAGTTTCATTGATTTTATTATGGGATTTGTTAGAAAACGTTTCCTCTCCTGTGTAAACTATGTAGACTGAATAGCCTGTTCATTCATTATGCCATTAACCATTGACATGCGATTCATCGCCCTTCATTCCGGACGGTCGAAGTTTAGTTTGGTATATGTTTTCTCAATCCGCTTTTCCCTACTAATGATCTCGGAGCCTGGAATAGTCTATTGTGGATTCTGCGCGACAGAATGAAACAATGAACATTTTTTTCCAGCAAAGAATAAGAAAAAGTCCAACCACGAACTAATTTTCGTTCGCCTTTCCCTCGGTTCATAAAACCTGGCTTACTATCTAGCTATCTTTATTGAACAATATTGGTCAATAACGCACGTATGAAGTATATCACACTCCCAGAACAACCTCCACTAGTCTTTTTGAACAGAAGTGTGAGTTGTTCTGCGTCCCCTTTAGTTTCTTTAATTCGGATAAAGAAAGATTATAAAGCCGATTAGGCAAACGGCAAATAGCCGGCGATCATCTACACTCACTCATACAAGCCAAAGATCTTGAACACGATTACTTGAAAGTTAAAACCCTACTTGTTGCTCTGCTTCCTGTAGCAGGTTTCACTTTTCACACATCATCATGTTAACTACAATGCATTGTTATCTACAGGTCATGTCTAAAAGAGGGAAAGGTACGTGCGCTATATGTCAGCAACAGTACGGTAACAGAAACAAACCCGCGTATTGCTCATGTGGTGCTTATCTTGGTGGGCATTTCATTCCAAAAAAGAAAAAGATAATTTCTGCACCAGAGGTTGTAGAGTTAGTGAGGAACATTTATTCCGCAAAAACCAGTTCCAGAAACGACCGCTGTCTCGTAATGAAAGAAGGAAAACAATGGATTTGTTTACGTGCTAATTGTCTGAGGGACAGGGCGGCCTTTGTGTCATCAGGGAACGCAGACGGGTTTGCCTGTAATCATATTAATCTAGCAAGAAAAGGCACTGTTTCAAAACCCACAAATATCTGGACACCAACAGAATCAGATATTGACAACTACGAAGGTGGCCAGTCAGTGCAGACACAACTCAAAAGCGTCGTTCAGGGATTAACACCACCTCAGCCCGCAGTGATCACCGTCTGTGAAGATCGATTTGTTGTGTTTGAAACGGAAAATCACCATATTTGCCAATTCAGGTATCGTTTAGGACTGTGTATTAAGACATTTACACAAAATGCAGTAACAAAGACCATACATTAATCTCCAGTCTTGTTTCTGTTACTTCACATGGGTCTTCTTAACATTAACGATAAAGTTTTGGTGTCATTGGACATCCTGTCAGAATGGAGGGAGCATTTCAAGCGCGGTAGCCCTATATCAAATGTAATTGATTCAAAGGTCTCGTTCTTGGCTTCGAAGTCTCGGGTAAGGAGTGTAGGATCGTTAACCTTTTTTAAGTTCATCAGTGTAATAAACAATTCTAATTCAACTTCAACTACCTCACTGTACTGTCTACTTACTCTGTCCAAGCTACCTTTCTCGTAATCCATTTACAGTCCCATTTGTCAGAAGGAGAGCTCAGATGGATAAAGGACCTTCTGTACAATGGCTTTTATGCCTATGAGGCATTGACCCCAAGAGACCTTAATTCAGTAATCTGTGGCATTTGCGGGATCGCGGGAGAGATCTACCTGGGCGACGGCAACGAGAAAAACTGTTGCAGTAACAAGCATGTGAGTAAATCGACAGTGAATTATGATAACTACTCGTTGAGCCAATCGATCTAATCGACTGCTCCGTATTAATTAGCGGGGGAAGTTGTCTTTTTTACTTTAACATTTTTTAACCGAATGCACTATTTGACAATTTAGGTGAAATTCCTAGAACAGGAGCAAACGGACGTAAGTACCCAAAAAGGACCAAATTCTCTGGAGAACATGCTTGACGATCTAAAGCTTTATTGGTTAGAGAAAATTACGTACGCCAGAGTGCTCGCTGAGCCTGAGTTCAATGCTGCTACTCTCCCTCCAGTTATTGCGCCTTTGCTTCGAGCACAACAAGTGTTAAACACTGAAGGAGAGAAGAAAAGCGTTTACCTCTCCGCGAACGCTGATGGTAAGTCAAGGTTATTTACGAGTGGAAGAACATATAGGAATACCAATTCGGCTGCATCCCAGTTAAGGGTACCTGAAAGGAGTCCCAACACTACACAGTTGTTCCCGCCTCTTAACCCAGGAGTATGACTTAGCTTTCCTTGAGCCGAATTAAGGGCAAATGAGAAAAATCTTTATTGTAATTGCTCATTTACATTCGATTCGGCTCTTGAGACTACTATTATACTGATATTTTGCTTCAACAATGGTGGTGTTCGGGTACTGGTATGATAATGAGTTGGAAACAAAGGAAAATAAAATTGGAACCAAGGATGAAATTGAACCCCAGCAAATACAGACATGGTAACGCTTTCCATAGAAGTGTTAATTTCTGAGTTCATGCAGCAACAAAAGATTTAGATGTGTGTGCTTCGCAGAAACCAGTGGACAACAGTCATAACATAGTAAAACTTCAATTCTTATACCTTCCTACTACAGGTGATCAAGCAGTACTCCACGATATAATCAAGACGGGGAAGATAGAAATGAACCGTCTAGAAGAATACAGTGCAGAGGAACTTAAGAACTTCTGCAAGGAATGCAAAATCCCTTTTTCTGGGAAGTCAATGGTATCTATTTTCAAATTAAGTATAAATGTTCAAGATTGAATAACGAATACTCCCTTTCCATGTTGTGTTCTTCGTCGGGAAAGGCGGCGGCTAGAGGGGGGAGGAGCACTGACCCAGTATCCATATTCGATAAATTTCCCAGGAAGAGATACGGATTTGAGCGCACAATAAAAAGACCATTGAAAAGTAGACGAATTAGGTGGGTACGACAGAGCAGGGATGCATGCGAAACTAAAGCAAAAACTGTTCCTAAGTTTGGGCCAGTGTTGAGAAAGAAGGGGGAAAATTTTCAAAATCAATAGAAATGGTGGGAGGTCTTTTAAATACAGTGCAACTGAGGGAGAGGCGGGGGAGAATTTTATAATATGTTATGTTTTTTCTGTCCTCGGGTTGCCGTTTTTCAGAAGCTTTCCTTCGTTTCTACGTTCATTTTACTCTCAAATCCGGTCTTCACTTGTGAGCCGACGTAAAGTTTACTGCCTGGGGTATACATTGTTGAGTGTTTCCATTTTATTACCAAGGATACCGAGCATCACGGTTACCGTTGAAAGAGATTATGGTTTACGCTAAGTGTTACACGCTTTTTGTTTTTGGGAGGGGGTGGGGGGGACTTGTGGCCCGTTTTGGATCTATCCTATCCAGTCTCAAGGATTTCGCTAAAAAAAGTACCCCCTTCCCCCTTAAGTCATAAACACCTAGTTTAACACAATGTGGACAGCTCTGTCTTCCCCACCTTTTAAACAACAAAAGCTCATTTAAAATATCAATTTTCTCTTAGGCAAAGATGAAAGCAGACTTGATGACTCTTTATAAAGGAATCCTATACGGCTTTTGTCCATGCCATGGCTACAATAAAAAAACTGGCAAAACGGGCGGGTTTTACCACATGGTGTGCAGGCATGGGGTAAGCTATGTAGAGTCAAATATTATACAATATTATGGCAATTTTTTATCTTTATTTAAATCGTTAACTTTAATAAAATGAATCTATGATTGAATCCGGCTGTACCTTGGCAAATTCCATGAGTTCTGAAGAGAAGTTTTAAATTTGAGCATTTTAATAATGGCATTGTCATCGGCCAATGTGCATCATAACTCACACTGTAATGGCCCTTAAGAATGATTACGCCAGACTAGCAAATGTCACCAACACGCTTTGTTTGTAAACGAGTATTTTTAATTTTCCACAGTGCACTGTGGCATCCAAGATATTGGTACTGTCTGAGTCTGTCCGTGATGCGGCAGATCTCTACCTATCAGTCAAGTACCAGCCAATAATCCTCATCAACGACTCACCATGTGGTTTTGTGAGGCATTTAGAGTGCAGGGACGCAAAAAGGGCAAATCAACTGTGGGGAGAATTTTCTGGTTGTTTTCAGCGTCCAAAGTATGCCACAACTATCCGCCGGGTAAGGAAATAATGATCAGTCTTATTATGCTATACATTAACATACACTGTAAAAACACGATTTACAAGGATTTTTAGGGAGAATAATTATTAATCCATTGTTGAGTTTTTCTTTTTGATGTGACTTTGTAACCTGGAAAATTTGTGTATTCTTTATTTAAAAAGGACCACTATTTTCCAGAAATTGTTCCAGCAGAATACAGAACTGCAGAAGAAACTAGCAGCACTGAATCACCACACACACATCCCTACACAGGAACTACCAGGAGGTTCGTCCTTCAAGATCGCTTTCATGCATCAAAAAAAAAAACCACAAGTCTCCTTTGTGCCTCTTCCATGATGTCAACCTCTGTCAGCAGGCAAATTGCATCACTACCAGCACACAGGAGTCTGAAAACTCAAGAAAAAAATCAACGCAGATTAAGAAGTACCTGTGTCCAGAATTTTGGTCTGCACTTCCTCTACAATTACCTCATGGACTATTACCAAAACAAGGCCATCGTGAAAGCACAGTATGATTCCCTCAAACTCAAAGTCTGGGCAATCAATTTCAAGAGACAAATTCCATAGATTTATAATAATAAGTAACAATTAAAGTCAGTTGCACATGACATTAGCTGTGGTCACACTACAGACTTTTTACCTAGGTGAACTCTACTTGTTGACAGACTACCAAAGAAAACTTGATATTTTAAGTGTGACCGATTTTTCCATCGGTAACTTACCTCAGGAAAATTTTTATCGTCTGGGGTTTGGATATGTCTCGAAAAAAATAAAGTGTCCCTTGACAGCTACCCTAAAGTGATAGCTAGCTACGTTTTTGCCTGTCTTCACCTTGCACGTTGAATTAGCTTTAGAAATAACAGCGAGATAAAAAGAAAAATGTCTCTTCAGTTTTATCTGCTAGATCCTCCCTGAGAATCTTGCCTTCTTGAATTTACATGCTAAAATTTTCAACTGTGTGTGAAAACCTTAGGAGCCGATACCAGTATTGTGATCTTCACAGACAAAAGTGTGACGACAGCTATTATGAGAAGGAAAAATGTAGAGCCTAGGGGGTGGGTCTCAGTATTTTAAATGACAAGGATGATTGAGTGGGGCCAAAAATCAAAACCCCCAAAAATCCCTTGGGTTTCAAACAAAACCCAAAAAAGTCCCTGTACCAAAATTTAACCCCCAAAAAATCCCATGCCAAATTTCCGAGCCATAAAAATCTCCTTAAAGTATCATATGCTATAACACAAAAAGAAACATGACTACTGAATAACAAAAAAAATCCATACTTAAATCAAGCTACCCAAAAAAATACTTGCCAAAATTTTTCTACGCCCCAATTGCCAAAAAATCCCAAAATCGAAAATTTCAAACCCCCAAATATTCTTCTATCATCCCTGTCACTTGAAATCCAGAGGACCCCCTGGGAATGTAGGGCATGTAACTTCTTGAATTGTGTATTTTCAATAGAGGATAATGGAACAGAGAGGTGCACCCCCAGTGCAGCCTTTGGAATACAGTGTAGGTGAATTTCAGTAAAGCTGTTTTTAGTGACAGAAGTTTGTTTCCTGATACAGCTGTAAACTTTGATTAGCAAGGTGATGATTGCCATGACCATGCAAATTGATTAACTAAACAAAACGAAAAAACGAGTAAGATACGCCAGGCATAAATTCCACTTAGAGGTACACGATTGTATATAATGTAGGTCAAAATTCAATTAGATGGTTACATTTTTTTCAAGCTAGATTACCTCTTAGCTTCCTTAATCCTCTAGCCCTAATTATTCATACCAAGATTAAAATTTGAGAGCTTCTGAAATGCTTTTGCCCATTTCATCTAAGCGAAACCCTGTATCCCTTGACCAATGCTCCAAGAGTCTACAATAGTTTACCTCAGTAGCCCCCAAGCCAAAGTTTGAAACAGAAAAAAAACACATTCAAACTCTAAATAAATCTATCATGCATTATATATAAATTGAAAACCTAAATGCCCAGGGGGGTACTCCAGATTTTAAGTGAAAGGGATGCTTGAAATCCAGAGTACCCCCCTGGACCTAAATGCAACTTAATGCACTTATCAGGGGACCATCCAAGGGGGGGGGGGGGGGGGGGCGGGGGTGTTTCCCCAGGGAATCCACAGGCTTTTGCAAAATAATGTTTACAAATCCCCAAACAACAAGCAATATTTCTTCACAGAAATTAACATATACTTGCTATAATAGAGGCAATATCTTTAACAAGGGTATGTTTGTAGTATGTGCTGTATGTGGTAAAGTTTAATTAGCTTACTTAGGTCATCAAGTGAGAAAGGCAATGTTATTGTTATTGTGTCTCCGTTAAAATAACAAGTATTCATATTTTCCAATATTTTTATTTTTATTATTACTTGGCAACTGCTTTACATGTACATGAATATTAATTTAGTCAAGTAATACGAATATGTATATGTTTTTCTACTGTATGACAAGTGTCAACTGCTACATGCACTGTTAGCAGCCGTATATTCTAAAAAAGGAAACAAATGAATAAAGGTTACAAAATTGCACAACACAAAGTTCAATTACCACTTTATTACATCCATTTTGAAATCGCACAATTTAATTGCCTAAATACAGGATTTTAGTCAGTACCAATATTGATGCGACTTATAGGTGCAATTTAGAGCAAAAAATAGTGCAATTCGGGAAAACATTGCACTACTGAGAAAAAGATGCGATTTAGAGCAAAAAACAGTGAGATTCGGGAATAAATCGCACTGCTGAGAAAAAGATGTGATTTAGAGCAAAAAACAGTGAGATTCGGGAATAAATCGCACTGCTGAGAAAAAGATGCGATTTGGAGCAAAAAATAGTGCGATTCGGGAATAAATTGCACTGCTGAAGATTGCAAGGATCACCAGTGATTTAAAAAAGGATGTAATACACTGTAAGGTAATTAATTAATTAGCAAGGGCCCCACTGAAAAACGCCTTGGCGAGTTGGGTGGGTTCCCTCATTAAATATTTAATTTTATTATTATTAACAGTTAAACACTGTTGGGATAAAAGCATAAAGCAATGTGATCCAATGGAATTATGCGAACAAATTAAGACTTGTTAAAATTCCATTTATTGGTAAAGTCAAACCCCTGTAAATATCAAATCAAATCAAAGTTATTCCATTGAAGTGGTTTGTGGTTTATTACCTTTTGAACAACCGGGGCCAAAGTATTATGCTAAATTAGACTAGACAACATTGAAAATCTACTAATTAAAATTCAGATATAAAATAGTAAGCTTAACCCATTCACTCCTGAGAATTTTTACGTTTTTGAGCGATTTTCTGCATTCACACGCCCCATAGGATTTCGTGACTCCATATTTGAAGTTACCATTGAAAGTGCTGCTGTTCTAAAACACTGAAGGCTCGAGTTTACTGGAAACGTCATTGTGACGACCTCATTTTGCTTGGATGATTTGCAATAAAGGGTCCAATATGAATTATCTACGATTTTTGGTAAGTTCACAGCCATTTTTCATCTTTAGTAGCTGCCTGATGAGCATCATTAAGCTTGGAGGTAGTCCAGAGTCCACTTCTCAATGAAGCGAGTTAGTTGTTGTACTTCGTTTACGAATTTGGCTCGTTGCTCGTTGAACTGGAAAAATGGCCGCCTGGAAACGAAGCAGCTTTGGGACTCGACTCTGGATGAATTTCTCGACCTACCGCGGCATATTTTGGAAGTTGCGACCATAGGACAACACAACAAGCGCGAAATTTCGGCGGTGGGTCGGAGTGGCTGTGGACTTAGTATAAATATGAAATGTGTGCGGAAAGAAACGAACGCTGTCAAAATTTTTGGCCATTTCCCAGCATGCAGTGCGGTGGTGATATTGAAAATTGAGGCAAGGTCAGTATGCATTAGAACGAGAGGCTAGAGCTCGGCCCGAGCAACGAATAAGAGCAAAAAAATTCGCTGCTAAGCTAGGACTAGGACTGAATTTTGCTGTGAATGTTGACTTTTGGGTTTGCCATGATGATTTGAATAAAAAAAACTAAAGGCAAAAACGTGATTTTTGTTGTTTTTCTATGACGTTAAAAACGGTCATTTTTGTTATTGTCCAAATTCAAACGCTGATATTCTGCAAAAATCGCTGACTTTTTTGTGTTTATTGGGTATCTCAATTTGAGGACTTTCTAGTCAATGCTCAGAACTGCTAGTTAGGGCAATGTTCGCACGATTGAGAAAGTTGCAATTTTTTAAAGCAGTGGAGTATTGTACGGCCGGTTTTGGCCGGTGTAGGAGCGAATGGGTTAATAACGCTTAAGCTTAAGTCTACACGTACAACCACTGTGCCCTGTCGGGTCGGGAACTGAAATTGAGTAAAACTGTGGCATGGAATTTTCGGCAAATGTTCATAAATAAATATTCCTTACCTAGGCCTTCATCCTAGGTCTTTATAACTAGTCAAAGTCCACACAAGAATTGTAAATAAATATTCCTTACCTAGGCCTTCATCCTAGGTCTTTATAACTAGTCAAAGTCCACACAAGAATTGTAAATCCGCTCGTTTGGAAATTTCAAGCCGCCATCTTGCAAAAACGTCACGTGTTGATTTCTAGCCAATCAGTGGCGGTTTATCTAATATTGAAATTTTTTATGCCGAAAAAGAACTGACAAAGACAGTCAATATTATCGGTGTCTGACATTTGCAGACTGCAGACTGCAGACTGCAGACTGCAGACTGCAGACTGCAGACCGCAGACTGCAGTCTGCAGACTGACTGACACTAAAATTTCTAATGACAAAAATGTCATCAACAATTTTTCCCGTAAAATTAAGTCAGCCACATTCCCAAGATTCTTTGTGGACTTCTTCGTGTGGAACTACGACCCGTTCACCGTATTAAATGGCGTCAGATTCCAGGTACGATTCGTTGTTCTTCTTAGCTAGGTTAATGTTAGCTAACTAGTACGTGTCTTGGTTGTCCCTTAATAAAGAAAGTTTTGGTTATACAGTGTGTTATTGAACACTTATCTAAAGGTGTTGTCCAGGCGGTGTTTATCTTTGAGCGGCGCGAGAATTAATTGAAGCGAGTGTTGGTACATGTATTAAAAACCCATTCTCCTTTGCGCCAAACCTAATTTGCATGTGTAAAATGCGGCGCTTGAACAATTAAATTCGACAGAATTTGATAAATGTGACTTCTATTGAATATTCAACTGAAGTTGTAAATTCAACACAAATAAATTCGATGTTTGTGAATCAAATGTCAACCTTTCCCGGGAACTTTTTAAATTCGAGTTGACCCAAATAGGTATTAGATTTAGCCCATGTAAAATGCGTCGTTTAAACCAGGGCTTGCCTAAATCGCAGCTAAAATCGCATAAAAAATCCCTTGTGTAAACTGGCCTTTACTTTCTCACTGACGTGTACTTTTAACGTGCTTCAATGTCACACACACAACGTTAAAAACTGCATGCTGGAATTTCTGCGGCTTTACACAAGACTTGACACATTCCCTTTTATTTTCGCACGAAAAACGTTTTGCCGAACATATTTCCCCCATCCAAAGTGGAAATCTCGATCTAAGTGTTCAGTCTGTGGTAGTCTACCACCGATCTGTTCACAAGTCCACCTACTTCCACAACAAACAAGATCAGGGACATTTGAAACCTTTTGAATAATGCAAAGATTTCATAAAACATCTCCGTGATATCACGTAATTATCATAGTCGGGAATATCCCAAATATCAAACAACAATAACCTAAGAACAACAACAAATCTTACCTGTAATCGAACGGCATTATGGTTCTTTAGTGTCAGTCAGTCTGCATTCTGCGGTCTGCAGTCTGCAGTCTGCAGTCTGCAGTCTGCAAATGTCAGACACCGCAATATTATCATTAACCGTGAGTGCCACGCAGCAAAAAACATTTTAATTTAGGCGGTTTATCTAAGCCAATCAGCAGACACCTTGTAAGAGCTACGTGGTATCTGAAATTTTAATTTCAAGTTATAAGTTTTCTCTTCAAACACTTCAAACATGGATCCCCAGCAGCAAAATAATGGATTTGGACCACTTTCAAAGCCTCGTGGAAAAGCTGCCATCTTCGCTGCGTCGTTTGGGATCCTTATTTCTGGCGCTGTACATGTCAAGATGACGGTCTCCCAAGCTTCCGGAGAGAAAGACAGCAAAGATAAACTCCATTTTCTGATATTCGGAGCTGCTATTCTCACCCTTAGTTTAGTTCTTGGCGAGGTAGTACGAAGACTGTGTCTGGTGATTGAAGAAATTCAACACAAACAGACTCGATATGAAGGAAGTTGGAGGAAGGTTTTCAATTCCACTTTCACTTTCAGATATAGCCGTTCTATTTTGATCGTTGGCGTCGCGTCCCTTCTAATAGTGTCCTATTTCTTGTACCAGCATTGCAATACCTTCTGTCGTTCGCAATATGCGATTTTCTTTTCGATGAACTGCTTTTTGGTTCCACAGCTGTTGTTTCTCGTCGGTCTACGAGAGCTTTCTAGCGTGGAGGTATCGCAGATCAACGAGAGAGAAAACAAGAACGTGGCAGATGGTCTGGCTTGGAGCTACTACTTCGGCTACTTGAAGCTGATGCTTCCAAAACTCGAAGGGCATATCGGAAAATCGGAATACAAGTACAGAATTACAAAGAAAAAGCTCTTCATATTGCTACCAAAAACCTGCTACACATACGCTACAATCGTAGAGGCAGACGAAAGAATAAAATGTGCTGGAAATCTCGAGGAATATAAAGTAAACAGGGGTGGGAAACTAAAGAGATCTTACAAGCACACCGTGCACCGAATAGAGATGCCACGCCCAGATGGAGGGATAGATGAATACCACGTTGTCCTGGAGTATGCCACCGCCCTAACGGCCCTGTACAATATGTCTCAACACCCAGAGTGTGGATTGAGTCGTCAAGAGCGGGATGAGCAGGTATTACTAACGTGATCAAGTACCCTTTGAAACAATGATGTCTATAGTTTATTTCTTAAAAAAGGCTTCACTCTGGCCCACTCTGGTTGTCTTCTTTGACTAGCAAACATAGGTTGAATTGGACAGTGCAAAAAAGTTGGAAAGACATGTGCGACACGATTCCGCGAGAACTTAACAGTATTTATCAAGGAAAGTGGGCAGGGCAGGGCAGTGATGCATGCAGTTTAGTCCATTTTACAGTGATCAAATTTTGCTACCAATTTTAATGATTTTTTTTTTTAACAAACTTTTTTGTTTGGATAGGTGGTGTTGTTCACCCGCAAATTAAGAGCAATCTTGGATGGGTGCCCAGACTGTAGAGGTAAGTATGAATTGGTGCCCATTTCAGGAGAAAAAAATCAAATAGCAGATGTGTTGGTACAGATGCATCGTGATGCAAACCTACACCTGGAAGGAGCTAAAGCTGAATGAACTTGCCATCTGCCTGCTTATCTAATAACAACTGCAGTGCCACTAGATTGATGAAACTCTTCTGTTAAATTAAAAGAAGTGCAATTATATTTCATTCGATTAACAAATAACTAATAGTTATCGGCCATGGCGATACTATTAATCCATAAGCCCCAATGTTAACATACAAATTCTCCCAACTCATCCCCATATATTTCTTATAACAACTGGAAAAATTTGTAAAATATGACGAGAATTCGATTTGAGTGATCATTTCTTATATTCTCTTTATCTCTGCTTAGTCATGTATTGGAGAAGGAGAAATTTAATGGCGATTACTGTTAGGTCTTAAAGGGTCTTCACACTGCGATCTAATATTAGCAAATTCTTGTTGTCAAAATACAAGATAATGTACAAGATAATGCAACGGTAACCAAGTAATCTATAGTACTAAAAAGAAATTTGCAAGTCCATCAAACAAAACATTTTATTGTGACACTATTTTTTTTTTTTATTTATTTATTTATTTTTTTTTTGTAATGTAATCTTTATTTCCAATAACAAAAAATACAACAATCTACATTTAAGTTATAATTATTACATTATTACTAGTATTTTTTATTTAAGAGATTGATTACACTACATTTTTATTATTATTACGATATATTTATGAAAAGGTATTTATACACAGTTATATGATACACCATAAATTAAAAAACAATTGATTGACATTAAGGATTTAAAAGATTGTTTTCATACACATTCCACTTGTTTTTAAAAAGTTGATATTTGTTTTGCTTTTTTGCAACATACTTTTCTGTGTCGTATTTATTGTTCAAAATTTGTTTAAAGTATGCAATTACAGGCTTGTGTTCTTTGCGTCTGCAGTCCCAAATATAAATCTTTCCCATAAGTAAGACATAGTTGACCAGATCCATCTCCTCCCTTAAAAAACCAATAATTACATCTCGAAGTAAGAGACTTCTGCAACTACTGAGTTTACTTAAAATAAGAAAGATTACATCATTCCAAAAGGATTTTGAAAAAGAGCACTCAAACAAGATATGGTGAATAGTTTCAGGAGTCTCTTTACAAAAGGTACAATTCGAGTCTGTAATGTACCCTATTTTACAAAGAAGTTTATTAGTGTATAAAATGTAGTTTAACACCTTGTACTGAAAGGAACGCACATAAGGCTCAGAAGCAACTCTCAAAGGTAACAGGTATGCTTCAGAAAGTTGTTCGTCTGTTAAATTAAATTCGTTAGCTAGCGTAACCCATTTTTTGGGGTGTTCATAAGTAAGTTGTATTAAGGTGCTGTAGTAGTTCCGACATTTATAGTTTTCTAAATCAAAGACCATTTTAAAAGAAGGCGGCCTTATGCGTAAATGATCAGGAACCGATTTCCTTAAACCAGTCCAAGTCAAAAAGTTCGAGTTAATTGGTCCTTTTTGATTCACCGTGTCAAAAGACTTAATATTATTCTTGTCAAATAACAGGTCGTCAGTATATTTAATTCCCTTGGCAAAGTAATTTATATAAAACACGGTTTTGTTATCAACCAGAATTTCTTTGTTATTCCAAATAATGTATTTGTATTTATTATCAGGATCAAACGTTTCTCTTAATTTTTGCCACCATAACAAAAGTTCATAATAAAAGGGTGATTGAATGTTTAAATGGTCTGTGCTATAATTACAATCCAATAGAAAAAGTCCTCCATAATTTTTCAAAAGGTTGCTTAAATAAGACTTCCAAAAACCGCTACAGTTCGCGTCAAAAACTCTTTTTAGCCAACTCAAACGTAAAGCTTTTACCATACTTTCATAATCAATCATTTTCAAGCCACCAAGCTCATAGGGTGCATACGTTGCGCGGCGAGTCACTTTATCTTTCCCATTCCACAAAAAAATAAATATTAATGTTTGAAATTCTTTTATAATTTGAACAGGTGTGCATAAGACAGAGCTGGGATAAATCATTTCGGAAGCAATAAAGACTTCATAACGTTCACTTTGCCATGGATAGATAACCCTCTTGTTTTCCATAAATTTATTATGTTTTTAACTTTTTTCAGTCTCTGCTTAAAGTTTTTTTCCACAAGAAGCTGGATATCATAAGTTATGTAGACTCCTAAAAATTTTACACACTTTTGCCACTTTAAGCCAAGCGGTGTATCTTCACAGTTTTTGTTGGATCCTATCCACATTGCCTCAGTCTTTGCAACATTCAGTTTCAAGCCCGAGATCTTCTCAAAGTCGTCGAGTATTTTAAATAGGGCTTTTGCAGAATTTAGATCGGACAGGATTACAGTTGTGTCATCAGCAAATTGAAGCAATTTGGTTTCCATGCCATCAATTTCTATTCCCTTTATGTTTTCTTGAGTTCTTATAGCAATAGCCAAAATTTCTACTACAATTAAGAAAAGGTATGGGGAAAGTGGATCACCCTGTCGAACTCCCCTTTCGATACTAAAAAAGTGTGAACATAAACCATTATTGATGGTACAACTTTGAATATTTTTGTAAAAAACATTGATCCATCTCATGAAGTTAGGCCCGAAATTGAATAACTCCAAACATTTTTTGAGAAAGGTCCACTCTAAGCTATCAAAGGCTTTTTCGAAGTCAATAAATATGAATAGGCCTGGTAGGTTATTAGTTTCGGTGTAATCCATTGCGTCTAGAATCGAGCGAATATTTTCACCAATGTTTCTTCCTACAATATAACCAGATTGATTGTTATGTATAATTTCCGGTAGTTGTTTTTTTATTCTTTCAGCGATAACTTTGGATGCTATCTTTGCATCCACATTTAAAAGAGAGATTGGTCTCCAGTTCTTGAGATCGCATCGATCTTGTTCTTTTTTTTCAATTAGTGTAATTACTGCTTGTCTTTGCGAGGAGCTCATTTGTCCTTTTTCAAATGCCTCATTATAACATTTCACTAATAATTCGCCTACTGTGCCCCAAAAAGTCTTATAAAATTCTACTGGTAATCCGTCGTTTCCAGGTACCTTGTTCAATGCAAAAGATTTCAAAACTTCAGTGCACTCTTCTAGGCTAATAAGTCCTTCTCCAAGCTCTC
Source organism: Dendrophyllia cribrosa (assembly GCA_024195265.1). NCBI lineage: Eukaryota > Metazoa > Cnidaria > Anthozoa > Scleractinia > Dendrophylliidae > Dendrophyllia > Dendrophyllia cribrosa. The sequence continues at coordinate 4,541,706 of JAJLRJ010000001.1, read as the reverse complement.
TTTGATCAGCTGAAAGTGTCGGAATTGGTAAATCGTCGTAGTTAAAAGAACAGGTATTCTGCTCTAAAACGTCTAGTCTACTTTTATAGAGGTTCTCATAATACCTTTTTTCAGCATTCAAGATTTCAAAAGGATCAGTTGTGATAACACCACTCAAACAAAGTTTTCGAATGTGCTTCTTAATATGATTTCGCTTTTCTAGATTATAAAAATATTTCGAGTTTTTTCCCCCATACTCATGCCACCTAGCACGAGATCTGACAATTATACCTTCAACTTTTTTTTCATACATTTTTTCCATTTGTTCTTTCAAAACATTTAACTTTGCTAGATTTTCTTGTGAGGAATCATTTTGAAAGCTTCGATTGGTGTCTTGAAATTCTCTATGAAGTCGTTGCTCATCTAACTTTCTTTGTCTGCATTTCTCCATCGAGTATTTTCTTGAAAATTTGTTAATGTTATATTTTGTCCAGTCCCAAACCGAACGGAAGTCACTGAGGTCCCGTTCTCCTTCCTGAAGCCATCTAGGTATCAAGCTATTTATTTTGTCAATATAAGTATTATCACTTAACAAAGAGCAATTTAACTTCCAAATTCCCGGACCCTTGGCAGCGTTATCCTCATCTTGGAATTCAATTACTATTGCAGAATGGTCCGTCTTGATAGATGATATAATATCAACATTTATAACATTATCTGATAGGAAATTTGAAATAAGCCAATAATCTAGCCTAGAGAAGATCAAAGGTTCTGTTTGACTCCAGGTGTAACTACGCATGGTTGGATTCTTGATACGCCAAATATCATGTAAATCTAGTTCTGATTGTAACAGTTCTATCGAGTTGATTACCGATTGTCTTGGTCTGAGAATCCCACCTTTTTTGTCAACAATTGGGTTCAATGGGCAATTGAAATCACCCCCCATTATAATATTTTCAATTGTATCTAAACCTTTTTCTAAAATGGTTTGTAAAAGTTTTTGATAAAAAATGACCAATTGGCTATCCCGATTTGGGCCATAAACGTTTACCAGAAGGGCTTGCTCACCATGAATTAAAACTTTGAGTATGAGAAATCGACCGTAATTATCTGCTATTTTTTCTTGAACTATGCAATCAAATTTGTTCCTTATCAAGATTGCGACACCACGTGAATTATTTGTCCCATGAGAGCAATATAATAAGGAACCCCATTCTCTTTTCCATGTGATTTCGTTCCTTTCAGTAGAATGTGTTTCTTGCAAGAAAATAACATCTGCATTTTGTTTTCTACACCAGGTAAAGATTGTACGTCTTTTTCGGTAGTTGCTGATGCCTCTTACATTAAGAGAAATAAGTTTCCCTGATACCATTAAGGAAAATAATAAAAAAGAATATAAAAACAGGTTTGAGGGAGGTGATGGACTTTGATACAACAAAAAGAAATTCCACGCTATTTCTATATAATTTGCATGTTTCAACACTTTCGATATATTTGTGTAAACAATTAATTTTTTTCTTTTCAAAAAATCTATCGTTAATCGAGGTAAATAAAGGTAAATATGGTGCATACAAAATTACATTTAAAACTAAAGCGAAAAACCAAAGGTTGAAAATCAACAAGTTTTTAAATAAAATAAAGGTCGCGCTTGTGTCGCATTGCACAAGCATTTTGGACACGTTGGACACGCTTGAGGAGCGTTTACAACAATAGTGTTGTTGTGAATAATCAGGGCTGAAATCCGTACAAGGAGAGCAATAATAATAAATTAAATATCAAATAAATTGCTTCTGAGTTCTAATCAAGAGTAACAACCTTACCCTCAATAAAAAGTTTTCCTTTAGAAAATCTAACTTTCTTTCCTTCTTCGAAGGCTGTCTTCATGATTGGAAGTGCTTTCTTTCGTGCCTCAAAATCGTACGGCGTGAAGTCTTCGACAAATCTAATACCATTCAACAAGGCTTTCTTGTCAGGAGTTTTTGCAACTTGCAGCACTTTCCTTTTGAACGGTCTGCTATATAGTTTAGCAATAATGTGCCGTGGTTTTCCTTCCTCGTTTCTTTTTCCTATACGATGGGCATTTTCGACTTCAGCGCAAGTATCTTGAAAGCCAAGGAGTGTAAGGTATTCTTGTAAGATTGAAATACAATCTTCGCCTTCTTCTTCCTCCACTCCGAGAATCCTTATATTGAAAATCCCGAGAATACCGCTCTAGTTGATCTACTCTTTTAAGAAGTTCTTGGTTGCTTTTCTGGAGGTCTCGGGTCTTGCCGTCGATACCGCCAACCGTTGTGTCCATAAAATTAAACGCCTCTTTCACACCTGCGACATCTTTTGTAATTTGTGAAACTTTAGTATTTATCTCGTCTATCTCTTCTATTTTCGATATGGCGCTTTCAATTTTTTCGAGCCGATCATCTGTGTTGCGTTGAAAGCTTGTTAGATCGTCGGATAGTTTTGTCATTTGACCTCGCAATTCGCTTCTCATCGATTTTAGTTCCTGCATTACTTCGGCATTCATGGTGGAAACCTCGCACTCGGCGTCCGTCTTCTTGTGACCCTTCGGTTGCTTATTTTCTTGTTTTCTCAAACTTGTAAAACTTGGTAGGCTTTTTCCGGACCTAAGTTTTGTTCCTGACATCAAAGCTTAAAACAAAAAGAGATAAAGCATTGAAAGGATGTCTCCCTACACGGAGCTCAACACGGACACGTCCTTACTCCATGGCGCCCAGTGCCCAGTTTATTGTGACACTAGAAAATCTACCTATACTTTGTCTGTTGTTACAGTTCATTTTTTTAATAAGGTACGGTAGCTACAAGCAATTGCAAAAAGAGCTGAGACATTAGGTATTGTAATGCATATATTTCGAGGATAACATGGTTTTCAACAAGTCCCTACCCCTTTCCCTGTTATTAATGTTGTACCAGATCCAAAATAGCTAGCATTCAAACCAGCAGTCATCAAAATTGAAGGGGGGGGGGGGGGGTCAGTAGCACATGGCATTGATTTGATTTGTGTTACGCGTTGGTTCGCTTTTATACAGAATGAACATTTTTTTTGAAAGTGTCTCAACCTTTTGCAACTGCTTGTAGCTTCAGTAAGTGTTTTTAAAGTGTTACCAGCAAAATAATATGAATTGTAATGCCATGTGAATAAGTTGATCTAAATTGCATTAATTTAATCTTAAAATATTGTTACAATTTAAAATTGTTATTACCGAAACTAGTAATTCCTTTGTTGTAACTTAGAGAAAAAGTTGGCATATTAAAACACTAAGACACACTTTGCTGTTGTTCATTATTATTTTCTACTGTGTAACCGGGAATGTCATCTCAATTTTATCGGCCAGACCACAGATAATAGTTTGACCAGACTTGACTGGTGAGACACCCTCAGGGGTTCCCGTCAAAATTAAATCCCCTTCTTCCAGCGTAATACTCTGACTGATGTAACTTATCAGTTGAGGAATCTTGAAGATGAAATCTCGAGTATTACCATCTTGTTTTAGTTCTCCATCGACCTTCAGCCATAAATGTACATCATCAGGATTTGAAATCTCTGCCTTTGGGATGAATTCACTGATAGGCAATGCCGTGTCAAATCCTTTAGCAATTGTCCATGGCCAGCCAAGTTTCTTGGCCGCATCTTGAATATCTCTAGCAGTCATGTCTAGAGCAAGTGCATATCCCCCAACATGATCCATTGCAGTTGATTCTGCAATGGATATGCCTGTTTTGCCGATCACAACACCAAGTTCTACTTCATGATGCAGTTGTTCACATCCTGGAGGGATCTGACAAAAGAAATTACCCATAAATTATATTTTTGTAAAAAGCACCCCTGGCATTTGATCAATTTTCATGGCCGGGTAGGCGTCTGTCAAGGGGGTGGCGAATTGGACATCTTTTGGAAGAAGTGGGGGGTGGGGTTGAACAATTCAAGTTGCTTCAATTTCATGTTTTGTGTTAGGTTTTCCCAATTTAAACCACGTCGAAAGTTAAATAGAGAAATCTAAAAAATGTGTCGAAAAACATCAAAATGGGGTGTAGAAGCTAATCTGTTTCCCGTGGGAAGGGGTATTTGATTCCCAAATATGAGCCTTGGATGGGGCATTTGAACAACATTTTTGGCCCACGGGAAGCAAATTTGAACAAACCAAATTTCAAAAGTTCAAATTCATGGGGGTGGGGGGTTGCCTGGGGAGGGGGGGGGGGGATGATTGGGGTAGATGATCGGTACATACATACATGAACTTTATTTCCACACGAATTGTAGGGTAGCCAGAAGGCTAATATCTCCATGCGACATAAAATAAACTATTTATTTTTAATATGTTGATACGATAAATAAATGATATCCTATTCTAGGCCTAAACTCGCTGATTTCTATACCATATGCCAGACTAAACTGTTTGAAAACCCCATTCGTTCACAGCGGCACTGCACATACCCACATAGCTTATACCCCCCCCCCCCCCCCCCCCCCCCCCCACCCCCCCCACCATATTTGTTCGCATATTTTTTACGGGGGATCCAAATCTGTAGGCAGAACACTAGGCAGGAGCACCCTGCATGATTTTTTTCGATGAAAGGCACCCTTTGGCGCACCCCACCAATTAACCAGTCATTTAAATATACTAGCAGTAATCACAGATTATGGAGACGCCTTCGAAGGAATTTCCGGCGGAAATGAGTCCTAAAAAAAAACCAATAGGGGCGGCCATTTGGAAGACCGTCTACCAAAAATCTCAAATTTTACTGCACATAAACCACAGGAAAACCAACACGAAATTAGGATTGCGTTCTTGGAACGCGATAACTCTATACAGGGAACGTACTATTGACATTCGGAGAAAGAACAGCCTTTTACCTTGATTTCGCCTCCTTGCTGCAGATAGCTTGATGGCGGTTTCAAGAAGATCAAGGGAGTTTTCGGTACAGGATTTCCCAACTCCGCGGCATGCTCTCTGAAAATAAAAGACACGAGGAAAACAGTCCACTTAACTCTAACTTGAAAAGTGTTTTATAACAGCTTGTGCTTCCAAACCTGAAATTTCTGCCGACTCCGATAATTTTCCGTCCAAACTCCATAAACCTTCGAAGATCACGGGTAGCCGCCATTTTGTTGTCCACAAGATTGATTAACACGAACCGACCAATAAGAACTAAGCTTAGATTTTAGACAACGGTACCCAATGAAAAGATTTGAACTATCTCCAAAAAAAAAACCCAGATGATTTCGTTCGACGACGCATACGATTTTATGTAAACAAAACAAGACTTGGATTTTATAGTTCTGAACTGAAAATATCCCGAGAATATGACAACGATATAATAGCTGCCACTCCTTGACTCCCCCCGCACCACCACCGCCTATTGGCTCTCACCTGCACCTCCCACTTCCGCTGTTACGTAGTTAACACTTAAGAAGACATACATTTTGAATGCCTGTGTAATTGAACTGTCTTGAGTGACTAATTTTGAAAAAAGGCTGGGTACACACCTGTTTTAACATCACAGCAGATTTGGATTTGGACCCCCAATTCCATATCTGATAGCCGATTTTGATTCCTTGATGTGCAAGATGTACAGTCATTTTATTGCAATGCACACTAAACATTTGTAATAATGCCTTTTTTAAACAATATTGACATAACAATGGTGGAAGGAAAGTTCATGTTAATATGTTTGCTAATTTGTGCGACAGAGAAAGAAGGCTACATAAAAGAGCTTTATTTCAAATAATTAGTTAATTGGAAATAGTACAACCATTAAAATTTGAACCATGTTCATATATCACTCATTCACTTTCATTGTAAGAACATCAGTGAGATATTTATTTATTTATTTATTTATTTACTTATTTATTTATTCCCAGTTGACTAAGGATAATTCCTACAAAAAAAAACATCTTAATGCACCAAGCTGAGGAGATCGCTTGCATGATATTTTCGATTAAAAGATGTAAGGACATAAAACAAATGAAATGCAGAGATGCATCCTCCCAATTACAACTGCATGTGTTGTCAAAATCAGTACCTAATGATTACCAAATTTTCTTGATTAGAGTCCTCAATGGAACATGAATTACAGATAATTTGACAAAAACACTAAATGATCCCTTCCCTAAAAAACAGGTATCTGAATTTTGAATTGTGTATGTGGCGATCCAAATTTTGAGGTGCTATGGTCAGTTTTAAAAGGGAGTGCCCCCCTCCCCCCGCTCCCAGGTGTCAGACAGGCCAACTGAATACATATTAAGTAATGATCCGCATAAGAAGGAAGGTGCTAACGGCAATGCACGATGGAATGTCAACTTTTTTCATTGTTGCAACTAGTGATCTCATTGGCCGAGACTCAAAGACGGCTAAAAAGTTAGGTTTCAAGGTACATTTTCTTTGATTTTAAAGGTTTCATGTCATTTAAGACCCAATCGCAAAACATGCAAATTTTTCAAAGAAATTGTATTTGGGGAACTTCACCCAAGCAGCAAAATTATTAGCTATTGTCTTCTGCTATTCTGATTGGTTAAGCACGAACATTTCCTAAAATTTATCTGACGCAAATGGATTTTCTTTATTTTTATACTGAAATATAATTATAAACCATTAGCTCCTCCCCTATTCTTGAAATCAAAGACATTCTATGTGAGAAAGAGCCAATGCCGCAGAACAATGAAGTTTACTGCAGTTCTTATGTGGAATATGGTGCTTACTGCTACTTTAGTTCTGAGAAAACATTGTCTTAAGTTAGGCTGGTTGATTAATAAAAAATTATGAGTGCTCAGGGAAAAAATAAAATGTGATAGTTCCACAATCTACAACGAAATGGGGAATTTCATTTCAATTTTATCACCTAAACCACAAACTATCTCCTGGCCTCTTTTAACAGCTGATCCTCCCTCAGGGGTCCCTGTTAAAATGAAATCCCCTTCCTCCAGCGTCATGTATTGACTAACAAAGCTAATGAGATGAGGAATTTTATAAATCATATCCTCAGTGTTTCCATCTTGTTTCATTTCACCATCTACTTTCAGCCATAGTCGCACATTATCTGGATCTGGAATCTCTGCTAGGGGTATAAAATCACCGACGGGTGTTGCAGTGTCAAAGCCTTTGGCAAGAGCCCAAGGGTACGTAATAGTGGAATCTTTATCCTAAAGATTAATAGAACAATATATATATAAATAAAGTTTACAAGCTAAATATTATTTTAATAAAAACTATGTAACTGTCAAAGGGAATCTAAAGTATGATAATTTGATAAGGCAATAAGGAGCTCTTACTCTTTTAAAAATTAAGTCAAGATCAGTCATGTCTAAAGCCAGTGCATATCCTCCAACATGACCCATGGCCTGTGCCTGGGAAATGTTAACTCCAGTTTTACCAATAACGACACCAAGTTCTACTTCATGGTTAATACGATCACGGCCAACAGGAATCTGTTAAATCAATGTGAAAACAAATAAAGTAAGCTATGTAACAAATGAGATTGGAAATGGAATACAAGTGAAGCAAGGCACCGGCCAAGATGTTACTAAGGGATGGAAATGAGAGAAAAATAGGGGTTAGATTGGGGATAAAAATTCAATAATCCTTAATGTTTTTTTTTATTTGAAAAAGGTCTCTGGCATATCAGATTACAAATTTTGGTTCAGCAAATTTTATATATGTGGACCTTGTGAGGCATTTCTCCCCTGCAGGTTTTAATTCGTACCCCTGTTACGGTGCAAGATGCACCATGAGAGATAGAATAAAAACCTTGTAGTCCAAGATGGCGTCAGAGTCAATTTAATACTTTCTCACTCTTGCTCAAGGAACTCAACTTGGTGTCAGAAGAGGTAGCTTAAAACACCTCACGCTTCGTCGCCAACACTACGCCTTCAAACTTACGAAAGTCGGCGAACTGTAACTCAACCCTGTTACTCATAAACTCGTTCGTGGCCGATTGCGAACATGAAGCACATGGCGGAAAGCAAGCCCCCAAAGCTAATGCTAACTGAGGACAAAGCAGCAAGCGTAAGGATCTGGTGCAGGAAATTTAAAGCTTGGTGCCTATTACAACGAGATTGGCGAGATACCAGCAAAAGTCTAACAACTCCCGAACACTGGGTGGCTGAAAGCACAATGCAAAATTGCAGAATTCTACCTCATGCTCCCAGACGACGTGTTAAACATTTTTGACACAACAATTCTAGAGAAACTGACCAAAGACGTGCAAAAACAACCGTGGATATACCAGCAGCACCTGGAGGATCATTTCGTGGGACAAGACGATGTGATGCCGCAGAGGTTGGCTTTCTTCAATTGCATTCAAAACCGATCCGAGTCAGTCACAGACTTCAAGACCCGAATAAGAAGCACAGCCAAAAAGACGAGATACTCGGAAATTACAAAAACCAGATCAGGCCGCATTTCCAAGCCAGTTGTGCGCCTAGACTTGTCTTGTGAACTGCCATATCGGCCATCCACAAAGTTGAACTTAACATGCTCTTAAATCATTAGAACACTGTTTTGTTTTTTTCATTATTTATTGATTTACTTCTATTGTCCTGTTTTTATTTCTATTCAAAAAAAAGAGGGGGGGGGGGGGGATGTTACGGTGCGAGATGCACCATGGGAGATAAAATAAACTTTGTAGTCCAAGATGGTGTCAGAGGCAATTTAATACTTTCTCACTCTTGCTCGAGGAACTCAACTCCCCCAGGGCTCCAGCTCCCACAGCTATGGCTCCTGAGCTATTTGTGTATACTATAAATAAACTATGTCTAAACTATGTCTTTGTCTAGGGGAGAGGGTACTCAATTCCAAGCAAGCAAAAATATATTATATTTTTTGAATTTTTTTAAGGATTCATGTCCTGGCAGGTTTTTCTTGTTTCAGGGTCATATGATTCAGACAAAATTGACTGATGTTAGGAAACACAAGGACAGAATATTTTTTCATCACTCGATTGATCACTGACTATTTCAGTTCCCTTTCCTGCTTTTCTCATATATTCTAAACAAGTCTCCACTTAAAGTGCCCCTGTGATCAAATTTTTTTATTTTCATTTCTTTACATTTTCATGTACTTTCTTACTCATCTTGCCAAATTTCAATTCATTACAAACATCAGAAGTCATTTTATTGCGTCGACGAAGGAGACGCTTCCTAATCTTGTCGGCTAGGCGGAACGAATCGAGAAAAGTGTCGGTACCAAATCTGCGCCATCTTGAAACGTCACAATAGTATCCAGCATTCCCAGCGCGTGGAAATCAGGCATCATCCTGGGGAGCTGGGGTTCCGAAATGTCACATGTGAATAATCTATTTGTCTTGATTTAGTTTCAGATATTTTCCCGATTTTGAAATCGTACGGCTCATTTCATTGCTCACTAAAAGTACGCAGTGGAAAAATTGGACGAAGGTTCTTCTCCCGACCAAGTAAGTTGTTGGGTCTCCTTGGAATCAAGCAAGAAGTTATCGGATTTTACTCGCTACCGTTCTGGTATGTTTTGAATGTTCTATCTTGATTTTGCTGTGGTTCTCTGCCTGATTTGGGAAGCTTTCACCTAAATACTGACGTCGTTCTTTGCGATGTTCTACGGTACGGTGCAATTCGCTGTATGTCTTCCGCCTAGCAATAATTCACTGACCGGCCGCGCCAGGCGAACGCAGATTATTAAACTTTACAGTGCTCGAAATTGCGCCTGTATCGGGCGTATTTGCGACTAAAGATTTCGCAGTTTTGTGACTAAAATTTTTCCAGCTAATAAAGGAATTATATTCAACAGTCTTGTGTCTTACTTGCAACTGGTAGTTGTAATTTTATCCGAAAAATCCTGCGAAATTCACGCTGAATGTTGGTGACTTAATCGTCGATTTCATGCTCCATTAACGCGGTGTCCAAGAAGTTTTTTTCAGGCTTTCTCAGAAATTTATCATTTCCAGTTCCGGTATTAGTACATGTACCAAGGAGTATGATTTCAGAATCGGAGAAATAACCGAAATGAAATCAAGACAAATATACTATTTATATGTCGGAAAAATATGAGACCTTTCGGAGTACATTTTGCCCGATCCCACGGCGATAGCGCGAATTTGTTTGATGTTGGCCCGACGTTTTTGCCTGCGTGACATATCTCGCGACATAGCCCTTTAAACAGTGGCTAAATTAATTCATGAAACTGAGGTACTAGGTCAAGACGAGGTGCCACGGGATAAGGAGACGCACTATAATCTATGATTACTACTAGTTTTAACATTTATTTCCGAGAATTTACGGCTGCCATTAATCAACCTTGCTCCAAGGCTTGGTTGCGAATGGGAGAAAGTGACACGTCAAAGACTCAAACATACCTCACGGGTTGAAATTATAATAACAATAAGTATCCAAAATCACGCGAAAAGCAACAAAACTTTGGACTTGTTCTTTGCGCAATTTTCTATGCTAATTGTTATTATAATTTCAACCTGTGAGGTATGTTTGAGTCTTTGACGTCACTTTCTCCCATTTGCAACCAAGCCTTGGAACAAGGTTGATTAATGGCGGCCATAAATCCTCGGAAATAAATGTTAAAATAAAATGACTTCTGATGTTCGTAATGGATTGAAATTTGGCAAGATGAGAAAGAAGGTCTAATTGTACACGACAATTTAAAAAAATGAAAATCAAAAATTTGATCATAGGGGCACTTTAATTTGCCTCTCATATTTGTGATGTTTTATTCCATCTAAGACAATTTTGAATGCATCACAGATCACATGAAATGAAACGAGTTTATCTGGTGATCTTACCTTGATTTGTCCCCCTGGCCTTAGATACGTGGATGAAGGTTTGAGAAAAATGAGTGGGTCCTGAGCTGGCGGAGGCTGTTGTGGTGATCCATTTGGCCTAAATTAGATCCCAAAGCCAACACTTTATACAAAAGAAGTTAAAAAAAAAAGATTACTTGACCTCTGATACAATTAGGCTATACAAACCTGAAGTTTTTACCCACGCCAATAATTTTTCGGCCAAATTCCACAAATCTTCGCAAATCTCGTCCTTGGGAAGCCATCTTGTCTCTTCGACTGAGTTTGACCAATAGAATCGTGGCTAAGATCCTATCCAATAAGAGATCATTTTATGTCATGCAAAAATAGCTGAGGGGACCTGGAATTGATTCTTCCTTTCTGCTGTATGCAGCTGTTTGCATATAATCGGGGTCTATCGGGGTCAAAATTCAGACAAGTGAATTCGTCACTTTGTTAAATTTCATTTGTCGTATCACAATTTCGCCCTTTAGTCAAATTAACCTTGCCTTGAATTCAGCAAACAGATAATGAATTTATCACGCAGCAAATTCATCAAATAGCTGAATTTGTCACATTGATTCGCGACATAGCGAAAATTCGCCTGATAGTCAGGATAGTTGAAATCACCTGATGGCTGAATTCGCCTGATACACGAATTCGCCTGATCGTTGTGTTCGACTGATAGATGAATTCGCGTGATAGTTGATTTCTCTGATTATGGTTTACGACCGTAAACCGCTGTCAACTACCCCGGGGCAGAAGCTTATTACCCTTTTCTTCCAGGAGCCCCTTAACCCCTCCCCTGCCCTATGCCTTTAATAAAAAAGTCCGGATAATTCGAACACTTCTACGAAGATTTACCGAAAACGGATGGAAAATTACCTTATTTGGATAGACACAATCACACTGAATTGACCAATGAACGCCTCTGTTTTGGTTTATCACAACATTTTTCCCGCGCTTGCAACGCGCGCGACAAGCTGTGAGTTACGATGGCCGAAACGCTGATAGAGGAGGGCGAATGTTCAAGAGAAAGAATAGAAACACAAATTATTGTTCATCAACTTCCTCGCCCACTTCCAAGACATCTAAAACTCCTGTTGGCTTCCACGATTGTCCTAGTAATACTCGTCGCAGGGACGATAGCTTATTTTATATACGCTAAGTATGCAAACGAATGACAACGGCGAGAACGACGGACCTCCAGGCACAGGTGTCCGTTCACAGGTACATTGTAAACGCTTTTATCTTCGTTTTCTTCTGGCCGCTGTAACATAATCCTATTGTTTTTTCTTGCTACATTCGTGGGAATAATGTCCTTGAGGGAAGATAAGACTAAATATTCCAAGCGTTATGTACGGTTAGTTTATTGTACGGAAAGAAAATGCTTGTAATTACAGAAAGCTCATGTTTTTTTTTCTGGTCTTTTCTGTCTCGAAGTGGACATAGCCGGGAATTTTTTAACAAAATATTATTTTGCGTGTTTTGAACATCTTACTACAAATTCAAACAAATGTTTATTTTTATTTACAAACTTTTCATTCTGTATTATTGTACCCCAACTTACAAGCTACAAAACAAGCGGCAAGAACTTCCGTTTTTTAAGCTTAAAATGAATATTATTCGCTTCGTTGGAGGTACACAAATCAGACAAGTACTTCAGTGATGAAAAGCTGTGCCAAGTTTTTAGCCTGAAGTCTCATTAAATATTCACAGTCAAAAGCAGGTTGTTTTCGATGCAGTATGCTCACAGATTAAATTTTCATCTGGAAAGCAGCTGCCTTAAATTCAAGCTTTTAATTTAGACAGTTACAGAAAGAACAAAATTTTTTTTTTCAGTTTTCCATTCAAGATGTTAGAAGCACAACGGATTTTCTACGCGACCAAATGCATCGCGAGGACCATCCGTGGTAATATTTTAATACGCTAGATATACATGTAAATGATGTGAACTTTAATTATAACCGTTCAAAAACAGCATTGAACGTTTTTTTTGTCTAACAGATAAATAATAATTAAAATGAAAGAATAGTTCATTGAGCTTTGTCTGTAACCATCGCAGCACTGCGTTTTAGGTGAAAATGTCTGGCGATCTATTCCATTTTGTCTGGCAGCCGGTTTGTGATAGAAACGTGTTGTTATAGCTAGGTAAATTAGTGAGAGAAGCGGAAGACAAGACCACAAATTATAATAAATGACCACAAATTTCAAAATGAGCTTTAAGCTTAAATGATTTTGTTTTTCTTAGTACCACCACACAAGCCTTCGACAACACAACTGGATCACCGCCAACAAAGGAACAGTGGCATGTAAGCAGCAGTTTTAAATAAATTTCATGATAGGTGACGAAAGAAAAAAAAAAGAGTATATTTATTTGTCCTTGATTCTTTAATTTCGTACATTACGTTGCTTAGCCAAGAGAAAATCATTCTCTTGATTAAGCTTACGTTTTTCAAGAAAGGTTGTATTAAATCTGAAGCATTAAATTATAAGGATATATTTTTAGCTTCGACTTTTTTTGTGAACAGAATAAAGAAATGTTTTGCTCCATTCCATTCGCCAATTTCACCCGAAGATAAATTTCAAATGTTCCGGTAAAATAGAAATAGTCCCCTCTAAAAATGCCATAAAGCATTTAATAAACACAATAATTATAGCATGGAACAAAAACTTTCACAAATTAACCACATAAATTGCCCTCAAATTGAATGTTCTATATTTGCATATTCAGAACGTCTCTTTGAACAACGAAGGACAAAGCCAGTCAAGTAGTGATAACACTGGTGAGTAATGACTTGACCTCTTCAAAGCAGAATACACATGCTCAGAACGAAACACCCTACAAACCAGCTCTCCTGGGTAGCCTGTGAACAAGCTCATTTGGGATTGGGTTGTGGTGGTGGTGGTGGGGTGTTATTGAGGTGGGTGACTACAGCACCCCCATGCAAGAGAGCTGGCTCGAAAGCTAATCTCCTATGAAGCAAGAGAAACGTAAGGGAAATGTTGCACACCTCTGCAGCTATATATAAGCTTCTGATACAAATTATGTTGCATTTCAGTGAAATGGAGTTATTTTTTTTTTGGCTATCTTTTTATAGGAAGCCCTGACACTTATGAAAACATGATAACTAGGGTGTTAGAGATTGAGAAGACCCTGACAACCATCAAGGAGAAAGTGACAAATGCAAGTGGTTAGTACAGATACCTTGAAGATTTGAGTCATGGGGTTATACCTAACACTGCATCTATTAAACCTGGCGAGGGGGGGTGGGGGAGGACCAGGCAAAAGCGGGGGTTAAAATATGGGGCAAATCAGACCAAATCCCCTCCTGGGACCAGAAAATTAATGTCAAATTTCAAAGGGTGTGATGACGATGGTGGTAAAATGTACTGCATATACCACAAGCTCAAAGCGCTGAACATTGATTGGTACATTATAGTATGGTTAATGTATCTGTTTCTTTTTTTCAACAGTTCGTTGCCATCTGCTAAATGTTGATGTTGTTACCATGTTCAGTCCAGAAATGGTGGACACACTAAATGAAACTGTGGAACAGTGTGAAAAGTGTATAAAAACAATAGAAACCTTACCCTTGGAGGGCAGTTGACAGTAAATTAAAAGTGACTGGGTCACAGATTATCAAATGCATACAATGGGTACAGAATTTCAGTGAACTCTCCAACAATTCAAAGCAATATAACAGTTTTTAAATTTTACAGTTGTAAGCAGGGTTGTAGCTCAAATATCAGTTGGATGCATGCTTGCTTAGAGCAAATTTTCAGTGACAACATTGTCAGTTGCAAATCTACATTTAATATGATGCAGAAGTAGATCAAAGGATCAGATTTTGTACACACTTTATTCCATTTGCAATAAATATTACATGTTTTATATACAGTTATCTACATTCCTTTGTTTGAAATAGAAAAATATGGCTCACACACCTTATTTTCAGGGTTGGAAACTTAAAACCTTAGAGCACTCACCAGTTTTCACTTGCTAAAAGAGTAATTATTTAGTTTTCAAAGTGAAAATCTTACTTGCCAAGCCAGGCAAGTGATGTACAATTTCTACTTGCCTGAAAGGAGATTTACTTGCACTGGCAAGCAGATGAGCGCTGATTTCCAACCCCGAATAATGAACTTTACAAGGAAATGTTGCCGTTCACAACAACATTCTTACTGGTATAAGAAAACAACTTTTCCATACATTGAAACTAAGGTATTAATACTCCAGTGTCTGACATAGTCAAGGCAATTATTATAATATATTTGTTTTCCCCTAAAATTGTCCCAAATTTTCAAAAAGTCACATTTCTATTCCTGATGAAATTTAGAACTGTCTACTGATGGATTTGCTTCTTAATAAAAAATTTAGTCCCAACAATAGAAACAGTTAATCCTTTAAAAGTACATTTTTTTACCACTTTGAAGATAAAGACATGTAGCCCTTCATTGTTTCAATACTATACTATTTTGACTCTTTAAAATAACACCATTAAAATGTCTTCACAACTAGTTTTATGGCACATCTTGTTATGCATCCCTTCTTGTAAAAAAGCTATCAAAATTACACGTAGTATTCAGCAATAATGCTCTTTACTGTACACCTATAAACAGCCATCCCAGGTATGACCCCAGGGAAACACATTCACTCGTCACTATACTAAAACCCGGATATAAAACAGTGCAAACCCAGTTTTTTGCCAACATCTCCAGAACTTCCCTCTGGGATGGCTGCTGAGAAGTGTATTATCTTTGGTGAATGAAGCTCTCATCAAAACGTTGCCTGATTTGCTTCAGCATGTCGCTGTTCCTCACTTCTGTTGCATTTGGTCTTGCCTTGGGTGTGGCTGACAAAAGCCATCGCACAAGTTCTGACTAAAAGAAATTAACGAATACACAGTATTAAAACTCATTTGAGATTGTCGTAAAGTTCATGCTTTGAGTTTACAAGTTGCCCAAAACGCCCTTGAGTTATTCTCAGTTTAAATGCTTTGGTGGTTGCATTCTACCCTGTATTGTATTTCCTTAATAAAATGCCCCCCCCCCCCTCAAATAAGCACCCACTTGCAGCTACAGTGGAACCCCGTTAATATGCGGTCACCAACGGGCCATGAAAATTTGGCCGTATTAACGGGGTGGCCGCATTAACAGGGTTTCATTATGAGAAAATGTATGGGCGCGCGTTTCGACGGGACAAAAAAAAAGTGACCGTAATAACGAGGTGACCGTATTAATGAGGTGACCGTAAGGCGGGGTTCCACTGTATCTTTGATAATTGTGTGGTTAAGTAATTCAGCAGGCATCCAATGTGTCTGAAGAGAGACACAGACATCCTCAGGGGGTAGGAGGAGGAGAGGCTTCCATGTCCAAATGAAAAAGAGAAGCCAAGTTGAGAACATATTTGGTATTAATGATAATGCATCAATACATACCTGCAGTGGCATCTTTGCTTCAAAGTCACTTGGAATGTTCCTTTGTTTGACACCACACATGACCTTAAAAGTAATAAAAAAAAATAAAAGAGGATATTCTAAAAAAAAAGTCACGTGTACAAAGCTCCACATTTTCAGTCCAGCTCCTTGTGTGATTAATGAGGTTATTGAAGTTGAGATATTTCAGGATTTTTAAGTGACCTGAATGATTAGCAGGCACAAGACTCATGTTAATGCATATAATTATATATCCATAATATTTCTTGGTGAGCATTATGTAGCTTTAAAACACTAGCTGTATCTAAAATGTACTACTTATTTTACTGTAAATGAAACTCAATCTTACCTTTATTCTCTCCATTTGTGTACCAAATGGACAAAACAGTTCAAAGAAGATGAGCCCAAGTGAAAAGATGTCAACTTTATGTGAATATGCTTTTCCCTCCATCTGGAATTTGAAAAGGGAATTTTGAAAATGAAATCATTATTAAAGGTCTATGCATTGTCTTGTCATGATATCTAGTCTTGTCTGCACTTATTTGATTTGGCATTTTAAAAGGAGGCAATGGTGAGAATCCAATGCCACATTCAACTATAGACTATCTGATTGTACAGGGGCCAGTTGCAAAAACTTTAATGTCAGACATGACAGCTAATGTCAGGCGTTCAACCCAGTCAAATCACTATTTTAACATCCGACCTTAGCTGTTACTTCCAACGTTAAGTTTTATGCAACTGGCCCCAGAAGTGTGAGATGTTGTGAAAGGGTCCTTGAGGGTAACAAGAAAATTCTACAATATTATTACCTGTTCAGGACTCATGTACAGTTGTGTTCCAACTTGACCAGTATGGTTTATATCATCCATAAGAGCACCTTAATTTAGAGAATAACAAAACAGTATCAATACACAACACTGATCACACAAAATTATATAGGAACATGACTGCCACAGGAAATGTCTTACAGTCAATCTATGTCACACATGACCAGTGTGTTTTTTCCAATCCTACATTGTATGTTCTTTGTACTGTAGAAAACCAATATCAATGAGACATTTTCAAAGATAAGCGATGCATAATATGATTGTACCTTTTATAGGAGTGTCCATGTTGTTTTCTGATGTGTGAGCCGTCACTAGACCAAAATCACCCACTTTTACTGACCCATCCAAAGAAAAGAAAATATTGGATGGCTGCATTATGAAAGAGAAAAAAAGAAAGGTGTCGGGTAATAAACTTGCAAATAAAATTGTAAACATCAATATTAACTGGGGTCCATTGAAGTTTGCAATAACATTGCAATATTATTTGACCATCTAAAGGTGCTGTTACATGAGGCAATTTTTTTCCTGCAACTTGCAACACAATACTGATGAGAGCTGTTGCAACATGTTGCGACACAAGTTGCTGATTACATATTACATGTTTGCAACTTGTCTCGTAACATTGCAAAAAGTAGATAAGTGGTCAACTTTTTCTGCAACTCGCAACACAAATTTTCGTTGCAAAACAAGTTGCGCAGAAAAAGTGTTACATGCGCAATTTCATCCGCAACTTGTCTCGCAACGGCTCTCATCAGCATTGCGTTGCAAGTTGCAGGAAAAATTGCTTCGCGTAACGGCACCTTAAATGTACATTGTAGATGCCATTTTCCTTGTTTGCAGGATTTTTAGTAATAATATTTAATGCCAGTCCAGTCCAAAGAACACTATTTTAAGGGCCACAAGAATTTTGGATTCATGGTAGAAAGTATGATCATGCCATCACTTGCCTTTAAAATGCCAAAGTGTATAAGGAAACACATATTTAACATGACTGTGTAATAAACCAAAGTTGGCACGGAAACAAAGAGTAGTGAAAAAAAATTAATTAGAAAGATGTCAAAGTAACGTGGTGAATCCTGAAGCAAAATAGCCAACAAGCGTGTTTAATTCCTTCTCCACATTACCTTTAAATCTCTGTGCATGAGTCCTCTGCCATGAAAGTACTCAACAGCACAAAGAATCTGTATAACAATAGATAACATTCATTTAAGGTGATTCCATTGAAAAAGAAGGAATTTTTATGATTTTCTAAAACTTGGTCCAGATGGTAATTATGTTATGAGCATCACAAAAATGAAATAAAAAATAGGGGTCACCGTGCTCGTTTTTGTACAACATGGATGGCCATTATAGTAACTATACGACTCGCGAGGTTTCATTACTGAACCCTAGTAATCAGAAAGGGGACTATAATTTCTAAAAAAAAATCATTGCTTGGATTAAAATAATAGAGCAGTTCAACAAAATTGACTTTGATCTTACATTATAAACTATTTTAGTTGACCAGGAATTAAGATTATGAAAGAAATTAAAGAATTCGCAGCATGTGCGCATACCCAACACTACCTGAAGACGTGTTCTTTACAGCATTCAAATGCAAATATTTCAAAGCAGAATTTTTAACTTTTCTTTAAATCGCGATATATTGTAGTCAACCGTGTGTCGTTTAAATTTCTGCATTAAAAAGTGGGGGTCACCGTGCTCGTTGTCAAGCTATTGTTCCCGACCAGCGCGAAATCCTCTTTGTAATTGAATCCTTAAAGGAAACCCTCTTGCTTCGGAGTGCGCGCGCGCTCGTGCACGCGCAAATGATGCAATTTATTATGCGCAGTAGTGATGCGCAATGCAAAACTAGGGAATCACCTTAAGTAACCAGTAATTAGCAGTTAAAAATAGTTTCAAGATACTGAATATTTTGATAAAAATGACATTTTTTGAAAATATATGAAGTGTAAATGAAATATTGAACAGTTTTACTTATTATAATTAATTTGAAAATAACATATTTGTTGTTTTAAATATCAATATGTGTATACTCCTGGGATTAACAAGATCAACTAAAAGTAAAGAATTCTAAATAACCTGTTCAAACACTGTAAGGCAGAACACATGGTCTCTTTCATGATTAGCTTTCAGCCAGTCTTTTAAGCTCTCTCGCTGACACAACTGCATCTGAATAAATAAGTACAAGGGGGCTGACCGTCTATCGGCACTGCAATTCTTATTTTGGCATTTGTGTTTGTCCCCTGAAATAAAGGAAGAAACAAAACATGTCAGAAAATTACTAGCAGCCTGTCAGCACTTATCACGAGTTTCTATAGTATCACATGACCTGGAGCTTTACATGTACTCCACCCAAGGGGGTTCCAGTCCATCATAGCCTTACCCCACCATTATGTACAGAATCAGGCAATTCCAAGCGTGATCATTTCCCCCTCCCTCCTCCAACATACCACAAGCATTTGACAGTTGTCTGTATATAGGAGGCAGCGTGGTCGAGTGGTTAGGGTGCCGGACTTTAAATCCAGAGGTACCGAGTCCCAAGTTCCGCTCTGACCACTAGCCGGAGTTGTTTCACGGTAGACCCAAGTTCAACTCCTCGGCCACGCTTGTAAAATAACCAACTGGTCTGCCTCCTGCCAGTTGGGATTTTTAACATGTTATGTTCAATTGGCAATATTTGTTTCCATATTTGAGTGGTGTGCCTGTGAATTAGCTGGATAGCTAAGTGTTTGTCCACTATAAACAACATTTATTTTTATTTTTTTATTGTGGGGAATTTTACAACCATGGTCGGAGGGCAAGGAATTTGACTGTCTACAAAACAATTTTATGAGTGAAATCTGTGATCCTCGCAGTGTGCTCTCAACTTAAGCAGTTGAAAAAGCAACCTGAACAAATTCAGGCTTGAACAGGATTTGAACCCATGACCTTGCAATACCGGTGCAATGCTCTATCCACTGAGCTATCAAGCCAGATATACAGATGAACAATTTTAGGTGATCATTAACTGGAGGTTTATATAAATGTTCATATACTTGAAAGCAGTGAGTGATGTGAAGAAGTAAAGTGCATTTCCTCTGATGAGCATGTGTCTTTGGACCTCGAGTCTTCTGTGTTCTCAGATAACGACCAGGATCCAATGCCACTTACATGTTTATCCTAAAAAACAAGGAACATTGCATTTTCACAGCATTTAACACTTTCATTGAAAATGGTAGCCCTTTCATATAGCCTTTATGTGTGTCTGTTTGATATAATTATTTTGAAGGCCTTTTTTATAATACTTAGATGGCAGTTTTCCCTACCTTTTTATACTTCAACTCGTGTTTTCGCTGCCCTTTCCTATTACATACTATTCATATATCTCCAGCCTAAAAAAGATACCCCTTTTGGGCGGAGCATCCCCATATAGCCCATTTTAGGGAGTACCCCCCCCCCCCCCCCCTGGGTGACAAAATGCTGGGGGTAAACCTCGGATGGACAAGCATCCTATCCACAGGGGAAACCGGATTAAGCTCCAGCTGTGTGAGCACCCTCTACATGTAGCTCATGTGCGACTTTACCTAAGCTCAATAAGCCAGTATATATCTTGCAAAATGTTGTTCAAAACATTAACATTATTAACTTATTTAATTTTATAACAAATTAGTGCACAAATTTCAATGTCCACACACCTGAGTTTGGCTTGAATCTGAATGTCTGAAGATTATACTGTGAGATGCACTATCTTCAATAACATTACTGTGAAATCCGTTTTGGTGAAATGTCGACCCTTGCTTGCTTGATGAAGCAAATTCTATGCTGAAGGAATCACTGATTTCATGCCCCTCCAAAAAGGCTTCATTTTCTAACTCATGGATATCAATTGTCTCTCCATTAATCCTATCATGAATGTAGTCTTCATCCTTATTTGAATTACGTGATGAATGTCTTGATCGGCTGCTAGAATTTGTTTTCTTCCTTCTTCTAATAACCTTGTCTTGCTGTACATCTGTATTGTAAAAAAAGATTTGAGGATATTATTAAATGTGTTGTATTATTATTCCTTTAGATATTTTGATTGCTCAAGTTAAACTCAAGAAAGGTTTGGTAATAAACTACTGGCCAGGGGGAATTCTTAAAACAGTTGTTGTTCCTTGACTCTTAGCAGCCAAATACAAAATTAAAACAATTAAAAATTCTGCTTTGTAAAATATTAAAAAAAAAAATTCAAAGTGATGCTCGGTAGCTTCATTTGAATGGTCACAGGTAGGATTTCATCCACAGACTCAAAAGTTTGAGCGACATCACCTTACCCAAGTTATGACTTTTGGAGTGAAGTATACGGTTACAGTGCAACACGCCTTACTGTGAGCATCCAAGAAACTTTTAACAAGTTTGTTGGGCTCTCCGGTAAGGTACATGTATGTCGCACTGTAACAGAAAGACTAGGATTTTATAACTTTTGCCAGTCAAAAAAGAAAGCCGTAAAAAACACTGTTTTATCCAAGTTAAACAGAAGGAAAAGTACAGGAATTAAATTATAAGTAAATGACAAAATGGCATCAATGCAGAGTAGTGACACTATACCTGGCAACACAGGAATTAACGGGGGTGGTCACAAGCACCACACTAGGTGCAAATTATCCTCACGAGGGGGTGATTCCCAACAACAACAACAACAACAATAAATAAATGGAGATTATTAAGCTTTCACAATGAGTAAGAGGCTTAGAAATCAGAAAGGAGACATTCAGCAGCAGTTCATCAGTCCGCCCGTCTCTTTTGATCATCATATTTCTTTAGCAAGGAAGCACAATGACAATTTATTAGTTAATAAAAAATATTATCTACATTGTATCAATCAAAGTTAGTCTCACCACTTTGCTCATGGAGTTCTTCAGTAGGTGCTGCATTCATTATAATCCCTGAACCAACTGATGGGACATCTGATGGTAATCCACAGAATGTTCTTTTGACAATAAAAAAACGATATTAAATTTAACCATCAGGTCCTTGTAAAATTGGTGGCATTCATTCTTTGGCTGCAATACCAAGTTTGTTAATCAACTTTAAACAGACAAAAGTCAGCTCTTAAGACTATCTTAGTTAACATCTACCCTCACAGAAAAAATCACAAAACTGTAAAAATATAATGCCAATGTTGTTCATTCATACCCTTGTTCAAACATCTGGACATCAAGTTCTTCCTGCCACCCAACAGGTGGTGCCTCAAACCAGGAGTTGTAATAGCGCACAATGCCGGGGTGTTCAAGCTTGGCTAAGGCTTTCACTTCACGCTTCACTTTTTCTGAAGCTTCATCACTGCAAATGACAAAAAGACACAGTCTCTAAATGACATATGGTTTAAAGATGTAAGGTTGTGTTTTAAAAGGAATGTGAACAGCAATTTTATTAAGCAATAAGTACAATGTACATGTACATTAATTCAAAGTTTACTTCTTAAAGCATAAAATAACCAGAAATATAAGTATTACTTCCCAACATCTGTGTTAAAATGTGAAGTGTAATAGCCCTTTTTGCGGTTAACCTTTCCATTTGCATTACAATAAAATTCAACATGATTGCGAGGCAATTTTGGGCAGAAACTACAAAATTGCCCGAAATTGCCTCGCAACCACGTTGATTTTTATTGTAATGCAAATGAGAAAGGTTAACCACGAAAAGGGCTATTGAACATCTATAAACATTGAATTGCACTATGAATGCATAATCAGTTTAATTAGTTAAATCAATAAGTACCAGTTGGGTAAATGGATCCTTTTGATGGCATATTGACAGTCATCCACTTTGTTCTTTGCTTGAAACACCAGACCAAATCCACCTTTACCAAGGCACAGCTCATGTTCAAAGTCAGTAAAATACCTGATACACACAAACAAACTGAAGTTCACATCCTGATTTTTAAAAAAAAGTTTGTTCTGGATAGCACAGCACATACATGTATAAGGTAGGTTAGAGCTGAATCTTGACAAATGGGTTTGGTGTTAAGACAAAAATTAATATATTCTGATGTATCAAAACAGTAAATACCAAAGTTCCAATTGCATGGTACTAAACATTTTGCACAGACACAAGTTTTGAGGTTCTGTTGTTTACCTTGAGATAAAAGAGTTTGATGGTGATAGAGAATTGGGTGTCGTTGGTGATAAGGGTCCCTGCAGAAAGAAAGGAAAAAAAATTCTGTTAGATTATAGAACCTGGCACAAGGCCATGGCATGTACATACTGTATATGTAAAATAAATGCACACTGTTAGAAAACTTTATAATTTCAAGGGTGCTTTACCATGATTGTTTCCAGTGATGTTGTAGATGCTGTGGACGTTAATGTATTTGAAGGCATTCTCTGTAACTGCATCAATGCTTCACACTGGAATATTAAGGATACTCAAGATTAAGACATTATATGCGAAACTGAACATTGAGAAATTGTAATGATGTAAAATTAATGACTATCGGCATGAAATAAGAGTCAATGAATATTGCCTTGTATCCTTAATAATTTATTTTGCAAACAAGTAAAATCATAAGGAAGTATTACTCACATTTTTCTTGCTGGGCCCACCAAGAGCGCGAATTAAGAACTGAACCACGACAGCTAAAGCCACAGTAATAAACACAGCACCATGCCTTGGATCAAAAAAACAATTCCATATCAGTACACATTAAAACAATAAGTTAACCTTGGTTCTCAATTTTACACCTATAAAGGAATTGACCTGAACCCACAAAATCACCTTGACAAGTCAGTTACAGGACCGTGTGTTATGACCCCTATGAAATAATGAATGAAAGCCCTGAATTACTGATACCAAATAAATATGAACATGGAGCATGGACTGCAGAAAATGTTATGTTAGAACAGTCTATGTTAAGCAAAAGGAAAGTGGAGGGAAGGTCATCAGTCAATTGACAGAACAGTATTACTGAACACAACTAATATGTCTGACAAACAACATAAATGTAATTTGTGTCTCACTGTGTTCAGCCCCAAGCAATGACCATTTAAGGATTTACATGTAGTTTCCTAAAGAGAATTGTGCATGACAAGCCACTTACCACCACATATAGGGGCCAGACTGATTAACAATCGTCTCTGATGAGTTGTTCTCATCTCCGACAATAGCATCTTTCTTGGAAAGCAGTTGTTTGTCTTTTCTGCCTTTATGAGGCGGAATCACTGGCATCACTTCACCATACAAGTAATATCCATTGTCTGTAAGTTATAAAACAAGTCTGATAATCAATTTCTATGACCAGAACCAAGGATAATGGAACCAGTATTTTGTCTGGGCTTCCAGTGAAGCAGAGAAAAGCTTTTGTCTCCAGGCTTACAGCAAAACAAATTGGGGCTTCTGGTAACCTGCCCCCTTCCTTTGGGACCTACATCAATGGCATAGCTTCAAAATTCACTAGCACTACTTACAGAGACATTTTTATAGGCTAGTAGGTACATTTGTATGTAAAGTCGCACACGGGCCATGGCAAGCCCATACAGTCAGAGCTTAATCCAGCTTCTGTAGCATAGGTTGTGTACTCCCCCTGGATAGGATGCTAGTCCATCTCAGGTCCATCCCTAGCATTATGTCACCAGGGGTGTAGAGAAGAAAAAACTGAACAGACTCATTAACAAGCCCAGCCAGTTTATCTGGCTTGTGCACCTTCAAAATCACCCCAAGTCTTTGTTTTCTAGTGAAATTTCAGCCACTGATAAGTTCTCTTTCAGCTGGTGAAATTAGCTGGAAGCTGGCTCTTAGCTACATCTCTGTACCACCAGCTGAATAGAGAACTTCTCACCGGCTGAAATTTCACTAGGAAACAGCACAATTGCAAAGACCAGGCGTGGAACCTCCAATGCACTAAACACCACACCACCATGATAATATGCGTCCAGCATAGGCCGGGTCACTCCCATATTATTTGGATTACATTAATGCTGGTGCTGCATGGGTACATGTGCAAAAGTGCAACTAAAAGTGTCTACAGAAAGTATGATGAGAAACTTAAATGTAACACAATGCCTACCAAATGGGTATTCCATAGGATTCCACACTGCTAAGTCTTTAGTGACAACAGTGGGTGTACGTGATGGTGAGCTTGTCAGGTATGGCTTCCAAGTGATTTGTCGCGGCTTCTGTGTCACAGCATTACCACTAACATCACCAATTCTAGCTGCCATGTCATGAGCAGGGTTGAAAGGCTCTGATGTTTGAATATACACTTGTCCTTCATGTTTACCTGGGATTTCAAATAAAAAAAATATCTGT
The DNA here is from genome assembly GCA_024195265.1 of Dendrophyllia cribrosa. Classification (NCBI taxonomy): domain Eukaryota; kingdom Metazoa; phylum Cnidaria; class Anthozoa; order Scleractinia; family Dendrophylliidae; genus Dendrophyllia; species Dendrophyllia cribrosa. Next base: position 4,516,418 of record JAJLRJ010000001.1, on the reverse strand, counting down.
GATAATCTTGAGAAGGTTGGACAAGTTCTTTGGGATCACCAGTCAGAGCATTATCAAAGGTTTCTTGCACGTTAACCCATTCACTCCCAGAGACAGCAACTGGCTATTATGACCAGCTACTTAAAGTTGGAAAATAACTAAACCACAACAAGCATGAAAGACTACATGTACAGTAACACCCCGCTAACTTGAACTCTGATAACTCGAACTCCCCACTAACTCGGACTACTTTGATTTCCCTTAGATTTGGCCCTATTTTTGAGTCATTTTTACTCGGATAACTTGAACTCAAATAACTCGAATTCCCCGCTAACTCAAACTTTGGAATTTCTTGTTACCATACACAAATAGACAATATTCGTATTCTTGGTATTGAACTGGAACTAGCTTACAGTCGAGGCTCATGCGGGGGAATATCATTAAAAATATTTGCACGTGAAAAGATTCCCCCGCATGAGCCTCGACTGCACGCTAGTTCCAGTTCAATACCGTGAATATGAATATTGTCTATTGAGCGATGTTTGTCACAGAAGTGGAAAATAAAACTATGTTCACGCTATATATCATCATTAATTATTAATAACTAACAAAAATAATTAAATTTTTCACCGACCCCAATAACTCGAACCCCTGTTAACTCGAACAGATTTTCATTTCCCTTCAGAGTTCGAGTTAGCGGGGTTCTACTGTAATGGTATCAGTTCTTTAATTTGTTTTATGACCAGCTCCTTTCCTTGTTTCTTCCAAGCTTACATGTAATGACAACCATGATCCCTTCAGAATATCTTACCTATGTACATAACTGGTCCCTGTGGAAACATTTTTTGAGAAGAGGAATCAGCCAATTCTGGCGTCACTTCCTTTGATAGTAAAGTTACTGGCTGAATAAAACCGCCATTCAGCCTCCAAACTGCGGCTACTGGTGAATCAAACTGATGACTCCATAACACCATTTCAGCTTCTGTTGAGCCATGGGAGTGCACTGCTGCTACAAGGCCATTAGGAATGGACACGCGGAGGTTCCAATCCACAAACACTTCTTCATCTTGGACTGAACAGCGGCCATTGTCATGTTCACTTAAAACTGCTTCCAAGAAACTAATGTCATGCTGTCCAACAGAGAAATTCCATCTAACAGAAAAAAAAAATAAACAGTCACTGTAAGACCAAATGAAATTTTGATAAGTTACTTATTGAACTAGTGAATTAAAAAATCCTGATGACTAACAGATGACTACTTGTTGCAGGGAATGTTTGCAACAGCAAAATTCATGATATTTTGTGACTAGTAAATAAAGCCCCAAAATATTATGAATTTACTGGTAGCTACTGTTAACCAGTGAATTTTAAGAATTCATCAAATATTTCTTCCAACAAATATCTGAATTTCATTTCTTTTTCCATCAATAATGGAACAAAAAATGCAAAAACAAAAATGAAAAAAAATAAAAATTTCTTCTAATGAAATAACACCTGAGAAATTCCAATAGGAAAAATAATCAAAAATGTTGTTTTAGAAATGGGGTAAAGTCATACAAACTGTGATTATAGACAGTAAAGCTTTTCCCTTAGAACTGAAATATTTTTTTTGTGTGTGTATATGTGTTTTGTAAGCTAAAGGTACGTAAGGCTAAGGGTAATGTAGTAACATGTAAGTAAATAATGTGACGTAATTTAGCTTTAATTTGTAAGTAGTTCTGCATTTTAGTGTCAATAAAAAAAATAAATAAAATAAAAATAAAATAAAAAATAAAAAAAAAGAACTGAAATATTAACTGATTTAGAAATTGCCAAACAAGACAAGTTAGAAATATGCATGTCAGTTGATCCAGTCAGTAGGTACCTTTCAGCTCCTGATCTTTGATCTACTGCTCTGATAGTCTGCTGTGTTCGTTTGAGTACAAGAACATCACTTTCCTGAACGTGACGCTCATCAGTCTCCGTTAATTGACAGCCATCCGCAGAACATACATACCGCACCTGTCAAAATAACATGTCCCAATACTCATCCCTTCTCAGTAGTACAATGTACAATGTACAGTTGTACATGTTTAGTGAATTATTCTCTAAACATGCATAAGTTAAAATAGTGTCTAGAAAGTCAAATAATGGATTTCACTGTGTATAGTACAAGGAACTACAGAATAAACACTGACTGTATATTTTTATTGAATTGCAGTTAACCCTTTAACTTTTAAGAGTACCAAGATCAAAATTCAAGGAAAAATCCCAAATTTAATTTTGTAAAATATTGAAACACAAATGGTGCCATGCAAAGGCAGTGCCGAAGCAGTTTCACTTGAATGCTCACACCATAGAATTTTGTCAACAGACTCAAAAGTTAGAACTACACTACAATCGTCCCTATTATTGACTTTGTTTTTTAATTAAAGGTCTTACCTTTCCAGAATGAGGATTAATTCCACAAGATGTGGCTTCCTTTCCACCAACTAAGATGGAACCATCAGGAAGTTTGTAGAATGAGCCCAAGAGTGTGTCAGCAGTGAAAGGAATAGGCTGCAAAAATGTTTCCAAAAATGTTAACAGTTAAAGGGACACTGTATTGCCGAAATAACAACATTTTGCTTACTTTATTTGAACCATGTTTTCTGGCAGAGAAAAAAAGGGTTTGGCCTCATTCGCACCTCGCCATCACTAATTTAGCTGAGTACCATCCCTAGGGAATGGGCTGAACATACTGTAAGTGTCTATATTATTTATGCCCATGAAGGTGTTCATATTGGGCTATTGCATTTAATATCCGCACCCCCCCCCACCCCCCGTTGAGGAACACAGTTTGTGCATCGCCCCTCAAGAAGTCCCCAGAAAGACCATCCCCCTGTAGAATTCCTTTCCAAAACAGTGTCCCCCTAAAGAATTCCCTATCCTTGACTGTGTTTTTCCTGCCACCCCTGAAGAATTCCTTTGTTTTTAACTTAGTTCCCCTGAAGAATCCCTCATATTTACACCATGACCCCTAAAGAATTCCGTCAAAATGTGCTGCGAACCCTGAAGAAATCCACTGTTCCTCAACCCGGGGGGTACAAAAATTTGATGCAATAGCCCATTCTAGAGGTAGATTTCAAGTGAACTGTCGGTAAAACAGGTGTCTGTATTGATATATGCGTTCATTTTGTATCAAAATATTAAAGAAGTATATAAGTAAAGCTAACACACTGAAGAAATTAAATGGTCCACAATGGAAAATATTATTTGAGATATGCTGTTGTTGTACCTCCACTTTGTCTCCATTGACTTGATACAGTCCACCATCTAAGGATGGGATCAAACGTACATGCTTGGCCATCTGAACAAACAAAATTAATGCAAATTTATATATGATGCCTTGTTTTGTTTCTTTCATATTAAACGGGTTAACGTTAACCCACGCAACACCCACTGACCACAACTTTTACCAGTACAACTTCGGGGATTCCCGCAAAACCCTATAAACTCTAACAACCATGCCACAAATATCTCCAATTGATTGTATCGAACAATAGGGTGTTATATCATTAATTTATCACTCGATAGTAAGATAACAGTTTGCAAACAACCATGAACTATCTAAAATACCTGAATTGAGCTGAGACTTGAGGAAAGCAGGGGACCATGAAAGGCGGGTAAACTCCATAAAAGTTTTCCATTTTCCTGCGTATCTAACGCGCTTAAACGCCCATCCAATGTACTTACAAGGACAAGCGAACTGAAAAAAAGATCATAGACGATTAACAACGATAGTTAAAGCTTTAGAGACTCGCTTAAGAAGCTTTGTTTCTCTTACCAAGAGCTACTCCGAGCAGACAGACCGCTTGCCTTTTCAGACTTTTCACTCTTCAACTTTCCTTCCACAGAAATCAACGTCGCCATAAATGCGACAAATTTCAAAGCTGCCGAAGCATCAAGAGAGTTCATCCTCCTATAGGAACATTTTCGGGCTTCGTTTCTGCTGCGAGGAAGAGAGGAAAACTCCTTGCCTCGCCGTGAACCAAAAATAATCTTCTTTGCAATTTCAAAGCGTGTTTAGTTTTACTTGCACGTCCGCCATATTTGTTGTCAACATTCTAATGTTCTTTCTGATTGGTTCTGAAAAGTAGGTGACGTCATTTCTCCCACGATGACAAAGCAGCGATCACCTTACATTTCCAGTGCGCAGATGCAGGGAAACGTGGCGATTTGACAGAGGACTTGAGATGTTTTGCTGAGAGAAGCTTATTTTTGTTTTGACATTTTGAAAGGTCAACACGTCTCAACAATCTGATATTTCTAGAACTTTCTAGAAATGTAAAGAATCCAAAAACCAATATCTCAGGTAGACTTCAACACTCGAATTTAGTACGTGTCAGCACTTGTATTAATTGCTTCAGAAATGACGGAAATGGAAGGGCCATGCAATAATGATATCTACTACCTAAAAATGTCTACAAGTACGTCTAAAACTGGTTAGGTTTGAAACTGGAGAGACATTGGAGAGAGTTGGGGTGAAAACTGCTACACCGTGCTGACGAGACTCAATCAGGTCGAAACAGCTGTCCACGGTTGCATTTTGGCTTTCACTTAGGCAGCATTTTCGTTCACTGTCCTTTGCTCCTCCTTGTTCTACTTCTCATAATAAAACGCACACCCTCCACACCACCCCCCCCCCCCCCCCCCCCCCCCCACCTCCACCCAAGTTCCAGTTTTGCCGTACAGTACCAGTATCAGTCCGGCATAGTGGTACTCACCATAATGGTCCGATTATCGGCTTAAAAACGGATTGAAAAGTCCAAATAAGATCAGAACTTGTGAATGAGCAGTGAGGCTTGTGATTAAACACTTGAGTCTGACTCTCGTATGATATTTTAGCCGATAAAAAGCAGTCTTTACCACTGATTTACAGCGAAGCTGCCAAATACTCACTGGCTCTTTCCATTATAATGGGTAAGTTATTTATAACAGGACGGCGTCTTAGTTTTTGTTTTATAGTGGTTGGTCTAAGTTTCTTTTCTATACGTTATATATCACAGTTATAGTTTGTAATTTCAGAATTTTTTTAAATTATTAGTTTAAAAACAGATTAGTTTCTTTTTATAGGATTTTTTTCTCACTCAGGACGCCATTGATAGCAATAGCTTTTGTTACTGAAGGAACCATCCTGATTTTGAAATAAAAGCGTGTACATATTCTGATATATGTTCATGATCAAAATATCTGACAGATCATTTTTCATTTCACCTTCGATTGAGCCTGACCAAAGACGCTGATTAATTATATACAGAAAAACACTTACTGGTTCAGTTATTTTTGTTTATAATAGAGATAAATGATGTTTTCGTTTTGTTCTCTTTATAAACTGTTGTTGATGATTTTAATTGAATAAGTTGTCATCATAATTATAATTCCTCAACCTTGAGAGGTGGGTACGAGTTGATTGTAAATACCGTGTACAGTGAGTCGGTTACCCACAAAAGATTTTATCCAGTGGTGGTACTGCCGAATACGCAGCACATCCAAAGTCTCCCTTGCAAGCCAAACGAAGAATTGAGCTAAGGTATCGTAGTTCCTACCAGCGTATCTCTGATTCTAGTCGAACTGAGAGCCATATTTTGGGTTCAATGGGCTGTTTTTTCAGTGCAAACGAGGTTTAAATGTTAGCGAACAGTTATTTTTTTGTTTAAAAGTGTTGGAAACATAACTCGTGAACACGCGAAGCGTTGAACGAGAAACAAGTGAATGCTCACACTAGATAAATCCAGAACTTGTCATATTATTTAAATGTTCCAACTAGTCTACGAGCCCGCAGAACTGAATAATGCTCCCATAGTTTAAAAAGAAAACTTAAGCACCTCTTTTCGCGGTCTCCCGTCAGTTTTTTTTTTAAGTTTTGAGATCATGTCGACGCCAGTTTGGATAATTTCTGAAATAGTTCGTGAATATTTCAATTAATTAATCTAAGAGTTCATTTATTGTCACTGAAGCAATTCAGTTCTTAACCGAATAGAATCCAGCATCAGAGTGTGGTTCGTGCATGAGGCCCGACACGCATCATACATGACATATATGAACTGGCACCAACTTGCCGTAGAACTTAGAAATTTACTGGAGACGGGGTTTGATAAAGTACCGGGATGACAATTTTTCGACTTTAGTTAAATTTTGACAATCGGCGAACCAAATTCTTTCCTTTTTCAAATTCAATGCCGGAAAAGGGATCAGTATAGTCGATCAGGAGGAAAAATAGAATCTTTAAAACGATGCTGGTAAAAATACCAGAGGTTTTGAAAATATTCACTAATATATAAATGAAAACATCCTAACAGGGCCTGTAACAGGTGCTTAGGCAAGATGTGAGAATTCATAAATAATTTAATTAGTTGGTATAATTAAAAGCACCCCCGTAGATTTATTCAACAAAACTGTTTCGACATCAGCGCTAATTAGCTTCCGTTCTCAATGGAGAATGATATGCTATTTGCTTTAGCTCATAACGATTTTTAAGGGATCTATTTGAATCATGTTTAGAGGGCGAAATCTGGGTCAGGACAGTACGCGTGAGTACACGAAGCTGGGTCTCCTTCGCTCACCAGCCATCTCACGTGAATCGTTCCCTTTATGTAGCATCGCAAAACACTTTCCTTCAAGAATCTTAACGTATTGTAAAAGCGTTTTGGTGTACAAAATGTATTCCAGACTGGTCACTCAAAAAGTGAAGGGTAATTTAATTCATCGGTATGGAATGTTTGCAATAATACTCAGACGTTTGTAGGATAACCCAAGTTTATGGCGCTGCGAAACGTAACGGCGCCAGACTATATTAAAAATCGAGCTCTAAAATAATCAATCGGCAATCGATAGCATAACTGATGCTAAAATAAATGCATTCAAAATCCATCTAAATTCATGATTTTGATACTATTTATTTAACAGATGGGCGAATTAACCATGGACTCTTACCAGCACGACAAACTGGATTTCAGACGGGATCCCAAACTGGATTATCCGGTTGAGTCTTCACTGGACTCGAGGTGCGACTCTTACGGAAGCAAGCTGGTTCTCCGAGCGAGCCTGCGTTACACGGGAGAGGATGACCAGTGGCAGACCAATCGCAGCTCGCTTCGCGATAGAAACAAGTACATGTTCAATTGTGAACTATTCAGTGATGTACGGTTCCTTGTGGGCAGAGCTGAAAAGACGTCCATCCCTGCACACCGATATATACTGGCTATCAGCAGTCCAGTGTTCTCGTCGCTTTTCTACGCGTTCGGTGCACTTCAATCGGAACTAACCACAAGAGAGCAGGTGAAAACGATTTAAGGAATTGAAAAAAATTCTCAAACTTAATTGTTGAACTGCTTGTTTGTTTTTGCAAACAAACTCTCGCTCATGAATGCAATTTTTTTTTTCAATTAAAGGGGTGTGGCTGTCTCATTGGTGGAAGATTGAGCGCAATTAAAGGGTGTTATCTTCCCGTCACGATGGGACATCGTGTTTTATGTTTTCCCAAGCTTAACTTAAGAAAACACATAGATATATATTACTAACTCAATTACATGTAGCCTTCTATAAAGTTACACTTAATGTTGTTTGGGAAATCAAACTTATCACGCCAGGGAACGGATCTTTCACGCCATTTATCGACATTTACATAAGACTAAACAGGAAAGTTAAAAACAGGCACTGCTAATAAATAACGTTCAGTTTCTCGTTCAAGCAAGTTTGACCCTCCAGGAGCATTGCTACTCCCCTCTTTATAGGCCTTTATCACGCGGCGGCCATGTTGACTCCCCGGAGAATAAAATGCTTTGTTTTTGCCCGCCCAGCCTCGCAGTGAAAATGTTGAAAACGAGGTTGGGCGGGCAAAAACCTTTTGTTTTTTATACCCTCTACAGGATCACCCCTAGCATTCTGTTCGCCACTACTCATTCATAGACAAATTCGGCTAACGCATTGTTGTACCCAATTCAAACCTTGTGGGATTAGAACTCTTTGTTCGTCATATTTCCATATCAATGAAGCATTGACATGGAAATACTGTGAACAAAGAATCTTATTCCCAGAAGGTTTGAATTGGGTACAACAATGCGTTAGCCGAAGGGTGGAGAGAGACAGCGTAGAGCAAAGTTTAATGTCTAAGGAAACAACACTAGGAGACAGACTTAGGGCGCTTTCCATTTGAATAGAAAAATCGGGTAGAATTTCCTGTTAAAAGGAAGAACAGGACAAATTTGTCCTCAATCAAGACGGAACGAGAAGAGCGTGTTCCTCTTGCACGGAGTTCCTTTTTCTTTCTTGAGGAGACTGGGTACTAACGATTTACAATAACAAACATTTAATAAACATGGCCTTTAATTCATCAAGGAGCATGGCACTAGTGGGACGCAGCAGATGGTACAGGATTTTCCGATCATTTCGGCAAAAACGAGAAAAGAGGACTACCTCTGAAGGTATTCCTTTTCAGTTTAAGAGGAACATTTTCATGAAAATCCTTGAAGTAATCGACATCAAGCTAAAAGATATCAAGAAATCCACGAGTTCAAGACTTCTGCCAGAGTTGTGAATGAAAACAGTAATTTTATGACGTTATAGGACGAAAACAAGCTTTGCACCAAAACGAGGCTGCGCCTCGTGCACATCTAAGAAAATGTGTCCTACATGGGAGGAAAAGACGCTGTCGCGTCTTATATATTGTTTTCAGCATCATCAGGTTATTAAGAGCTCCCTCGTGCGGGTGGACCGGTGAGGGTGGGACTCTGCAGAGACTCTGCGCCCAGTAACTCTACCCCAATGAGGGGGGTAGGGGGGGAGCAGAGACGGGGGAGCATTTTGCTCAAATTATTTTTCATTTTTGTTATTGTTATATTAACATGTGAAAAGGCACGTTTTAACTCGTATCTACTTCAAATGGATGTATCTGGCACTGAAAATTCGATGTAAATGTTAAGAAAGCCATGTTCTTGTCCCCCTTTAAGGCGGGAGTCTACCTGAATTTTAATGAAATTTTAAGAGGTTTTAAGAAGGGATAGGAGAAAGAAAATGAGTTTTGGAACACCAACAGACAGTCGATACCCACGTAAGAGCACCCCAGGTTGCTAGTGGACTAACTTGGTATCCGTCTATTAATTATTAACTACAAATTCTAATTTTAAAACTTCACTAAATCTTCAACATTTCTTATTTCTCTAAATTTTACCAATCCTTTGAGAAAAACTATTTCCTCCCAAACATACCCAAAAATCACCCAAAAATTTACAAAACACCCCATAACATAGGTTTATGTTTTAAGCATAGAGGTTTTGGATTGCTTGAAACGTGAACGAGATATTTCCATTAAAGCCATGTCAAGTGGCGGAAAAGTGGCGTTTAGGTTAACTCCCGCCTTAACGAACAACCGGATTTTCCATACAAAAGGAAAGCGCTCCTGTGCTCAAACCACCGACTTTTAGATCGCCAACCTCTAGACCACCGCGCCACAACTCTCCAACTATATGACAGTTGATTTAATATCTAGCAATCAACTCTCTCTCTTTGCAGATTGAAATATCGGAGTGTGAACCTGAAGCCTTTCTAGAGATGCTCCGGTACATGTACTACGACGAGGTACAGTTGACCACAAAGAACGCCCCAGAGGTGCTATTCCTGGCGCAAAAATACCTCATTCCAAGCCTGGCTGAGGTCTGTACAGAATTTGTTCTGAGTAAATTAACCGTGGAAAACACGCTACCTGTGTTGGATCACTGTTCCTATCTTGGAGTGAGCAAGAACCTTGAGAAACACTGTTGGTCCATTATTGACCAACACGCTTCTGAAGTAGTGGAACACAATCAATTCGTTGATATCGACCATGGTACGCTGACCGCTCTTTTGTCACGAGACACTCTGGTTGCTAAGGAGATGGTGCTTTTCCGCGCGGCTGTGAAGTGGGCGGGGCGAGAGTGTCAGCGTTTGTCAATTCCACTGACGGTTGAGAATAAGCGCAGGGTTCTTGGAGATGCATTCTATTCCATTCGTTTCCCGTTAATGAGTATGAAAGAATTCACTGACGAAGTTGCGCAGTCATCTTTCCTGAGCCATGAAGAAGTTGCTAACATGTACATCGGCTATAACTCCAACTTTAAATCGTGCAACATAAGATTTCCAACTGAGCCACGCGCCGAGCCTGTGCAAGATACAGCCTTCCGCTGCTCGCGGTTTGAGACAACCGCGCTGCGCGCAAAGCAGCCAGGAGTTGCAGCTCAACAATGCATTGTAAAATTTAAGGTTAATGAGCCCATCACTATCACGGGAGTGGCGCTTTTTACAACCTTCACTCAGACAACTCAGCTTTTCAAAGTCGAGTTGCGCGACAACAGCGGTTCTGTGTTGATGTCACACAACGCAGATATTTCGAAGCGTGACATTGAGAGCGACATTCACGACATCTTCTTTCCTAGCAGTGTTACGCTCCAAAGTGACGTCATATATTTGATCTCTGTGACGTCGGAAGATGTCCTGGAGCGCTTTGGGGAGGAGACGATGAGAGAAATCACTTGTGGGGGTGTCAATTTTGAGTTCCTTGATCATGAATCTGATGATGAAGAAGAGAAAGGCCAGATACCCGAGCTTCTATTTAGACCTCTTAGAGAAGGGACGCCACCAGCTTCAAATGTTGAGGACTATTAGATTAACATTTTGTCATTTTCATTCTGTGTAAACATGGTTTCTTTTTTCTAAGGATGCAAACAATTTTCCATCCTGAAATATACTATTTATACTCTTGGCTTTGAAACGTACGGGGTTATCAACTAAGTAATTACACATAATGATGCAAAGAGATCATTGGTGTGTTAAATACTCACAGGAGACAAAATTTTCACACATTTTATTTTGAAATCATGCCGAAAATCTTGGCTTGACATTGCCTACAGTATGTGGCAAGGAATGGAATAACGATAGCACGCATCGGGAAAAAGGTACAACCATCTACTAACCAGACAAGAAAGGCTTACAGCAAGAACCCTTTCCTGACATGACAGAGACCTTAGTGTCAGTGTGTGAGTATGAGATTGAGTACAGGTACAATGTGTCACACAAATCTTAATTCTAGAGCCTCCATCTGACTGGTCAGCTGGCAATAGTGAGGTGTGAGGGTCTCCGGGAGCCTCACTGGTAATGGTTTGAAATTTATAAGTTATAGTCCTAGAGAAATTTGTACTGTGAAACCCCACTTAGCCTGTGTGGCAGGCGTTCAAAGGGGAAAGGGAAGGGGGGAATTCAGGTGCGCGAGAACGCGAAGGGCATGCAAGGAAGGGGTAGGAAGGAGGGGGCGCCCTTCAGATTCTCGCATGCCTGAATTCTCCCCCTTCCCCTTCGAATGCCTGCAATGCAGGCTAAACCCCACTTTGCGACTACAGCTATTAAAGAATGATCAGTCATTTTCTTAATTAATCTGAACACCTCCTGCTTATACAACCACACATTTGTGGCCCAATGGTGGTTGTATTAAATGATATTGAGTTCCACTGCACTCATTACTAATCAGTTCATTTATCCTTGCAACCTGTACAAATTGACATTCTGTTATTTTTTTGTAATAAAAAGACTCAATGAGAATTTAATCACCACTGGGAAATTAACCAATAATAACATTTCTTTCATCCTAAATTCAATCATCTTGACACTATCTAGGACCAGGCTCTTGTACTTGTGATAAAACCTTCTTCATTCGCTCAAACATTTTTGGCACTAGTTCCAAATGAGTTTTACAACACTGATCCACACATGTATTCAGCTCTGCTTGGTATTTCGTGAGCTCTGATTGGGTTGTATTTGGGTCAACATTGTCTTGAATTTTGTCTTGGCATTGCTGTGCACAGCGACCAAGACGTTCCTATCGATAAAACAAGAAACAATTTATAGATGAATCATTTAAGGGTGTATAAAAAATCTTTGATTACTAAAATAATTTATTTTAAAATCTCATATGTAAAGGCCATTGCTAAATACACTTGTAATATTTGTATGGTCACCAGTCATTGCACTCACCAAATAACTCTTCACTCACCCAAGGCTGCAAATAACAGCTTGTCGTTTGACAAATGCCTAGAAAATTTGGCATTTTGACTGGTGAAAGGTTAACCTGGCTTAAAGATGGACTTAGAAGTGCAGATGTTATATTTAAATTCAGACAGAAAATATTTTTTCTCTGTGTGAAAAATAGCTTTGACCACCAGTCAAATGTCCACCAAATGTCACATAACCCACACTCCACCAAAAAAAAAAAATTCTCATCTTGCATTGTCAAGAATCATGGGCTGTTTATGACTGGGTTCTATTAACACTCTTCTCTTTATGTTAGACCCTCCAGAAAGATATTTCTACACTAGCCAAACTCAAATATTTTATTACATCTGCAATGCAGTTCATTATTTTATGGTTTACATGTAGTTACCACTGAAAAGCCATATAACCTTGAAAAGGCAGACACATGCATCACATACATGTAACTATCACTACTCAAAAGCTTTTACCAAACATGGAATTATGAGTCCTTAGTGAAAATTGTACTTGGCAAACTGGGCGAGTGATGTATTATTTGAGCTTGACCAAGAGCCTTGAGGGAACTTGCCTGATATAGCGGCAGATATCTTTAGTTGCCAAGGTCATGTGAGTGGAAACATGCTATCCCCTAACCCCAAAATAAATCACTACGTTCCTCACCTGAAATCCATTTAGCTCTTTTCCAAGGTACTCTTGTATTTGCTGAATTGGCACAAAACACTGGTTCATACACTGCTGAACTTCATCTTTACTAGATATTTGATTCTCACAACATTTGGCAGCACATAAGTGTGACTTGGCCTAGAAGGGTATCATATAGTAGGTTAGATCATGATATAAAATTTGTTTAAGCATTCACCAATTACCCAACTCCTTTATGCCAAGTGACACACGTACACAGCCTTATTCATAAGGACAATATTTCTGTTTGTATATGGACACCTTTTCATATATCGCAGTCTGCAGTGTGAAGCTTCAACTAATGAAATTCTATGAAACCATAGGAGTTGAAGACAATGACAACAAGGGTCACACTGTCTATCACCCTATGGGTCTGTCATTATACATCTTATTTTTAAAGGCGATTGCATGACGTAGCAATGGAAATCACAGCCGCAAAATTTTTCCAGGGTAAAACCATATACAACATGCATTTGATTGTTTGCCATTTCATCCATGAATGTCTCAGAGATGGAGTTTGATCATCATACGGAAGGTAATGGCAAATTTAGGTGACTTCTATCTATGTCCGTATATTACCTTCTAGGGTGTTAATAATTTTCAAGACAGTTTGACATGTACTCAGCAAAGAAAAGATTAGGACCACGTTCAAACCCATTAAAACACTAGGCAGCATTTTTAAGAAACCGAAAGACTGCCCCGCTGTAAATCAGATCAAAGGAATTGTTCACAAAGTTAAGTGTAAGACATGTGATTTCACCTATGTTGGAGAAAGTAAGAGATCCTGGAATTTTAGGCAATTATTGTAATTATTACATTTATGTAAATTTATGTTAAAATTTTTAGACTATTTTTGTAATTTGTAATTAGACGTATCACAGGTCCACATCAGCTTAATGCTGCTGGTAACTGACCTGTGTCACCAAATGAATTACCGGGTATGTATGTATGTACGTATGTAGGTGCAGAACACAAGCTGGGCACAAGATCAAACAATGATAGTGCAATTAGGCACCACGCTGAAACAACAGATCACGACATTCACCCAGACTACATTTAAATTCTTGAAAGGAACCTGAACAATAGGCAAGAATGCCTTTTCCTGGAAGTTTTGCATTCCATTCAAGACCGCAACTCCGCAACGAACATATACAATTCCCACAGGTTTATTTACCTTTAACAGCCTCACAGCTAAATATTATTGACAAAGTTTATGTATGTATGTATGTATGTATGTATTGTATGTATGTATGTATGTATGACCAGCAACAAATAAATAAGAACCGATTATATAAATGCATGCAGTGACACTGTTTCAAACTAACTCTGACGAAGGCAACAGAGAGTTTGCCGAAAATTTAGTTTCTTAAAAGTTTTGGAGCAACTACAGAATGCAGGACCACTTTTTATTGGCTCGGCAGTGGAGAAAAGAAAGAGAAATAATTGATATGCTCGCTACAGTGTGGGGTCTATGTATTGATAAGGTGATATCATTCAGATTTTAGTTTAAAGATTATCGCATAAAGAAGTTCCTTTACACTTTGATGGAATACATGCACCAGTAGATTTGTTACTAACCTGAAGTCCTCTCAGATGATCTTTTTCGAGTTTTTCGATCGATCTCTCAACTTCTTCTTTCACACGTGTTTGAGCAGCACTGGCCGCCATATTGGACGTTTTGGCACAGAGAGGACTGGATACAAGCGTTACAAAAAAATACTTGCAGGGAAGGGGTAGTTAAAGAAAAAAAAGCGTTTTACCCTCTCCCCTCCCTTCCCTTCCTTCTAAACTATACTGGATAAGCCGCTGCATCGAGGAACTCGCAGTCTCTTTTCGAAGAAGAAAAGCCTAATCGCCGATTCAACGCCGCGCGTTTGATGAAATGCATTGTCCAATTTTGATATTGGTCTAGCGAAAATATAATAAGTCGATATTGTTAAAAAAGCATCTAATGGAATAAAATGGCCAAGTTTGCGAGTCTTGTCATTTAAAATATAAACATATAGTTTCATAAGGTTGGAAAATTTGATTGATGTTTGTTACTGCATGGTGTCTGTTGTCAGTCAATTTTCTGCCGCCAACTAAAGTAAAAGTGCATTATATCAGTGTCGATGGACGATCGAGTTTAAGTCAAAAGCGTTCACATGTGATTGACCTTTAATTTTTTTTGCTATAAATGCAAAAGATAAAAATGAAACGTAAACGTGAACTGTCATCCATTATGTTCCTGTCAACTTACATTATTGCCTCATTAACATATGCGCCTTATTCTCTATCGAGCTACAAAAAATCAACTCTGAATATTGAAAGGGCATAGCACAATTAACTTTCTCTGGAAATTTGAGCTTGATATACTAGATGCTCTTCAGATGTATAAATATGGCTGTTTTAGAAATTCCAAATTTTACAACTGAGAATACGTCTTAGGTCGTCCGGTATAAAAAAGGGACGCCTTAAAGTAGATGGCCAAACAAATTTATTTTTTAAATCCTGGGTTCTGTTCTTGGTAGAGACTGGTTACGACTAACCTCTCGCCAAATAAATTTTACAAGCAAATTCCACAGGAGATATAGTGGGAACGCTAGCGACGCAAATCATTCGCAAAAGAGAGTTGCGTATTATTTTTTTCGAGCCCCGCAGGGGCAAGAAAAAATGCAAGCAACGAGTACAATGTCCGTACGTATTATCTGTTGAACCATCGAATAAGAGATTTATTATTCGACTGTAATTCTTGTATTTATAATAGCTTGTGTCCGGGATGCTATAAGGTGTTATATGGCAATCTACTGTGTAATACGCTCGGATATTTTTGCTCGAATATTTTGCGTGTTCCCTATAATGACGTCACAGTCGAATAATTAGTTTTGTTACTTCTTCTATTTTTTTTACACAGTGTACTCTTATATACAACAGAAAATAGATGCCTGATAGAAGCAAGAGAAGTTATAGACATAGAGGAGAGACTGGAGAGAAGCCTTTCAATTGTATGTATTGTGGCAAATGTTGCTATACAGCAGGAGATCTGAAAATACATGTCAGGATACATACGGGCGAGAAACCTTTTGTATGTAAGCAATGTGGCCACCAGCAAGAGAACTGACCAGACATAACAGAACGCATACGGGAGAGAAGCCTTATCCGTGCACGGAATGTGGCAAGTGTTACGCTGTATCATGGTCTGCAGCTACACATGAGAACACACACTGGAGAAAAGCCGTATATGTGCAAGCAGCGTGGTAAATGTTTCTCGCAGGTGCCGGGAATTCTGTGGAGGCACGGTACAATACATACCAGAGAAAAACCACATGAATGCACGCGGTGTGGGAAGTGCTTTTCTCGATTAGGAAATTTGGAAACACATAAAAGATTTCCATACAGGGGAGAAGCCTTTTGCGTGCAAACAGTGTGGCAAACGTTTCCCTCAACTAACAAATCGGCAGCGACACAACGGAAAA
Organism: Dendrophyllia cribrosa; assembly: GCA_024195265.1. Classification (NCBI taxonomy): domain Eukaryota; kingdom Metazoa; phylum Cnidaria; class Anthozoa; order Scleractinia; family Dendrophylliidae; genus Dendrophyllia; species Dendrophyllia cribrosa. The sequence continues at coordinate 4,500,267 of JAJLRJ010000001.1, read as the reverse complement.
CATACTGGAGATAAGCCTTTTGCGTGCAAGCAGTGTGGAAAATGTTTCTCGCAAGCGGGAGTTCTGCTGGTACACATCAAATTACATACTAGGGAGAAGCCGTTTGCTTGCAAGCACTGCGAAAAGTGCTTTGCTCAATTAGGCAATATGAAAGCACACAAAGGGACACATACAGGAAAGAAACCTTATACTTGCAAGCAGTGTGGCAACTGCTATATTCACTTAGGATCTCTGCAGTATCATGAAAGAAGACATACGTTAGAGAAGCCTTCTACATGCAAGCAATGTGGCAAATCTTTCTCCCAAACCGTATATCTTCAGAATCAACTCTACAAAGACACAGCTGCTGGATCTGTCAAGAGGAATTTAATGACAAGAAATGTCGTCTTCAGCATTATGACGATCATATGAAGTAAAATCAAACCCATTTAAGATTAGAACAGTTACAGCCGAGTAGTATCAGAAACCTAGTATACAGTAGCAGAGAATTCTACGGTTAAGGTTAGGTCGCAACCTGGCTGTAAGCCCACGTGGCCGGTGCTTTAGGGCTGGTTTCCACTAGCTAATCCCACTAATCGAAAGCGGAGTTGGAGTCGGAAGCATAAGGAGCCTTTCGTTCTAGTGTAAATTAAAAAACGGAGTCGCAGTCGGAAGCTCGACGGAATCGGAATAGGAAGTATCAGGTTTCCTTTTCCTTCCGATTTCGCTTCTCCTTCCGTCGCTTACCATCCGTTTCCGTCGTTTTGATTTCCACTAGATAGTAAAGTTCTTGCGATTCCGATTCCGCTTACGTCGCTAGTGGGAAGCAGGCTTTAATAAATCCGGTTTCTGCGGCATGAAGCAAATATCGCTGCGTTGCACCAGTAGTTTGTCAGACTACCCTAACGGATTGCTGCTAAGCTTAACACGTCCGCTAACGCCAGATAGTCAACAACAAAAATCAAACTACATTTTAAACGTTCGACATTAGCAGTTACGCCCGGCGTCACTATTTATGTAACTCAGGGACCACTAAAAATGTGTATAGGCTGACCTAGAATAGATTTTAGCACGGAGACTCAATTACTAATCTTGTCATTGCAAATCTTTATAAAATATACCATGATGCATAATATATATTAATGTACATAAAAATTATCCAGAATGTTTTACGGTATTTAATCTCCAGGGAAATTAACGGACCACGACGGAGGTCTATAATGACACAATATGGGGGAAGCAAATTGGAACCTATTTCCTTTTACCGAATACTGACCAAATATCGCATAATCAAAAGATTTTGAAAGTTCTGCAACATTTCAGACATACTTGTTCTGCTTCAAATTTTTCCCAAACAAATTATGCGTTATCCAGCTGTAAAAAAACACACAGGTAAATTGACCTAAAGAAGGACTGTTACTTAACGAAGCAGCCGCATTTGCCTTCCATTCCATGTTCACGTGACGACCTAAAACAACAACTGTGTAGGAGGCTTTAATCATTTGAGAAATAGGAAAATAAAACCTGGTAAGCCGTAAGTCTGCTCCACAATTCACTTGACATAAAAACACATTGGCCACAGTCGAGCTGCTTTTATTAAAAAGTAAGTTTGACCAATTATTTACATATGTCGAATTTACAAAACACACGGATAGCAATCGAGGTGTTCAGTGGGAGAGAAAGTGAAATCAGTTCTTTTTCACACATGTACGATGTCCACCAAAGAAGGCGTGGAGATGTTTTTCTCTCGTCTGCGTAGTCCTAGCTCATCACGTGATGCCGTTAGAGCCTCAATCGCACGTTGCCTTCTTAGTTTCTTTTTCCACTGAAAGGCGAGGTCAGCGGCTTCTGTGTGATCGGACGAGGCATCCTGCTCAGGTGGTCGGAGACCCTAAAAAAACAAAGGTTTCGTCTTAGGGTCTTTTTACTTTTATTTTTAACTCGTGAATTTGCGAAGCGTTAAACGAGTTATAGCATACAGTCAACCCTCTCTTAACGGACACCTCTATAAGACGGACACCTGGTGTTGGTCCCTCCAGTCGGTGGAGCAAAACGCGTAGGAATAGGGGAGGGTCCAAAGGTTGTTTGTTTCGTATTCTCGAGTTGGCTCATAGGAGCCTTTGATTTTAGCCAAAATATCGCGTTACCTTCACACAAGCAGCCTCTGCTGCTTTCAGAGTTTTCACAACAGCTTGCATGAGATTTTGTGCATTTTTTACCAGCATTGCATCTGCCTACAAGATCAAGCATACAAATAATAAGAAATATAACAAACAGTAATCATAGACTATAGGCGTGCGTTCGAAACGTGGTAACATTTACACACCAACACTGGGCTTTGTAGTTTTAAGATCGTCATTAGTTATAAACTACATGTAACTTTATTACCTGCATTCGTAATTTGTACATTCGTGTTTGCCTTACATGTTATTGAATATATGTAATATCGTGATAATAATGTTAAAAGTATTTTTTGGTTGTTCGACACACGCTCTACTACGTTTGGTTCATGCCATCGTGCAACTTACTCCAGTAAATCAAAGGAAACACTGTTTTCACAACCAACTAGAAACAAACGACTTCACCTTGCACACGCTTGCCCGCTTTTGGAACCGGTCGCATGATTGCGTTAATTGGGTTTATTGAGATTACATGGGTTTTGATTTCAAGACGGTTACTATTATAAAATCGCACCGATCAGTTGAACATACCGAAATGTCTGAAGGAGTGGCTGCTTTAACAGATGATATGATCTTGAGCTGTGTGCTGATGGTCGGCAGATACTCCGCGTAGTACAAAAGGTTACTTTTACTTCTGCACGTAAACAATAAAAAACAAGATGTAAAGACGAAGCTTGTCTGTCTTGAAGCTCAGTCTCACTAGGTCTCGTAGCATGAAGCCACAATTTTATTGTAAGGGTAAGCCCACTACCCAAGCATTTTGTTGTTTTCCAAACAGTTAGGTTACATTCCTTTAGCCTGTTCCAGGCGTTAACATTATGGGGCCGGGAAAAAAACCCGGCAAGCGACTGAGCGGGGAAAACGAGGACTCTCTCCCTAGTCTCCTCTCTTTTATTTCCACTCGCATCGCAATTTTCCTTCGCGCCATGCATCCCCAGTATCAAAACGCCTGGAACTGGCCAACAATCATTTGTCTGAGGACAAAACATGAGAGTTTCGACAGGCATGCGAACCATTTAACTTCTGTGTCCTTGCAAACCACAACAACAACAACGACGACAACTGATACGGGCACCTCACAGGCAATACCACCATGACTTTAATCAGAAACCCATAAGTGGGTTGAAACGTGCAACTGTCTCTTGTACGCTTCAAAACAAGCTTCCGATTATTCAATTTGCTAAGAAGTTGTTACAGCCATATTTGGAAAATCAAGATAAAAATATTAACCAATCAATTCGCTAGAACAACTTGCTTCCAATCTCGAGGGACCGAGGGGTTTCCAAATATGGTACTAACCAAAAAATGAATATTCGGAATGGGTTTGCTTTAATCACAACAAGAACCGGAAACGTAAATACCATCAACTGATGATCACCACCCACTTGACTCTGAAGGTGACTTCCATTCAGGTTGTCGAAGCGTTAGTCAACAACAATAACCACAAAAAACAACAGAAATATACTCAACCGGACGATCGCACTCAGCAATGTTACATTTAAACTCTCGATAAACAAACAAAAAATAAAAACAATTTTGCTGTACCTTTCGTCCACACTTTGCTCAGCAATAACATGTGCAAACTTGAGGATATACGTGGCGTTGGAAGCGATCGCTTTTGCCATGTTGATCATTTCCATTTTATTCTATCAAAACGAAGAATAAAAGCGATCCTTTCAGTCATTTTCCTACGAAATCAGCTACAATTAGTAGTACCATGATTTCAAGAAGCCCGCTCGCGTATTTTCTTTACAACCATCTTCGGCTTTTACACTTTTTAAAAATCCTGTTGAAGCCAATCCCCACTTCGAGCAATTGCTCTTTACGTTATAACAAAAACAGTCAACGACCGGACACCTTTCTTAGGCCGGCAAGTAGATCTGTCTTCCGCCGGACGCCTCCCTAATTGGACGAGCGCCCGACCCCCCTGGCAATAAATTCATCCCACCCCTGGTACCTGGAGTCTGTTTCGTCCTCGGGCGAACTTGGCGATCTGAAGCATTTGTTGCGCCATTTCCTTGGCCACCTTCACGATTGAATTGTTCTCTTCTTCCCACTTGTCTGTTTCTTCTTGTAGCAGTTGGGCAGCGAGCTGTGTAGTAAGAAAATCGCCATAATATCTTAGATTTGTATAATAGGCGAGTTTTTTAAGGAAGGGAATGAAAAAGAAATTGAAAATATTAATAAACCAATGTGCCAAACAGTTTTCTATGTTTCCGAAGAACTATAAATGTTTAACATTTTCAACCAATCACAATCAGTTTTATTTCATAATTGTTCATGAAATGAAATGGAATGACTTATCACATTCGTCTCATGCGTCAAATCCAGCAATGCCCATCCTACGAACCTTTCTCGCTGTTTCGATAAGTACATTTACCTCGATCGATTTAGAGCTTTTCTTCGCCCTCAGCTCTTCGATAGACGGAGATCTCCAGTCGGAATCACCCGCGCGGGACAGTCCCAAGATACTCGCAGCTCGCTGATGGTGTCGAAATCGCCCACTCCCTCCAGAACGGTGAAGGGACTCGGCCGAGGAGAAGCGCTGGTGGAGCTCATCAACTAGGGCCCTTCTTGTAAGGTCCGTTTCACTGGCTGATCCCCAAGGCCCTCGAAGTCGACGTACCTCGGGAGCACTCTCAGTATCAGAAAATGAAAATGATCTTTCCAGGGATTTGTTCCTCTTAAAAAACGAAACAACGAACAGATGTTAGTTTTGAAAATGTTTGAAAAAAGACACTTCTCGCCCACTCCCACGAAACAACGTCCGCAATTGCACACCGTTGAAGAAGCGCTATCCGGATCTGGGGTGTCATTATTTCAATTTAACCAAACACACACCCAAAATATGGGGAGCGCTTCGTCTAAGTATCGTCAATTAAGTGGACAAAACGTCGTCTGTTCTTGTCTGTACAATGTAAGCCTGCACAAGCTACGCGTACATACACGAGTCAATGTTTATATGGTCTTCTCTGCTTGCGCTCATGTTGCGGTGTGTCAGTGTTTCTTGGCAAATCCGATGAACCTGTTCTCAACTGAAACATCTTACATTAAGTTCTACAATGACCAACCCCGGAACCAGAGTTTTTTCTCGCGACGTGCTTTCGTGGGGCGGTCGGTCAACGGCGAAATGTAAGACACATAAGACATTGATAAGAGTTGTATAATATTTTAGTGCAAGAAAAGCCTCTGACATTCAGGGGAACCATGGTGTTGAGCAATGAGAGGTAACTTACATCACTCAATGCCATGTCATCAAAAAACGAGCTGATCTCTGGCGATCGATCCGTTGTAGTTGGCAAACTTCTCGTGGGGGAGGGTGATGTCTGCACACTTCCCTCCTCAGAAGGGAGAGGTTTGAGTGAAGGAATCCCACGGGATGAGCCCGCGATAGCGACTGCTTCCTCCTCGTTCAAGGACTCAAAGCTGTGAGAGGCGTCCATATGCGGTATGCCTAATAAAGCCTGAAACACGTCTGCAAAGAGAAAAAAATAGCTTTAGTTGACTGATATAAATTACGTGGTTATTCGCTGGGATACGACACTGCTTGAAATTCTTAAAAACGTTAATTCCCGAGTTTTTTGTCTTCAGATCTACCGTTTGAGAATGACATGTTGCGATCTCTTACACCATCGGATGAAGTTTCGGAGCAGTCGACAGCGACTCCAAGTTAGAGCGGTTTTCACCAAAACCAAAGTATAATTACTCTGACTAATTAATACAGACGCAGACAATCTAATGAACCAATCAGAACTTGTAGAAAAGACAAGCGCGGGAGAACGCAGTTTGTTTTTACTTTTGATTGGTTGTTAAAGTTGCGCGAGATTTTTTAGCCAATCACAAAGCGTAGCAATCGCGAAATTACTTTGGACACTATTGAAAACCGCTCGAATTTGAACTTGAACTTTATGTTCAAACTAGTGATATGAAAGATGAAGATGTAAAATGCGTGGGGATGGAGATGTAAGTGTTCATTTATCAACGTGAAAATGGGCTCCTCAAAAGACTTAATTCAGCTTAAGTCTGCGATACTGCATACCTTGCACAGCCGCGGTGTCGGCGTCAGGCAGTCCATCCAGGATGGCCATCAAGAGCTGCGCTTTGGACGCCCACTGACGCCTTAGCATCTGAAAATGCTCCACTGTTGGCTGATCTGGATTATCTGAAAAGACAGTCCAACAGCAGCAAAGATAAAGCAACTGTATTTATAAGCTTGTGGGGTCATGTATATGAAACATAAGACACAAATTTTAACCAGCCAAGGAGAAACTGGAGACTACCGTGAATTGAAACACACTAGCTAGTGGTCAGAGCGGAACTTAAACCCAGGACCTCAACATGTCCGCCACTCTAACAACTCGGAAACACTGCCTTCTGTGACCGTTGTGGGAGCTTGCACTGAATTGCACATTTTATGATATGTTACTTGCTGAAATGTTTAATCCACTTGTTTCGAGACTGCACCATGTAAGGTAAAGGTAACCGTCCGTATCCAGCCGTGGAGTGAAATAAACAAGTCAGGTGGCTTATCAGCGCCGATGCTTAGCTTTGGTTTCTGCAGCATGAACCAACCAGGAGCATTACTCCTCCTCCTTGGATAGGATGCTCGTTCATCGCCGGGTTACCCCTCCTCCCACCACCCAGCCAGCATTTTGATATATATATATATATTTTTTGTGGCTCGCAGGCATCCATTTATACACCTCTGTGGAGCAAAGTTTCTTGTCTAAGGAAACAACATGAAGCAAAGACCAGGCCTTGAACCACCAGACCTTAAGGTTGAAAGTCCAAAAACTAACCATAAAACCACCGTGTCTCCACGATTGAACCTTGTAAAAGAACCGTTTATTTAGATATTGGTTATAGCGTTATCGGCAAAAGAACATTCTTTTCACCTGCCAGTGCACGTGCCGCTGCTATAACTTGCGGCGTCAGCCTGTCGATAAAGTCACCTGTCACGCGAACATGCCTGACTTTACTCGTGTGTCGAGAATTCTCCACAGCTTTACTCGCGCGTGTCCGGACGCGTGCTACACGCGCTTTGAGTTCATCCGCTTGCATCTCAAAGTTGCTTTGTTGTTGTATTCTTTCACCCAGTTCTGCTTTACTCACAGCAAGCGCCGCGCCCGCGAGCCGATCCACTGGCGCGGATGCTTCAGCGGTCAGGTCGTCTACAAGAGCTGTCAGCAAATGGACCTGGAGTTTAGAGAAAAATCAATGTTAACAGGAATAAGTTCAGCGTAATAATGGCGTCTATCAGAAGAGCATAATAATCACTGGTTGTGCTAATTGAATTGTCCCCAGCAGGTTGGGTTCAGTTTGCTGCGCTGTTTCTTGTCCGTGCTCCAAGAGTTTCTATCTGGTTTCCCGGATTTCCTCCATTCACTCCCATCCGAACTGGTACATGGTTCACTTTATCCTTTCTTTCCATTTTATCAATTAGGCAAACAAACGACACGAGGCAAAAATAATATGTCAGCAATACAAATAACGTTTTGTCAACTAAGTTGATACTTGATGAGGTAAATTGGAAACAATAAACAGATTCGAAAGATGACGTTTTAAGCATTAGCTCTTCATCAGAGTGAATCAAGGAATCGTGAATGGTGTGTGACTTAATGCTAGGACGAGTACGTAAGCCGCGAATGTTACTTACCTTAGTAGCCCATTCCCTCTGAAGCAAATTCATCCTCTCTACCACCCCCATGTATGCCAAGCTCTGCTCCAGCGTTCTGTGTTCCCGTGACGCCATCTCAGATACCACGCGAGCCGTGTCCTGCAGGTCAGCGGTTAACTTCTCCACTGAGTTCACAGTTGCTTCAGCAAGACTGACTTTCTTGGGATCATTGCAACTAAACCGAAAAAAGGCAGATAAGTCACATTTATTGAGTTTGTATCAAACTACCCGGGCGTTTATTCTAGTAAATAATGCGGGACAGTTAAAGGATATTGCTGTCGGTCAGTTAATAGTTTCACACTCACCCTGCAGTGGACGCGATTTCCATTTCTTTCAGAGTTCGCGAATATGACGTTAACATCCGGGAGTGCTCCTGTAAAGCATGATGGTCTGCTGCCAAGGCAACAGACGTAAGTTGTTCCACTGGTGCAGATGTTCCAACTGTGACGTCATCGACTGCAAACACCAGACTGTAAACTTTGGAGGCCCAGTCCCTCCTGTGGACTTCTAATCGCTCGACATTTGCAATGTCTGTAGGGTTTCTTGATAACGCCTGAGGGAAGCAAATTATAAGGCTTGAACCAAATGGCATCACAGGAGTTGGGAAAGTACATAGTTTTCACTTTAGGATTAGAATTACCATTTATTTTATACTTATTGAGATTTTCTATTGAAATTTGGCGTGTGAAAACCCCGTTCGGGGTTCGCAGTCAATCAGAATGGCGAAACGACATTCTCGCACGTGAAAAAAGCGTTTCGTACAATCACAAATGTTACGTACCTTGGCATAAAATCTCAGTATGTACAAAATAAACAAATTACAGCATGAGTAGTGCTTTGTGCGGCACTGATTTACGCACGAGTTGCGAAAATGCCGTACGGGCGCACTGCCCATGAAGTAATCTATATGTACATCATAGTAAACAGCACCACAGGAAAGTACTTCTCATTTGAATGATGACACTTAGGATTTCATCCACAGACTCAAAAATTAGAACAATCTTGTACAGGTAATAAACAGTACCACAGGAAAGTACTGCTCGGTAGCTTTCATTTGAATGGTCACACTTTAGGATTTCATCCAGACTCAAAAGTTAGAACCACCTTGTAGAGTATAATAAACAGTACCACAGGAAAGTACTGCTCATTTGAATGATGACACTTAGGATTTCATTCACAGACTCAAAAATTAGAACCACCTTGTACAGGTAATAAACAGTACCATAGGAAAGTACTACTCAGTAGCTTTCATTTGCCGAATGGTCACACTTTAGCGGGAATTTCATCCAGACTCAAAAGTTAGAACCGCCTTGTTTAGTACAGTAAACAGCACCACAGGAAAGTACTGCTCAGTAGATTTTTGCTTGAATGACCTCACTTTAGGATTTCATCCACAGACTCAATAGCTAGAGCCACCTTGTACAGCATAATAAGCAGCAGTACGGGAAAGTACCTTTTAAGAGATCGCACTTTCACCGAAGGATTCTGCATAGAAAATGCTTAATAACAAACCTGAGCCGCTGTAATGAGCTGAGGAGTCATTCTTTCAACTTCTCCCGTCGACGCACGAACCAGCTCAACACGCTGAAGCGAGGCTGGGTCACGTGCAGGCGCTTCACCTTCATCCCCAGCATCCATAGCGTAATCTTCAGCGTCTGCCGCTGCTTTTGCAGCCACAGCCAGCTGTCTGAGCCGAAGAACATGTCTGTTTACGTTGTCCACCTGAGGAAAGAAGATAACAGGACTGTTGTCTCGTCACGGCCAAACAAGAGCTGCAAAGGGCGGGTGAGGGGAGGAGGGGGAGGGGGGAGGGGTGGGGGGGTGAGGGGTTAAAGCCGTCAAAAGTATTTTATATTAAACGCCAAACCTAAAATACAAATCAACGAAAACCGAAAATGACCTCAATTTCGCGCATGCTCAAACGTTTTCCCAATCCGAAATTACCCACCTGTTTCATCAGCTGTTCTGCATCCCCGGATGTAGCAGCCAGAGCCAGTTTGGAGGCCGCCGCTGACCATGGTTGTACAATTTCATCGACGGCGCCAGACAGCACGTGCACTTTGGACGCCCATTCTCGTCCAATCGTCTGCAGGCGTTCAACAACCATCACATCACGTGGATTAGCCTCGAAGTCACGTGCTGCTTGCACGATGAGCGGCGTGAGTTTTTCAATTTCGCCTGAGGAAACTCTAACAAGCCTGGATTAAACAAAAAAAATTGTTGACTATTTTGCTCCTAGGGTCAAAACTTTAGTGAAATCTACAAAACAGTACAGTCGAAGCACCGTCTGAAATAGAGATACTGTCCAATTTAAAGACGCGTCCGAGAAAACTGTTCTCAATAATGAGGTGTCTTTAAAGCGAGGTTCGACAATACTTTCTAATTCTTCTTTTGCTTATGCCAATATTAGGAGTCGATCGGTTAAGATTTGAAGTTAAAAGTTGAATTTCGTGGTCAAAATTGGACAAGATTGAAATTCATCGCGGAATGCTGAATACAATACTGATGAATTTGTCATCGTTAGAAGCTTTTCACGTTCAGTTGCAGGGAAAATAAAACTGTGTTTCCCAAGTTGAAAATCACCTCACTCCTTCCGTTTTCCATGATTTATCCGCACAACCCCCTGCAAGTGTCCTCAACGCAGACGCTCTTGATTCCACTTTCCTTAGTTCCCTCTCGGCCAAGTCAAAATCTCTGACCTTCACTGCATTCAGGAGCCTGGAGACGGGCGCGCGAGAGCTCTGGGACGGCTTAATAGGGCGAACAACGCCTGCTGTGAGCGAAGGCTCGTTCCAGTGTTCCTCGCTTATCCCTGGGAAAAGAAAAGGTCAAACCAGTGGTAGACGGTTCATTCAGACATGCAAACCTCTTGGATTGGTTTTGAATCGAGCGTCGTAAAAACTTAACCGAAACCAAAGGCCAATCACAGCAGACGCAGACAATCGAGAACTCGAAGCAAATTCGCGAACTTTTCTCTGTTTTGGACTGAGCAAGTGTCAATTAGTGAACGAGTGAGTTAGTATATGTGAACATACCAAGTAGAGCTTTTCTGTTGATCCTGTCCATTTCATCATCTTCTGAAAAATTGAAAAGAAGGTCTTCGGAATCCATGCTTCGGTTTAGCCCGCGGGGCCTCTCACGGGATCTATCTCGAGATCTCTCCCGGGATCTGTCCCGTGAGCTATCCCGTTTTTCTTTTGGTGACTTGGTACGAACAGGTCTTGGCGCAGGTTCGACCTGAAAGACAAGCAATCCCTTAGTTAGTTTGAATAGGTCAAGTGGACATACTTATTACAACTCAAGTTATAAAGTAGGAAAGGGTTTAAGTGATTTACATAACATGTAAGTCATGTTTGGTTTTCTTATTGCTCGGGCAATTCATACCATGTGTTGTTACATTGCCTGTGCAGTTACATTGCCTGTGCAGTTACATTGCCTGTGCAGTTATGGGCTTTTTGATTAACTCAAAGCGTGCTACGTTTTCTTCGCGAAGAATGTCAATTCGTGAAACTAATAAAACAGAAAGGGACGTTCACCCAGGCGATTTTTTGACGCGATATTCGTCGCGATTTTCAATGCGATTCCATTTCACCCAGCTATTTTTATGGCGATTTCATTGCCGTTTAAATGCAGTAAAAGGCGGCGATATTTTATGTTAACAGCACATGCATCGCTGCACAACATTTCAAAACCGCCAAGACGTCGCCGTAGAATCGCAGCGAAAATCCTCAGTAGTTCAAGCATCACAGGCCTCCTCCAGGGAACGGGAAAAAGAGATCCTAGGAAATCACCACTAAAATCGCCTCTAAAACCACATAAAAAAATTACTTAATATGTAAACGGTTTTTAAAAACAAATGGAAAATGGAAAAATGGATAACTACTCACATCTTCTTGACTTGAAAGATCCAACGGTGATGCAGCTTTCACAGGTTCCCTTTCAAGCTCTGCTACATCTGGTTCACCAACTGATACCGTGTCACTCACTGCAAAAAACAACAGCATATAAGATTGGGATCAAGACGAACAGTGTATTACACTACGATTAGTTACTCTTTTCTCTCAGGGATAGTCGATCGGACAATCACACGAGTGAGCGCGCGTGTTTTCGCGCTCGCTCGCGTGATTGCCCGCTCGACTATTCCTGAGAGAAAGTGGTGTATACTCGTAGTCTATAGTGTATCGACCAAGATATTTAGCGAAGTTTACACTGTAGTGAATATATTTTCAAAAAGATAAGGATAAACGCAAAGAAATGACAGTTTACCTGAGGCTGGGCGATGCCCCCTTAAAATCTCAAACAAATCTAGCATATTGTCCTTTGGGTTGTCTGCTGTATCCTTGTCATAATCACTTAAATCTGTAATGAAATGAAAAATAAACAAATAAGTTTTATTCTATGCCATGGAGGTTCACCATACTGTATATTCGAAGTGGTGATGAAGAGTAGTCATGCAGGGATGGAAGATTAAAAAAACCGGTCAGCATCGACCGGTCAGGCGAGCTAGTACTGGTTTTTGTTCTAACCGACCAACACTTCTGTTGAAGTTGTACTAGCTACGTTTTGATGCGGAATATGGAAAGCATGACTGAAAAAATGGAAAACGTCGCTGTTAAAATTTTCCTCCTTTTCCGAAAGCGACTGACTAGAAAAGAAGTCTTTCATTTTTATCCTTGTTTAATTCAGTCAACGTTTTGAAAACAAGGATTGTTGTTGTTGTTAGAAGATTGGCTTTTTGCCTTTCATACCAACAATACCAGCTGGGACAAGTTCTAAAACACGTTTTGGCATCTGTGAGTGAAAAAAGCATTTTTTATAAGCTGCTCTCAATTTGCTACAAAGGAAAAATTAAAAACGAACACCGCAATATATTACTTTATGATTTCAACCGCACATTCAATAGTTGGAAACATTAAACCAATAGGACTGAAAATTTGACCCCATATTTGAAGACGTACGTGATGCAAAAGACCAGCTTAACGTGGAACAGGAAAAACTTTATTGGAAATACAACAAACCTATGTTAACTCCTTCTGGACGTTTAAGAGCGGATTTTATCATCTTGACTTTGTTGCCCAGTAGTTTGGAATTGTCACAGAGCTTGTTATGTTGCTCAACATCTTCCATGTTTATCAAGGTTCCTTCTACACTCTGGACAAGAATTGGAAGCACTATATATAATAAACAAAATAAGAAACGAAGAAAAAAAAAACAGTTATTTCCCCCTAAAAGCATTTGCTCTACTTAGGAATCATCCAACTCATTTCAGAGTGAAGCTAGCGTAACGCAATACTAAGACAGCCTTTGTCAATGACCAAAAAGAAATCATCATAGCTTCATGATCTAAAAATAAGTATATTTTACCCCAAAACCAAACAGCGGTGATTTTAACAGAGGTTTTGCCGGTTTTCAGTTGAGTGTTCCGCCCAGATTCTAAAAATAGAAAACTCGCGCAGCATCATGGGATTGACATGCGTACAAACATTCAAGAACTATGCAGGAAGCTACGAAAAAAGCAGGTTCTACGAAGCACTGTTCTTGGGTACAACTCGACAATTATCCTCAACATGTGCAGGAATCGCAAAAACTGGTGTTTCCGAGGCAGCCATTTTGAAATATTTGTCCGCATTTCGATACCACAATACAATGCTGCCAAAAATGACGTCACCTGGGCGGAACGCTATTACTTTGGTTTTCATTGCTACGCTTTGTGATTGGCTAAAAAATCTCGCACCACTTCCTCAACCAATTAAAAGTAAGACCAAAACCAATCGTGACTCACTCGCACGTGTTTTCCCGCGTTTGGCGCCGGCGACATGTGTTTTTGCATCAAGCTCTGATTGGTTCATTGGATTGTCTGCTTCTGTTGTGATTGGCCAGAGTAATTACTTGCTCGCATGCATTTTCCCGCGCTTGGCGCTGGCTACATGTATTCGTTACGAATTGTGATTGGTTCATTGAATTGTCAGCATCTGTTGTGATTGGCCAGAGCAGGAGCTCCTGGCCAGAGCAATTACTTTAGTTATGACACTAAAGTGAAAACCGTTCTAACACACTCCGAATGTTTCGCGAATATTCAGCATTGTAAATCAGAAAAAAACTAAACGTGAAATAGGGCAAACCTGACTCCAGCTCGCCACATGCCGCCTGTAACTTTCCCTTGTACATTGGATCGGCAGTGACATTCATCTCTTTCTTTGTAGCCATGGCAACTCTTCTGGCTCGGCCAAGCATTCTGAGAGAGGCCTTGGACACTGCTGGGATGTCCTGCTGATGTAATGCTTCTTTTGAACATGCGATATCTTTCTGGATGTTCAAATCTTAAAAGTGCAAAATACAGTCTTTTAGTTAAAAAAAATACTCCAAATTATCACTAAGCTTGCACTCTTTTACAGTTCACATTTTTGTTGGAAAGAGTATTTTGACCTTGTAAATGGTTTGAACTCAGGAGTATCAGTAGTTTGTCGAGTTTGATAGTCCGGGTGAGTGTAGTTCTAAAAAAAAAATGTTGTTGACATCGACTGACGTTTCGACAACCTGAGCGGAAGTGACTCTGAAGATGACTTCCGCCCAGGTTGTAGCCTGCATGGCAGGCGTAAACGGGGAGGGTAGAAGGGAAGGAACGCCTGCTATAAGAAACGGGCTATTCGCATTACGCCCACAGATTTCCTGGTAATCGAATTACATCAACTGTCAATACGTTCACCAATCAGAAACTGGCACACGGTTTTACGCATGGCTGTTTTCACGCGGGAATGTTTACCGCCCAGTGCAAATTAGCCAATTGGAATTTTGCGGCCACCAGCAAAAATGAACAAAACGGCGTCTTTTCCCTTTCTCCCTAGTTCCCTTCTCCCCGACGCCTGCTATGCAGGCTACTCAGGTTGTAGCTTCAGGCGGGAAAAGGACGCAAGGATAATGCAACCATGCCAGGGAGCGTGAAGGGGGGGAGAATGAGCCTTTCTCCCCTCACGGTGACTCACCCGCCCACCATCCCAACTCCCGAACCCGAGAGCTTGCTTACAGGCTACCCTCTTTCTTGTTCCTGTCATGAGATAAATGTATTTTTAATGGTTTTCTTTAAAATTTGATTAATCAGATAACTGGAGAGTGCATGAAAGTTGCAAGTAAGTTGAAGCTATATGAGCGTGATTGTCATCTCTTGTCAACTGTAATTCACTTTGTTCAGCTTAACATTAAATATTTATAAATACCAGTCATCAGCACAAAGTCATTGAAGTCTGTGATGTCATCAACCAAAGAAGTGAGGACATGAATCCTAGCTGTCCAGTCTCTTCTTAGTTGACCCAGATGTTCTGCACATCCGGCATCTGTGGGACTTTGTCGCACTCTTACAGCTGCTGACATCAGCTGAGGAGCAAGCTTTTCTATATCATCAGCTGTGCCATTGATAGCTTGTACCCCTGTTATTTAAACAAGAATAAATTACCCAAAATGCTGTGCGCACCATGATCTCTTTCTGTGCTGAATTTCGTGTAACACGAAATTCACGCTTGAATGCGTGCAACCAATCAGATCACGCGTATGAACAATGGTGCATTTCAAAACAACAAAAAACCACCGCAACGTCTTTTGGATGAAGGTGGGCCTTTAAAGTCAAACCTTGATTGACCATACATCCTTTTAAATTTTTGTTCTGTTGATTAAATCCTAAAGAGCGACCATACAAATAAAAGCTACTGAGTTGTACTTTCCTATGGTACTGTATCATTATCCTGTACCAGGTGATTCTATGAACGGAATCCTACAGTGTGACCATTCAAATCAAAGCTATCCAGCAGTACTTTCCTGTGGTACTGTTTATTATCCTGTACCAGGTGATTCTGTTAATGAAATCTTACAGAGTGACCATTCAAATGAAAGCTATTGAGAAGAATCAACAAATGAAGTTTCGGATTTTTCTTCAACATTCACTTTCAGTGGCTGTTTCTGGGAGTGAAATAGAGTAAAAATTAAAGGGAGCAACGTGTGCCCACAAAAGAGGTTTCTGGTCCCTTTTTAGGGTTCTTTTCAAAATTTCCAATGATCATCCCAGTCAATTTTAAAAGGATCCCCCCCAGGACTACATAGTGAGTTATTAACTTAAGGTAGTCTTAACAAGAGCCAGTTACAATATGACTTACTTCTTGCGTCAGCTGATATTGCCGCACACTGTTTAGCCACCTCTGCTAACCTAGCAGCGTGTTTCTGGAATTCATCAGCTTTTCCTTTTAACCTTATCATTGCATCTTCTTGACTTTGCACACTCATATCCTGTGGTCACAAAATTTATAACTTCTTGAATTGTTTTAACAATAGTATTGACAAAAAATAAACAGAAAAATGTGTTGCTGTACTGTGTTGGTTCAAGTAGCTTATCAATGATTCATTCCACCATGTATCTATGACAAAGTACACTTTCCATAGCATAAAGCACCTTAGAGTATTACATCATCCCGAGTGTGGAAGTCTATCATAGGGTTCCCCAAGAATTTTGTTAGTCTATCACACCAATCCTGTATAACGGCCCAGCATTGTCCATTATGCTTCACACGCCTCTGAACAATAGAAGCCTCGCTCCTGTGCAAACCAAAACAATAACAGAGGTGCATGAACCATAATGGACAATACTAAGGACATACAGGGCTGTGACTACTCTGGGTACCATAAGATTTCTGATATAACATGCCTCTTATGTCTTTGGCCCAATCACCAGTCTCTGGCTGGCCCCAACTTTTCACAAAAGCAGGCTGCAATAGAACCTCTGGTACCCTGGGTAGGCTACAGTGCATGACCTAAGATCAAACCAACATTCCTCCAATCTGAAATCCAGTGCATATACTGTGACCACTAGCTCAACACATCTCCACATCCATTAAGTTTATATAAAATGTATTACTGATAGCCTTACCAGGAGGGGTGCTGTGGCTGCTTGTATCATGTTGTGTACAGGAAGCTCGGCATCTGCAAACACAGTGGTTATGTCATCAATTACAGCAGTGGAGACATGCCGGTCAAGCTTCTTCAGTTCAACTGATAGCCGCTCTGAAGCCAGGTCAAGTTCATGTCTGTAGATAAACAGAATGGCATGAGGGCTAATTAATATGCTGTTATTGAATGTACACAGTTCATGCTGATCTGCATACTACCCTCTCTATTTTCTGTACAACAGAGAGAGTGGAGGGACAAAGGAAAAGGGGGTGTACAAGAACAACATGAAGGAGAATGATACTGGTAGAGATGAGGAGTGCTGTATTGGATGGCACAAGACAGAATGGCTTGGCAGGACCTTGTAGAGGCCTTACGTGCCACTGGGTACGGTGAAGATGAGTGAGTAATAAAAGGAGTAAAAAGAGTGCTACATCACCTTGTTCTTTGTGACAAAGGGTTTCCAAGGAAGGCTTTCTGCAGCTCATCAAGCTCATTTCTCATCAGAAGAACCTTAAGAGATCAATTTAAAAAGTAATTCAGTCAACTCTATCAAAGTGGACACCCCATAAGGTGGACACCTCTATAAGGCAGACACCCCTGTAAGATGGACACCTCTAAATGGCTGACATCACTGTAAGATGGACACCTTAATAAGGTGGACACCCATGTAAGATGGACACCTCTAAAAGGTAGACACCATTGTAAGATGTACACCTCTATAAGGTTGACACCCCTGTAAGATGGACACCCCTGTAAGCCAGACACCCCTGTAAGATGTACACCTCTATAAGGTAGACACCATTGTAAGATGGACACCTTTATAAGGTAGAAACCATTGTAAGATGTACACCTCTAAAAGGTGGACACCCCCGTAAGATGGACACCCCTGTAAGGCAGACACTCCTGTAAGATGGACACCTCTATAAGGTAGACACTGCTGTAAGATGGACATCTCTATAAGGTGGACATCCTCAAAAGATGGATACCTCTATAGGGTGGACACTGCTGTAAGATGGACATCTCTATAAGGTGGACACCCCTGAAAGATGGACACTTCTATGAGGCAGACACCACTGAAAGATTGACACTCGTATAAGGCAGACACCCTGGTGAGATGGACATCTCTATAAAGTGGAAACCCCTGAAAGATGGATACTTCTATAAGGCAGACACCCCTGAAAGATGGACACCTGTATAAGGCTGACACCTCTGTAAGATGACATCTCTATAAGGCAGACAACACTTCAAAAGATGGATACTTCTATAAGGCAGACACCCCTGAAAGATGGACACCTGTATAAGGCAGACAACCCTGTATTGGTGGACAACCCTGTAAGGCAGACACCCCTGTAAGATGGACACCTCTATAAGGCAGACACCCCTGTAAGGTGGACAACCCTGTAAGGCAGACACCCCTGTAAGGTGGACAACCCTGTAAGGCAGACACCCCTGTAAGGTGGACAACCCTGTAAGTCAGACACCCCTGTAAGGTGGACAACCCTGTAAAGCAGACACCCCTGTAACATGGACACCTCTATAAGACAGACACCATTGTAAGATGGACTCCTCTATAAGGTGGACACCTCTGTAAGATGGACACCTCTATAAGGTGGACACTGCTGTAAGATGGACATCTCTTTAAGGTGGACACCCCTAAAAGATGGACACTTCTATAAGGCAGACACCCCTGAAAGATTGACACCTGTATAAGACAGACACCATGGTAAGATGGACATCTCTATAAAGTGGACACCCCTGAAGGATGGATACTTCTATAAGGCAGACACCCCTGAAAGATGGACACCTGTATAAGGCTGACACCCCTGTAAGATTGACATCTCTATAAGGCGGACACCCCTGAATAATGGACATCTCTACAAGGTGGACACCCCTGAAAGATAGACATCTCTATAAGGTGGACACCCCTGAAAGATGGACACATCTATACGGTGGACACCCCTGAAAGATGGACATCTGTATAAGGCAGACACCCCTGAAAGGTGGACATCTCTATAAGGCAGACACCCCTGTAAGATGGACACCTCCCCAAGGTGGACATCAGTGGTTGCCTGGACCCAGCCAAGCTTCACTGGTTTGTCTGTAATTACTCTTTAAATGGTGGACGCCTCTCTCAGACAGACAACTATAGCTGGTCCTGAGGTTGTCTGGCTTAGGGAGAGTTCGCTGTAATTCAATTAGTTTCAAGTTTTAAGTTTCAAGAAGTAGTGAATCATAAGTTACGCAGTATATATGGGTAAATTTGTAAGTTTCCAAGATTTATACTTCTCAGTGACCATGTTAGAGATTGAAAGACAAATCAGTTGACACTAACACTCTGACACGCCTGTACAATCCTCTCTCTTCTGCCTCCTTCACAACTGTTGGCCACGCCCATACTACTGCGAACAATAGCATCCAAGTAACAGTCAAGCTCATTACTGGATCCTAGTCTACTGTGAGGGGACAGCTGCTTGTGGGCCTGAAAAAGAACAGCACAAACTTTGAATTGACCATCTGTCTTCTACAAGAAGCCAAATTCACAAAAGACCAGACATTTCTATGAATTTCGGCTCAATAAACCACCTGAAATGTTGGAAGAACATGGGAAGAGTAAATTAAGTCACTCAGGAACAAACCTTTTCCAATGTAGCAGCCATGTAACCAGGCTCTTCTATACTCTGATCCAGGTTTTCTCGAGCTTCAACAATCTTGATAATTTCAGTGCAAGCCAACATGATTTGCCCAACTACATAGTCACAACTTGCCTATGAAGGAAACAAATTCTGCTCATTCTCTACATAAATAATTGAAGGGCTTGGTTGAAAATGAAGCTGCTCCAAATATGCTCATTTTTCACACACATGCTCATTTTTGTGTCGTAAACATGTGTTCATAGAAGTGAATGCAATAGAAGTGATCGCATCAAATTTCATTGTCAAACTTCATCCTCTTGCAAAGTTTCAAATTTATCATCTGCCACCTGTGATTATACTGTATGCTACTGTATTGCATTTAACCTTTGTTTGTAGATTGGTTGGATTTTTCAGGAATGCTTGCATAGATGTTGATAGTAATGCTATGGACTTCTTTAAAATCATCATTGCCGACAAAAGCCTGTCTCTCTGACGTGGGTTACTGAGCTCCTGCAGAAACAAAAAAGATGTCATTAACCAATCATAGCTTTTCAAAATAAGTAAAACATTTTTAAAAAAATCACTTTCTTTTAGTGTCAATATATTTGGCACAGGAGTAGTCATCGAGTATAACAAGTACAAGAATTATATGACCATATACAAACAATTTAACAGCAGTATTTATTTAATGTATCAACTGATCATAATATACATACTTGTTGTCTTTTGTTGCACAAACTTGCCAAGAGCATGAGGGACTCTGTAAAACTCTGAAAAATGAATATGTTGCATGACCAGCATGCGGTGAAAATAGCACATTTTGTCATTTTAATTAATAATTATTAGTTTGTATTTTACTTATAATAATGTTTTTCTTAGGTCACTTTTTACTTTTATTAATCGCAAGACTTTAATTAATTTCTGTAAATAG
Source organism: Dendrophyllia cribrosa (assembly GCA_024195265.1). Lineage (NCBI taxonomy): Eukaryota > Metazoa > Cnidaria > Anthozoa > Scleractinia > Dendrophylliidae > Dendrophyllia > Dendrophyllia cribrosa. Next base: position 4,479,936 of record JAJLRJ010000001.1, on the reverse strand, counting down.
TTCCTTATTTTAAGCAGGTCTACATCAGCTGACTACATGTAAAGTCTGCATTTAATATTATATTTATTATAACATGACCTGCACAACAAATACAGCCAATATGCATGTAATATATATATGCATGTATGATACAACAAGCCCATACTTTATCATGAAAACATTTAACTCGTGGAATTTTTTGTGCCTTTTTCTGAGATTTTTTAGCTGATGCATCACCTTTATGGGTGCAAGAATGGCTACACATGTGATTTTCATTCTGCACTGGTGAAACAATAATTTTACAAAAGGTTGCATTACCTGTGCAAGAAAAAAATCACTTGTGAGGCCACAGCTTAACAGTTGAGATTTATAATAATATGTACCTTGAAGCTCACTACCAGTCCTCTAGGAGAGGTAACAGCTCCTACCAGAATAAGTCGGTCCATGACCCATCGAGCAGAAGTGACAATCTTGCGAACCTCTGCTTCATCATAAACAAGCAAGACCTGGAGTGTAAGGAAGTAAAAAAAACAGGGATATGCTTTAGCCTGGCAACCTTGTTAACCTCATTATGCAACCTCATTATATTACTAACCTCAACACATCAATACATCCACCCAACTGACCCTTTAACCTCCAAGAGTGTCAAAGATGAAAATGCAAGAAAATCCTAAAACCAAGTGGTGCCATGCAAAAGTACTACCAAAGAGGTTTCATTTGAATGGTCACACCACAGGGTTTCATGAACAGACTCACAAATTGCTGGACTAGTCATAAAAATAATGTCTCCATAATTGATGGGCAAGTTGTGAGTGGCTTATTTGGGCTCCACTGTATATTGAAATTAATCCATTTCCAAATGGGAAACTGTTAAATTCAAACTGACAAAAAAGATTTACCTTGTTCAACCTTTGGGGATGAATGCTTAAAAGGTGAACAAAAAAGCAGCCACTTGCATAAATATATATTCCTACCTTCATAGTTCCTTCAAGAATATTTCTTGCTGAGTCAACCAGATTGTATCTGACTTTGTTTGAGAATGGCTGCTGTTTGAGTTGACGAGTTGCCATTAGCAGACTGTTACCCGCATCTTTTACAGCATCACATGCTGGTGGCATTTCTAACTTCAAATCCTAAAAATTTCATGTCAGACCTGTCAGTTCCTTTGTCATTCTTCAGTGAACAAGGCAATGACATTTGAAACTTAATAATTTGTAAGTTTGATTATTTTAGTAAAACATACATTATCTGGAGTTTCTGAGACCAACTTCTGTCCAGCCAGTACCAGACTCTCAACAGCCTGTCTGATCTGCCGGGCACTGGGTACCAAGTCTGGTAGTGGAACACCTTCTCTCTGTGCTGCTTCATTTAGTAAAATCAGTTGTGATACCTTGAGATAACAGGAAAAAAAATCGAAAACAGCCAAGTTTTAGAATTCCAAAAGTAATGGCTCCCATAACTTTATGCGGGAATAAACAGGCTCAAAAGGGTTGCAATTTTTGTGTAGTTATAAAATTCAGATACAGCCAATGCTCTCTGAGTGGACACTCGGAAGCAGACTGCTCTAATTATGGCTGCCTTGACAAAACCCTGTTTCCCATAAGAGGCCAGTTCTTGTTGCTGACAATATTTATGCTTCCCAAGGGTGTCTGCATACGAGTCTCAACTATAGCCATTACTTTCAGCCAGCTAAATAAATGGATCATTGAAGACAGAAACTCGCCACTTTTCTGTGTTGTGTGCTACATCATAGCCACTTGACACATCATAAATGTAGCCACTAATTGATAGAGTTTTTTCAACTTTTTGACAACTGTTTAAGACATCTTTTTTGAAAACTTCCTGATGGCTAAATATTAATAAAATGTTTTAACTGGCTCATAAAAATACAAATTGTAAAAAAGATAGAGCTGTCAATTGTCAGAAAGCCAGCATAGAGCTATTGGAAAACTCTGAATCATAGCCATGTCCGAATAAATGTCACTTATTAATAACTTCCTTTCAAAATAGTTCTCGTCATTTCTTAATTGGTTCATTTCACTTGGTTACCTGTTTCTTCCCTGGGATTCTTTACTTTTGGAAGGGCCGTTATATTGGGGGGGAGGGGGTTGTCATTACTTTTGGGTATGCATAATTTTCAGGAGGGGTAAGGATTGTACATGTAGATTATACAGTATTTTCAAGAAACTGTCTTCAGGAGGCAGTCATATACACTGTGTATGTATTATGCATCCTGTGTTGTGCTAATGTATCTAGGATGAATCCAAGCCTAAGAAAAATTAACTAATTAAATAAAAAGAATAGCAGTGTCAATTAATATTTATTTGTATACGCAAATTTCAATACAGCTGTACATGTACATCTAAAACTATAAGCTACATGTAAGCTTAAGTTTCTTATTAACTACTGTCAATAAAACAAATACAAAACGGTGCCCTGCAAACAAGATCGAGAGACAGTTTATAGTTTAAGGTATAAGGTGACGATTTAAGCCTCATAGAATACCCTCTTTCAACTCAAAACTATAATAAAGGTAAAAGCATATCTATTCTATATATAGGCTTAAGAAGGCGCGTAAATAAATCAGTTCCTAGCAATAATATTTTATACACAAATCTTGCAAGTAAACTAGCAAACCTGTGCGGCAATTGGCGCCAAAACCAGCTCGATTGACTTGGTCTGAACCAGGGACGACAACAACTTAGCAGACATTCCCAAAAGCTTGGTTATGTAGCTGCATCACCTTCATTAAACAAATCACGGACGCCAACATCCATGGCCACAAAGTTGGTATTTTGGTTGATGATGTTTTCGATGCCGAAGAGCATCGAGCGAGGACTAGGACTAGTCAACTGAGTACGTCATTTAATCCGTCACTTAAATTCCTCTTAGAAAAGGTAAAAAAAACATGGAAGAAAGATATTTTTGAATTAGTATAGTAATTTGCGTTTTGTGATTTATAAAGCATTGGGGAATCTAAAAAAAAGAAAGACTCCGGGAGGAGAGGTACAATGGGCTTAGGAAAAGTTGGCAGGTATAAGTCTGACATATGAACTTACATGAGGTGCTCCTTGGAAAGCTATAAACTACAGACCAAGCTTATTGCAGGCGCCCGGCGGCAGTGAAATCTGAAAAGGTCACAAAACAGACACAAAACAAGCAATATGGGTGAGTGTTTTTCTTTTTATTTTCATCGGTAATTCTTCTTTTGAACACGGCTGCTGGTTTGTTATCCTCCACAAAGACAAGAAGACTCCATGACCTCTGATGACCTACAAGAAGGTCAACCAGTGCTAGTTGCAATTAATAAGAACTACGATTTTAAAAGTTAGTGTTGTGGCATTGTAGCTACTGTTGAATGGATTTCCAATTATTGTAGAATATCGATCATGTAAACTTGAACTCGATGCCAAGAGAAGTTTTCTTGATACAGTTTACATCAGATACGTTATGTTGAGCTTGTTACATGTTACAGATTGGAAGAAAAAGACGTTTATTGATCGATTTGTACAGTCAGTTGTAAGCCATGGTCCATCCCTGATAACTTTGACAAGAGATCAGCAAGGCGACGGGGAAGGGTCACAATTAAGCTTTCTTCATCCTAGTAGAGAGAGCAATACAGGGATGAATTACTTTAGAAATAAGCTACAAGTAAGTGTTGTGTGATATTACTGTATTTATTTATTGCATCTTTCAGTAACACACAGACTCTGAAGTTCATGCCGCAGCTAATATTTACATTTTACACTGCCGTCAATCATAATTAAGGAGGCTAGAAAGGGTTTTCAGTGCACTTGTCATGCATTAACGCACGCGTCAGCTGATTTTCCTATTAAAAGGTAGCGCGCACAGCTCATCGGAAATGAAAATACTGTGTAAAATCGTGTAAACCAGAAATAAATCGTGCATAAAATATTCCTCTTTATCTTGAAAGTTTCTTCGGTGACCTATCCTGATTTTCTGTATGCAAGCAGTATTCGGTATTTCCTATTTTAAACAAGAGTTTGAGAAAAAATTATCTAGCGAAATTTTTTTCTTATCTGACAACAACTTTTTTGGAAATAACATGATTTCCACTAGATAGAGTTTTGTCATAGCATCAAAAAGAATAGAAAATTAGTGGTGGTTTCCAAATTGACAAAAAAACTAATAGGTCACCAGATTAGTTGTAAAGATAATTAGAGAAAACAAAGTTTTAGAGGTTCTTTTCAGAGAGCTGTACTGTTGCCATGGCGTCATAAGCACCCTTAAAGTATTGCCTGCTAATAGCGTATACTAGATATCCCAAATTTGTCCATATTGTTGGTTGCATCATTTTTTAATAGTTCATCATTTAGACACACTAATGAAAGCAAGAAACCATTACGAGCCTCCTTAATTGGACCCCTGAAAAAACAGAAACTAAAGAAAAGGATTGAAACCTACAAATCATAATGCACATGTCACATGTCACTTTTGACCCTGTTGCGTTAAACATACTTGTTTCCTGAGACATTCGCTATGATAATTGGGGCAGCAAAAATCAAAACTGTTGGTCAAGTTTTGAACTTTAGAGTTTGCATAGTACAATGTACATGTATCCAAAGACGTAATAAACATTACCAAATACCGGTAGCTCATTCTGATTTTGAGTTTTTGCCAAAACTCACCCTCATCGCAATCCTACATGGCATCCACTTGTTGCACCAAAAAAAACTCAAGAAATACTTGCTATCTAGATTCTTAAAATTCAAACAAAAAAATCCTTCAAACCTAGCTGTCACTTTAATTCCGAGTTCCCGCGCCTCCATGATCCTCTGCCAGCCTCAATGACAAACATTTATTAAACATGTATCAAATGTTTGTCATTGAGGTTTGAAATTCACAGTTAAGTACAAAATGTTAAAGAATCTAACAACTACATTGTATTTCTTGAGTTTTTTTTGGTGCAACAAGTGGATGTTTTTTAAATTACACTATGTTCTGTTAAAGAAAGACTGGTTGAATTTCTTGCAGGTGAGCTGTCCTGTAGATAAAACAAGTGAATTCTTAGGAGCATTGGATGTTATGCATCAAACGCCTGATAGAGACAAAGGAATCATTCATCTATTTCACAGAAAGCAGAGCATTGAACAGTAAGTTGTATGACTGTATAGATTTTATTAAAGGGCATTTATTTATTGATTGATTCATTATGTACCATAAGGCAGCAGTGATCATTATTTTGCACATTTACCTCTTGTTGAAATACTTTCCCATGTGGACACACCTAGGTCAGGTGATGAAGATGATGAGTTCCACCAAAAAATAAGAAGATTTGTTGCATCCAAAGCAGACCTGTTATTTTCCATGGAAGGGAAGCAGAAGTTACAAAGAGGAGTGGATTATGGCATGCATTCAAACCAAGAAGGTACATGCACGTTGATCAACATAATCATTGTACAGTAATTGAATGACCTCGGGCCAAAAAAAGATGCTGTAATTCTATGTCTATCCATTTTCAGTATTAGATCTCTATGCTGATACACCTCCTCTTGAAACCTTGATGGAAGTGCCTTTACACGTCAGAAGAACACAGTTGTTTAAGGTTGGCTCTGAATTGCATGTAACATAGTCTCCTTCTCAGCCTTCTTAGGGCTCATCACACAACGCTCCTCCCCGGGTGTTGTGCGACGAGCCCTAATAACGGCTGCGAAGAAGACTACATGTAACAATAAAATCAGTTATTCACTCAGCTTGTTACATGTTTTGGTTCCTTAGACAGGCATAAATTATTCTATATTCATGACCGAACATTTTGCTTGTCCTTGCAGTGTTTAAAGGAAGGTGAGATTGTTATTTGTAAAGTAGCTTACAAAAGACCATTTGGTATCATAGCAACACTGACTATGTTGGAATTTGGTTGTAACAGAGACTTCACTGATCTTGATATTCAGGTACAATACATGTATGTATTATATTATAATAATTACTGTATCATGCATTACTATGTTAAAATGTGCAGTTCCAGGAAATATTCGTATCCCCTGGGCCCACCCCTAAGAATGTCGTTGGAAATTCTGACGGGGAGGGGATCTCAAAAGAAAAGTTATAAAATGTAAAGAATGGAGCCAAACTGGAATTCCAGAGGGGTGGTGGTGGATTTGAAACCAAAAAACCTGTGGGGTGGGGGGGGGGGGGGGGGGGGGGAGGGGGTACATGTATGGATATTTTCTGGAACAACACAATACAGATTGTGGTATTGAACACATACATGTAGATTCCAGATTCCCAAGTAAATGAATGCAATTTCCATAGAGGCTCAACAATGCTTTTAATTCTCTGTAGTTTCTGTATGTTTTTTCCCCACTCATGACAAGTAAATTCTCGGAATACCTGTATATGGGTAAAGAGAAGGCCTCTAGCTGCAAGAACCAGCAAGCAAGAACAACATCCAAGATGAATTTAAGATAAGATAACTTTATTCAGACAATCCAAGTTTTTATCATTTGCTGCTCTATTCAAAGCTGTCTTTTTTGTATTGCTTTATCCAGGCACTGTGCAAGTCATCTGAGCTGGATAGCTCAGAACTGACCAAGGAATACAAAGACCCGACTGATGCTTATGTGATTGGTGATGTTATTAGAGGTAAGTGACACTGAGACCACAGGGTGCAGAAGAGTCACATTTGACTGTAAATTCTTTACTTTTGACCAAGCCTACACAAAATAAGGGGCGCGGTGGTGTAGTGGTTAGCACGTTGACTTCACATCTGAAGGTCAGTGTACCTAGGCCTGGTGTTGGCTGTTGTGTTGTTTCCTTAGACAAGAAACTTAATACTCCATATTGTCTCTCTCCACCCAAGTGTATAAAAGGGTACCGGTCGGCAACAAAATGCTGAGGGTAACCTTGCGATGGACTAGCATCCCATCCAGGGGGAGTAGCAATATTCCTAGTTGCTTCATGCTACAGAAACCGGGTTAAGCTCCGGCCGTGTGGGCCATCCGTGGTTCGTGTGCGACTTTAACTTACATGTACCTTTACCTTACACTCACTCAGCCCTGGGAGCAGGGATGGCATACAGTGATTAGAGCGCTTGCCTCCCACCAATGTGGCCCAGGTTCGATTTCCAGACTCAGCATCATATGTGTGTTGAGTTTGTTGTTAGTTCTCACCGGTTTTTTCTCCCTCCTAAAAAACTAACATTTCTAAATTCCAGTTTAACCTGGAATTCGAGGGCCACAGGTTTGTCAGTCACATATTTACTGTTAAGTGTCACCCTTGTTAAAAAAAGTTGATTGACTGATTTATTTATTTATTTAAAATCCACATTTAAGCTTCATTCCACCTATATTGTCGTCCAAAGGGGGTTTTGCTTGAAACCACCCCCTGTCGTTTTTCCTTTTGGATGGCTAGTATGAATATCAAAGTAATCATTATGTCATGACGTTGTTTCTCGTCAGGAGTTGTTATAAGTGTTAACCTGGAGGAGGAGAGAGTATCAATTTCCTTAAGACGTTCAAGATTACCTGATGTTCATAAACATGTGTGTCTGGTAAGTGTATTTTAACTATGATGAATAATTTTGTACCATCTGTAAACCCCAGCCTTCATCTGACCACTATCCAACTCTGAAATGTGAAAATTAATTTCTTTGTTTGAACCCAAGATCACGATATTACAAAACAGAGATCTGTGTTCTTTTCTGTTTTTGCAGTTGATCAACATTTAGCACATTTTTAATTAATTAATTAATTTATTTATTATTTCACTCTTTTTAGGGTGTTATTGATGACCCTGATATGGTATTTACAAGGTATGTTATCAATGTTTCTGTCAATGACAGTTTGGGAACAAGTTCACTGGACATAAAGAGCATTCATTTTGAGACTTTGTAAAATGCTCTAAATTTATATTATAACTAGCAGTAATCACAGATTATAGAGATCATTCGAAGGAATTTCCAGCGGAAATGAGCCCCTGGAAAAAAACAATAGGGGCGGCCATTTGGAAGACGGTCTACCATAAAATCTCAAATTTTACTGCACGTAAACCACAGGACAACCAACACGAAATTATGATTGCGTTCTTCGAACAGGATTAATATTATTATTATTATTATTATTGATATTAATGTTAATAGCTTTCATTTGAATTGTCATCCACAGACACACGTTTGAGTTCTATAGCTTTCAGTTGAATCATCATAAACTCATCAGTTAGATTGCAATAGCTTTTGTTTACATGTAAATCAGTATAAACAGACACAAATGTAAATCAGCATGACTGATGTTTTTACCTCAGGATGGAAAAGCAGTTTTCAGTTGTCTATCAACAATAATTTTGCAATGGCTTTGGTTTTACACTGTTGTGCTTTGTGATTGGCTAAAAGAATGTTGTGTCAATTTCTCAACCAATCAGAAGCAAAATCTAATAAACAAATCGTGAGTGATTGTCCAGAGTGATTATATACCTGCCAACTTTTTCCGAGTGATAGGCGTGAGAATTTTTTAGTGGGAGGATTTTTAGTGTCAGGATTTCCGAAAGCGACCCGACCAAATCAGAAGAGAACCCAATCTATTCCGAAGATGTCCGAAGTTGTCCGAAGATGTTCCGAAGAATTCGGAAGTTTCCATGGACCTCAGACCTCTGTAATTGTAATGTTCAGAACGATAATACCCTACAAAAAAGTGCCATATTTTCATGAACGTGACTATATTCAGTTAATTGAATCATGCGATCAGCTAAGGCTGATAGCTCAAATCTGTAAGTCAGGCGTGAGAAATTGCTCCACAGGCGTGAGTAGGCGTGAGATCGGAGTTTTGGACTCGCAGGCGTGAGACTCACGCCTAAGGCGTGAGACTTGGCAGGTCTATGATTACTTTGGTTTTGGTTTTACAACACAACTGAAAACTGCTCTAATGATGAGGAATTGCTTTCTTTTATAATCTGCTCTGTGTTTTTCAGGTTGCAGAGTAATTCTGAAGGACTGAATTATGAAGAACATCTCAATAAACACAAAGGTTTTAACAACCCAAGGAATATAGATACACTAACAGATCTGCTTGGTATAGATACCACGACTCCTTGCTCTTTATTGAGAAGCTTCCAAAGGTACCTTCATGTAATGTGCATGTAGTGACACTTGTGCTATATTACTTATTTCATGTCATAAAGACTTTTTGTTGTTGTTGTTGTTGTCTTTACTATATATTTGAACCTTTTATAAGCCAATGTGAGATGATTGCTTACAAGCCGGGTGGTCTCAAATATATATATCAGAGAAATTTATCATTGCATCCACGGAAAACGGCAAAAACAAGTTTGCTGTTTGAGTTCTGCTATGATATACGGCATATTAAAGCTTCGCATAAACTCGCTAAAAAGATAAAAATATGCAAGAAAACGACCTTCTAGACTACAAGCCACTAAATCTGCACTTGAAAATTATTATCATGGTATTTCTTTGTATTCTTCACAGAATTGATTGCCCCGAGGGTGATTATGCAGAGCCACTGAGAAGACAACAATCTGCCAAGTGGTCAATGGAAACGTAAGGATAATCATAATTAATACTGGTTTATCAGTTAGAGTGGATTTGGATAAAAGTGCTGAAGACTAAAACCAAAGAAATTACTCTGGCTTATCGCAACAGACACAGAAAACCTAATAAGAAAAGCAGAACGTGAAACAAATATATGAAGCACTAGGAAGCACATGTGAGTAAGTCGCAATTGGTTTTGCTTTTTGGTTTTCCTTCCGTGGGTCCGACACGAAGGAAAAATTAAAAGCGGAGGAAAATAGGGAGGAATTCGCCCTTATCCCCCTCCATCAGCATTGGCAATATTTTCCTTCGTGCGCCACCTTTCCTTCGCTACCCACTATCTGAATGATTGAAACAGGCCCGGCCCAACGTGTTTTTTCTCCTGCTGTCATGACAGACTGACGTCTAATTAGTTTAAAACACTTCTATATTTAGCTTCAGTTCGCTAATACTAGAAGGACATTAAAAATAAACTTATATGATGTAGCACTGTTTTCTCGCGCTTTTAGGACAGCCAAAGGTGTGGAGCATTTTAAAGCGGGAAATCACGAGGCTGCTGTGAAGTACTTTGAGCATGCGCTACAGATTAATGGTGAAAATGTGGAGGCGTTGGTGGCACGAGGAGCTCTGTAAGTTGTCCAGGGGCTGAAAAGTTTGCATTGTAATTTGTTTAACTTACGTTTCTTAGATTAAAATCATGCATCTCGCTGACTTATCTGCTACTTTATGTGTTGTTTTTGTATTCGTCTAGATGTGCCAATGAAGACAAGCTTGCCGCGGCCATCAAGGATTTCCGTGTGGCATTGACAATCTGTCCAAGTCACAGGAATGCCAACAAATACCTTACTGCTACGCTAGTTGAACAGGGAATACAGTAAGCTCATTTGGATTAATAAAAGCCTGTATACCAATAAGATTTTTTCACTTTGTCGCAAGTGTGAACTAGCGGTTATTTCTGTGTGATTCGGGTGCGACGTTTGTTGCGATTTGCTGTAATCAGTCGCCGCTAAGTTGTATCTGTCTGTGACATCGTGCAAAAAATCGCACTGAATTCGCGGCTAGTCTACACACAATTTGAAGATGCGACTTGCGTGCGACAAAAATTGTATCGAAAAGTGCGACAACTGAAAAATTGCACAAAAAGTCGCGAGTGTGAACGGGCCTTAAATATGAGTTCCAAACTGGGTTTTCATTTTGCAAAATGTCGAGAGACAAATAATGCTGCTGCAACTAAAAGCCGTTTCCTTTGCTTCACTGCAGTACAGTAACTTTTCTCCCTTCTTGTCTGTCCCTCCTTCTCTAAGTAAGTCCTGATATTCAGTACAAGTTAGTTATAGCGGGAGATATTTTCAGTAAATAATATTCGTAAATACTTCGAATTCAGCCCATGTTAACGGTAATCTGTTATAGCGAGGTGTCAATGCGGTAGTTAACGATGTAGTTTCATATCATGTCATCAAAGTCATCCAGAGAACCTTAATCGGCTATATCTACGTTTCAGTGACGCTTGTTGTTTTTAAGTAATGCTTCACATAAGAACTGTAGTAAACTTCATTGTTCTGCGGCATTGGCTCTTTCCCACCTAGAATATCTTTGGTTTCAAGAATAGAGGAGGAGCGGATGGTTTATAAATATATTTTATTATAAAAATAAAGAAAATCCATTTGCGTCAAATAAATTTTAGGAAATGTTCGTGCTTAACCAATCAGAATAGCAGAAGACAATAGCTAATAATTTTGCTTCTTTGATTAAGTTCCCCAAATACAATATCTTTTAAAACTTGCACGTTGTGCGATTGGGTCTCAAATTACTTGAAACCTTAAAAAATTTAACAAAATGCACCTTGAACCTTAACTTTTTAGCAGTTGTCGAGTCTAGGCCAATGAGATCACTAGTTGTAACAAAAAAAGTTGACATTCCATCGTGCATTGCCGTTTAGCGCTGTCCTTCTTATGCGGATCATTACTAAAGGTTGTAACTGAACTAATTCTCATGTTTTTTTTTTCATCTTAGACGAGAAAAAGAAGGCCTATTAATAGAAGCTATGCATAGTTTTAAAGAGGCGTTGGGACTTGATAACAATCAACGAACCGCTAAAGACCACCTGGAGAAAATTCAGCTGCAGATTCAAGTCAAGGAAAAGGTGCGCAATGCTTGCTTACTTGGTTACAAAAAAATGCTCCCCTAGGATTCTAAAGACATTGTAAGTAGAATACCGGGGTATATATATTATTCAAGAGAATATTTGGGATAAGGCACGTCGCGGGAATTAGAGTAAAATTTCGATCGGTAAAATGAGAGGAGTTTTATGACTTCGATCTCTACTTGCCAGAGGATTTTCCTTTGCTTAGTGTTTACTATGCTCGTTAATCTGCCTTCAGCCAAGAGCTCTGCCGAAACAAGAGTGAAAAACCTTGTGCTCTTGTAGGTGCTAAATCATGCAGATCACACGTGATTAGTATTTTCAGTGCAGTGGACCTCTTGTAGCATATAAATGGAGAATTTTTTTTTTGCGAAGCCTGGGACTAGTTGATATTTAAGTGGAGAATTTGCAGTATATTGAGCTATATAATGCCGTGATATTTCTTGCTAATGCGGTTGTTTGTTTCTCTTTACATGTATGGCTGTATCTCCACCGTTCAATTGTTGGATGACAATTTCATTTTGTGATTTTATTGATCTATTGCGTGAACCCGTTGGACAATGGTATTTCCTTGATGTTCGTGGATTTTGCGGTAACGTTCATGTTTGGTATAATTTGTATTCTGGTCTGTTTTTGATTTCAAATAAAACTTTGCAACCGTTTCCTTGTCGTTGTTGTGTTCTTTATACTATTTTTTTCTTTTTACTTGTAATTTGTTATGATGACAACGTTGTAATGTTCATGTGAACATTTTCGCAAACTTGCATAATATAAATGCTTGCTTCATTTCCAACATGTTTTCTTACATTGCTCTTCGGTTGTAATTTTGATCTGATTTTCCCTGTCTTCTTTTTATTATTTTCTTGTAACAATTGTTAAAACATTTTTGTCATGTTATTCCTCCCTTTATTTGCAATCTTTACTTGAAATATGTTCTTTATGAACTACACTCTGTTATATATCTTAAATTAACTTTTATTTTGTTGATGATACCATTGGTTTACAATGCTTTCTTTCTGTAAAACGTTTGTTCACTTATGTTTTGCTTTGACATAAAAAAAAACCCGTCCCACCTGTCCCAAATTCTTTGTTCTGAACGTACTGACGTTTCTGTGACGTCAGAAGAAAGAGCAGGCCACTGCAAGAGCGGACAAGGGGCTCAAGAGCAGATTCAGTCACGTGAGAGAACTTATTCTCGAGGGACAAAGTCAGACAAAGAAAATACGGAAGAAAAACGACAGGTATGAAGAGTTGTTTAGCTAAAACGTTTTCCAATGAGTTTAGTAATACGCAAAACCAAAGTTATCACACCAGGGGCCGTTTCTCGAAAGACCCGGTAATTACCGGGCCCGGAAAGCTGTTTTATTTTCATTGAAGATTGAGGTTTCAAAAGTTTTGCAGATAATACGATAAAACTATCAGTTAGCAAAACAAAATGGACTGGTTTGTTCACTAGGACCTTGTGCTTTTATTCTTTAGATTTGGATTTCAATATTTGGCTTCGGGCCCGAAAAGTTACCGGGAGTTTCGAGAAGCGGGCCCCTGGACAATTACAACATATTCAATCTTCGCAAATATATACCAATCAGAACTTAAAAAACATGCAACCGGTGGCAAGCGCGGCAAAACATACAACCTGTGCCAAGCGTGGGAAAACATGCAACTCGTGCCAAGCGCGGGAAAACATGCAACCTGTGCCAAGCGCGGGAACACATTCAACCCGTACCAAACGCGGGAACACATGCAACCCGTGCCATGGCGGGAAAACATGCAACCCATACCAAGCGCGGGAAAACGTGCAACCCGTGCCAAGTACTGGAAAACATGCAACCTGTGCCAAGCGCGGGAAAACATCCAACGCGTGCCAAGCCCGGGAAACATGCATATTCACGTCACAGTTGGTTTCAGTCTTTCTTCTGATTGGTCAAGAAAGTGGCGGGAGTTTCAATTCAATCTGTATTTACATCAATCAACGTCTGTTAAATGTAACCCTCGTTGAATGACGACGCTTATTTATTTATTTATTTATGTATTTATTTATTTGTTTGTTAACAAGGCGAAATTGTATTCGGACCGCTGATTAACTGCATTCCACGACATAGCATCTGGTTTCCATTTACTTTGTTTGTTTAACCTTCCTTTAAGCAATGTAAATTGATGTTTGAGAAGTATGCACGTTCCACAGCTTCTTATAATATCCGCGGTTTTTAATCACACTTTTTTTATTTATAGAAAAAAGAAGAAGAAGGTTAAAAGTGTCAAGAAGAAGAGGAAGAAGAAAACCAAATCAACAGGCCGCCATCGTTCTAAGCGCGATTCCAGCTCATCTTATAGTTCAAGTGATTCTTCGAGTGAAAGTGAATCCTCAAGAACTGACTCGAGTGACAGCAGCGACGAATGGCTCGAAAAAAATACGAAAATAGGTCGAGACCACAAACGTGATCAACGAGATAAGAGTCTCGGAGAAAAACGTGTTCTTCCTGGTACTTTAGACAAAGACGGACGTGTTTATAAAGACACAAAATCACACCGAAGTAAAAGCAGGGATGAGTCGTCACCAAACAATGATAGGAATAAAGGTGATTCTTGGATAAGTCCAAGGGTTGACAGGGAGAAAGGTGATGGCGACAAGACAACAAGGAGTAGGCACTCATCTTTATCGCAAAGTTATCGAAGTTTTGAAAGAGAAAAAGAAAAGCAACGAGAAGAAGACCGGAGAAAAGAAAGTAGAGATTATGTTATGTTAGATGTGCACCGAAGCCCCAGAAAGCGAAGGATAAGTGAACGAGAAACGAACAAAGTAGACACTGGGGGTGTAAGGGATCCCAAAAGAACAACGTACCTACGAAAGGGGGGTGAGCGTGCGGTGCCCTCATTAAACGAAGCATTCCTGGAGAGCGAGCTCAAGAGAATAAGAGCGCATAGTGACAAGGAAACTGAGATTACCAGCGCTCATTACTACGCTAGTGAAACATGGAGTAGCCATGATAGCAAAATAAGGGAAGCTAGGCGATGAACGAAATGGCACTAAACAGCGGCGGATGTAGGGGCGGACTCCAGGGCTCCGGAGCCTGGTGGAACTCCGGTTCGGGCCCTATCATTATTTACTCCGTCCCCTCTACTAAGCAAATCTATACCCACCACTGTAAAACCGAAGCGGTTCGTGCAATTTTGAGCTTTTTGAAAAACTCACTCGTGCAAATTAATCCCAAATTGAACTCGAAACCGTATGATTACCTATACAAATGGTACCATGCAAAAGTACTGCCGAAGAGGTTTCATTTAAATGGTCACACCATAGGATTTCATCCACAGACACAAAAGTTAGAAGTACATTGTGATGTTTCCATTATTGACTCTTGGACTGAAGGGTTGACAACGAGTATGATTTCAAGTCCTGTTACAACTTCGAACAAAACTGTAGAGACATGCAGTTTTCTTGTAGACTACGGGCAGTCTCTCTTTCCCAGCTTAGTCTAGACTACGAGCAGTCTCTCTTTCCCAGCTTAACCCGTCGAGCGAGAAACGAAAAAACATTAGCGAGCGGATAATGGTCACGCGAAACAGGGAGCGAGGCAGGCGCGCGGGAAAAGAGAGACTACAGACTAAGCCCAGGCGAATGCACTTTCACGGTCAGTGATTTTTCGGTATCAGATTTACTTCTCTTGACATCCTGTCAATCTACATGTCATCGCAATGCGAGAGATCTAACCCGAAACCAAATCCCTTTTAGCGCAAAGAGAGTAAAATGCCCAAAAGATATGAGTTATTCGAACATTACTCCGAAAAAAGCCATTAGAGGTAGACCCGCAAAGGAACCTTAAAGAGTGTACAAAAAAAGACCACTTGCATCTGTAAGAATTACTAAACAGCTATCATTCTGAAGATTCAAATATTTCAAACCGGATGCAATGACGCGATGCTTCTGACAATGGAAATACTGCCTAGCTCTGAGAAACACATCAACTTAAACGCAGAATAAACTCTCCGAGGAGAGGCTAAAAACAATTGCAAGATGTCACTATTCCAATATAGACCGTTACTATCGCATAAGACTTGGATCTTAGAATCTTTTAGTCGCAGCCATGACATTGATCTCGAGTGTTGACAACTCGTTACTGCGGCGTTACCGCTTGTTGACAGATCTTCGATCAAGAGCCAATCAGATTTTTGAGTTGTGAGAGCAACTCATAATTCAAACGCTTGGGCTTAGTCTGTAGTCTCTCTTTTCCTGCGCGCCTGCCTCCCCCCCTGTTTCGCGTGACCATTATCCGCTCGCTAATGTTTTTTCGTTTCTCGCTCGACGGACTAAGCTGGAAAAGAGAGACTGCTCGTAGTCTAAGCTTAGTCCGTCAAGCGAGAAACGAAATAATATTGGCCGCGCGAAACTGTGGCGAGGCAGGCGCGCGCCTGCCTCACCCCCAGTTTCGCGCGGCCATTATCCGTTCGCTTATGTTTTTTCGTTTCATGCTCGACGGACTAAGCTGGGAAAGAGAGACTGCTCGTAGTCTAGTTTTCTTGTCATGGCGATTTTCATATTTTTGTCTCGGACTGTGCTAGAATTAAAACTGAGCATCTTACTTCAAACACGAAATGCTCTTAGAACACCAAGAACAAGATATCAAGTAAATTTTTGCAGAAAGAATAAACCATAATTAGTTTTTAGCAAATTTTCCAAAACACATTGAACGAACGGACAAAATTGGCCGATATTTTCAAGTTGGAATCCACTTCCATCCTGGCCATCTGTAGTCAGAGACACTTGTTTATAGTTTCATTATACTCGTAAAGCAATTTTAAACAACACTGGACCATTATTTTTGCGTTTCCACTGATATAAAAATAAATTTTAGCTTTTTAAAATAACACTAAAAATGGTGACATAGCCAAATTTCAGCGTCAACAAACATAAACAAATCCTCCCTTCCCCACCCCCCGTCCAATGTTGTTTTGTTCTAAAAACTGGCTGATTCAAATCCAGTAATACTCAAAACAACATTGGAAGAGGGGATCGAAGGGTGTATATTTATTTAATGGTGTCAGGTGTGGGAAATTTGGTTCGGAAGTGTACAAAAATGTCGGCATAATTTCAGTTTGTCTCAAACAGTTTTGTCCCGGGGTGTAGGAATTAATCAGTGGTATTTAACTTTGAGAAAAAATAGTGATGGTTGAAACGTTATGATGATGAGAAAAAGGAATACAAGATCAAAGAAAAAGAGAATCCATTCACGGGAAAGTACGGTTAAAGAGCTTTTATTTACATGGTCACTAGAAAGAGTAAAAAATCAGAGACACCCAATGAGAAATCTTTTTGGAATAGCGTTGTACTGTTTTTCCATACCATTTAAGTGCTTTTCAAAGAATTAATTAAATGATCTTTTCGGTTCTTCATGCAGCGGCAGTAAATTTCAGGGAAAAAATTGTTTTCCCCGAATTTACGACCTCCTTTCTCTTCCTTGAAATTTCTAGCTCACCTTATTTCGTTTTCTTCGAAAAAAAAAGCGTTAACTTTTCCCGATATTACGAACGCTTGAGTCTAGTTAATTACGAATTTTTAAGACGACTGAAGCCTTCTGCAATGATATTTCAATAATGTCTTTATTCAATTGATAATATACGTATGAAAGAGATAAACTTAGTTGCGAGTTTGCGAGTCTCGTACAATAAAGTAACTGTTTTATAACGTTCTTTAATGTAACTTATTCAAATACGTAAGGGGTAACATCATAGGGTAACATAAAATAACATAACATAGTGCAATGAAAACTCGGCACTGATAACAGGAACACTTTAACAACATAATTATATGTAAGGGAGCCACGTCATGATATTTCAAGTCATATTTTTCTGATGCACAAAATTTATTTCAAATTAAAAGAAACCTAAAAAAGGATATTTTAAGGAAGGGGAAATACCAATCGAGTAATAATAACCCGAACAGAATCAAGAATGGTTTCGGCTGACAGGGGCGGATCCAGGGGGGGGGGGGTGGGGGGGGGGGGGGGTGGATTGGGTGGCTAGCCACCCCCGTTCAGACCATCGGCAGGGGTTTCATTAAGGGCCGGGCAGTCGGGCACTGGGCAAATTGACCGGCTGTGAACACAATTTTGCCCGGATGCTTTGAACATCTAAACGTTATTTTAGATGGCGGCATTGGCTCTTTCTCACATACAATGTCTTTGATTTTAAGAATAGGGAGGAGCTAATGATTTATAATTATATTTCAGTATAAAAATAAAGAAAATCCATTTGCGTCAGATAAATTTTAGGAAATGTTCGTGCTTAACCATAGTTAATAGAGTCCCCTCTATTAACTATGGCTTAACCAATCAAAATAGCAGAAGACAATAGCTAATAATTTTGCTTCTTTGATTAAGTTCCTCAAATACAATTTAAAAATTTGCATGTTTTGCGATTGGGTCTTAAAGGAGCTATGTCATGGTGATTTTGAGGTTTTTTGGGTGAAAACCGTCCCAAATTAAAACTAAGTACCTTTGTCGTACACGAAATGCTTAAAGAACACTAACAGGAAGATATCAAGTGAATTTTAGCAGAGAAAATAAACCATAATCGGAGTTTTGGCGAATTTTCTAAGACACAAGCGATAAACTTGAAAAAATTGGCCCAATTTTTTCAAGATACAACTTGATCTATTTCCATCCTGACCATCTGCAGCCCAAGACACTTATTTTTACTTTTACAGCACTAGTAGAATAATTTTAAACAAAACTGGATTCTTATTTTTGGAATTTCACTGATATAAAGATGTATTTTGGCTTTTTAAAGTAACGCTAAAAATGGTGACATAGCCCCTTTAAATTACATGAAACCTCTACAAAATCAAACAAAATGCACCTTGAAACCTACTTTTTAGCGGTCCTTGAGTCTCAGCCAATGAAATAACTAGTTGTAACAATGAAAAAAGTTGACATTCCATCGTGCATTGCCGTTAGCACTTTCCTTCTTATGCGGATCATTACTTAAAGGTGGGGTTAGTTTCTAGAGAAACTATGGTGCTGCGTCGGTGGGGGGATGAAACACGAGAATTTAGTTTTATCGACTGAGTCGATAAGGTAAATTGACCACCGTAAAACGATTCAAATAGCTATTTGAATCTTTTTACGGTGGTCAATTTAACTTATCGACTCAGTCGATAAAACTAAATTCTCGCATTACTTAAAGGGATGGTTTCACGGTTCGGCGCATGTGCACAGATTAAAATGCTTTATTCGCTTTCTTACCCAATTTATCGATTAAAAAAACCACTCACATTTACTTCACACACTATAATTAGTCCAAGCAAAGGTAAGGATGACCAAAATTTACAAAGAATTTCAACGAAAAACACCGACAAAGTCAACACTGAATGAAACCTTTGACCCGAAGGATTTATTTCTACGCTCTGGTGGCTTTCATGGCCCACATGGGTATGCATAATCATCCATTCATTCAGCTGACTGACCGCGACATTTTCACGGGCAAATTTCCCCCCGAAGTTATCTACTCGCTTCCGATTGGTCTAAACAATGAAATTAAATGGATTACGTCATAGCTTGCACATGCGCCAAACCGTGAAACCCTCCCTTTAAATTGTAATTTGGTCTCTCAAGTAGTTTAAGGCCTGGGTCAAAGGCTCTTACCGGGAAAAACAGTTTATTCGTGATAACTTTAACAAAGAGAATGGAACTGAATCGAAATTTGGCACATGGAAAGGTCTTATCGTTCTTATCATTTTTAAGTATAATAAGCTTTCCCATAAGTCACGTGGCCATTTTTTATAAAATAGCAAATATTTGACCATAGTTAATAGAACAAACTGGTTATGAAACTCAGTCAGTCCTTTGTTATATGTTTTTGTTCTCCATTTCTTTTGTTCGTTTGCCTTGACCCTGCACAAAACACAAAAGGTATTGAAATGCATATGAGCAACTGACCAGTAGAAACATTTGGGCTCACACGTTAAACAAAACAATGTGCAGGGTCACGGTTCGTTCAACATAAAACAAAGCAGCTTTGTACACTCTTTTTGGAATTTGTTGAGCTTCATAACCAGTTTGTTCTATTAACTATGATTTGACGAATTGCTGATGGGTTTAAGAGGAAACATAAAATAAAAACGCTTTTCTGATGCAGATTAAATATTTCCAGCCCTTCACGTTTGGAATGATCTTCTATGGTTCTCTTGAAAAATTTTCTGAGGACAATGATCATTGTCCCAAAATTTAACCTTTGATTATTTATAAATGTAATTTTAAAACTCGAGGACAATCATTCCAAACGTAGAAGGTTAAATATGTTCAACCTCCATTGCAAAAGCTAATTTATCTAACTATACGAAAAAAATTCGCTGGCATATCGCCGATTTGCTTAATTTTAAAATTTTGATCACGTGACATGTCAAGTGACCGAACTTGTGCGTTAAGCCAGAAGAAGACGTCGATATTAACGTTCAGGAAAAATTTTAATCTGGTTCAGTCAATCTAGCCGAAGATATTAAGTGTCAACGATATTTTCCGAACAGACTTATAGCCCAGGCTTTAAACTGCTTGAGCTTGAAAGGTAAGTTGAGTGATCAGTTAACCTTGGAGATTAAATTCACCAATTGCTTGCATTTTTCTTTAGTTGGTTGCGTTGCCTGGAGTCTCTATTGTTTTGAAAGTTCAAACAGAAAACTATAGAAGCACTAAATATGCATAAATAAATAGCGTTAAAAAAACGTAGTCTTCATCAGACAGTGTTTTCCGATGAACGATTCTTTTTTTTTTTTTGTCGCAATAAACGCTTTAGAGTGAAGCAGCGAAGCGGAGAAAGGTAATTATAACTAAGCTAAATTAAATCCATGTTTATAGTATAGTATTTTGGGGCGCGCAAAGAATCATTCATTACAGTTCATGAGAACAATTTCGCGTTAAATTATACCTACCTTTTTTCCTGTTTACCTTTGCCGATAAAACTTTGACCTTTGAAGTTCTTAGATTGATATTTTGCTTAGTTCTCCGTTGATTCAACTAATACTCAGTGTATTTTATCAGTTGACATCCACAAAAATAAGCTTAAATTTAAACTTTTGAACAAGGGTATAGCATTAATATCGAGGATAAAATCTCACTGATTTTAGTTTCCCGTCATTTTGATTGACCTACATTCGGAGAGATCAACTTTTAAACCATAAAAAAATTAAGTTTAATCGTAATTCGGAATATAAATGCTTCAATTATGATCATAATCATTTGACTATAGCATATTTTTCGAAGATATCTCGATAATTCTTTTCACGGGGGCCTATTTTCAGCCATTTTGGAAGACTTCAATAAAATTAGCGATGAAATGAGTGGAATGAATTACAAATTCAAATCGTAAAGAACAGTAAAGGTCTTTGACCAGTAGCCTGTATTGTACCCGTGCGAAAAGTCGCCGATCCACGAGCTATCAATTCGCGCGATGGAAGCTAATTTCAACTTATCATCTTCCTCCCATTCTACTGGCGGTTTCATGGCTTGTATTCGTATCTCCGCTGCCAATACTTTGCCCTTACGGGAATAATCCCGCCACAGAATCCAGTGTCGGCTAAGGGCCTGGTCGCACTACAGTCAAAAACAAAAATCCGCCCGTGCAAAAATCAAGGAAAACAAAAGAAACCGCTCCGGTAGGACACGCTTTTTGTGGAGTGTTTTTGTTTTTATGTCATTTTGCGCGGGCTAATTTTTGTTTTTGACTGTAGTGCGACCAGGCCCTAAGTGATAATTTTCACTTGTACCTTATAGCCAGGTAGTGTAAATTAAGAAGAAAATGTTTGATTAATGCTAATCTTTATCAGGTACCGATTTCCTCGGATAATAGCCGGGGCGATTACAGTAATTAATTAAAAGTGGAATCTCCACTTTGGGGCACCTTCATCGAGAACCACTTCTCCTGGTCCCGGTTGGCAAAACGCTCATCAGGCTTCAGAGGCTTTGTAATTACCGGTTGAACCTCCCGGTAAGCGACAACCCAAAATACAACGCCAAGGAGGTGGTCGCTGACTTAGAACTTAGAATGTGTACTCCCAACTAGTAAGAACTAATACTGGGAACTACTGGGAGGGTGCTTGTGTAGGTGATAAATAGTGCAGGTGAAATTAAATACTATATGATCAGCGTTTACAGTCTCTTGAGATAAGCAGGTGGGCTCATAGTACGGATTTCAGGAAGAGCTAATGTTTGAAAGATCTGTAGATTCGGAGCAAGAACTGCTTGTTCTGAAACTTTGTTCCATACGCGGATTGATCTAACAAAAGAGGAATAACTGAATGCAAGGACATTAACACATGGTTGTAAGTAGGCATATGGCTTACAAGATCTAGGCGATTCTTTAAAACAAGAGGGAAATTAAAGAGATATTAACCAGCCCGTTTCTAACAAGAGGTACATTGGAAGCACATGAACCTGTTGAAATTTCAATGTACAAAACACCTATCAGCGCAATATATTGTACCATATTAAAGTTTTGGTTCAAAGGACACGATTATGTGAGGGGGACGCGTACGATTGTTTTAAGTATTGCTCCCTGAAGCGCTATCGTGCTAATTAGAGAGCTCCAGCAAGTAATACAGGAAACAGTCAAACACAATTGTACGTCACTTTAGAAAAGCGATATAAAACCGCTCTCTTGTAACTTTACTGTAATCAGTCAAAGCTTGTTTGCTACACAAGATGAGTTTTTAACTTGACTGGGAGGAGGTGAACAAAACGGGAGGGGATGGGGTGAAGGGGAGGGGCGGGGATTAATCAAGGGAGGCGATTATTTTAAATATTTCCACCGAAGTGGGGGGGGGGGGGGGGGGGGGGGGGGGGGGGGGGCGACTATTCGAGGGGGCGGTTAATCGAAGGAATACAGTAACTGAGTTTGGGGAATTCCACTTGTAGGAATGTACTTTCCTTTTCTAGTTATTTTCCACAGTTCTTCACACGATCAACATTCAAAACTCCGAATTGATAACACTTCCTTGTTCGATCATTTTTCTTAAACGTTTATGCCACTCTTAAAGGGGCAGTATCATTGAAAACGTCGGCCCATGTTTTCAAGTTTGATTCGGCAAATTCAAAAAGGCCCTCGAGAAGTGGAGGTATTTGTTGAATCCAAAAATCCGTTTTAATAACCGGAACAAAAAAAATCACTTTTAACAGTGATATGTCCAAAATTCCGGTGCAAGAACAAAGAACAGTGCCGCGCGCGGAACCTCGTGATACTGCCCCTTTAAGTTTCTGATACAGCTGTTTCGAGAAAGATTGTCGGAAAAAAAGGGCAAAAGTGCACGCGACAATCCCGAAAAATAATATGGAATATGATCAATGAATTTTAATAAGTCAAATAAATACATGAAACCCGCGATGCATCGTCCGTACAGGGATGATCTTAGATGGCGGGCCATTGGGATAAATCAGTTTTTAAGATATAGCTATAGCGTGGATCACTACCAACAATACTTTTCTGGATTGTCGCGTGCACTTTTACGCTTTTTCCGACAACCCTTTTCGAAACAGCTGTATACAAAAAAATCAAGGTTTAAATCGCACGCAATTCGTGATTCAATCGAAAGATAATAAATACTTCGGTATACATATTTATTTACAAAGGCTAAAAAATCAACGGTCAATCGTTATCTTGTTTCAGCTGTTTCGTGAACAAAGACAGGCTCGCTGTCTCGTCCTTCACTCGGTTGTCATTTCCGTCATATTTGTTCAGAGCAGAGGTCTGGAGGTCGTTGCATCAAATAATCCTACCTATTAAATTTCAGTTCCGCTGGTAACTTTCAGAACATTTGCTCTATTGATCGCTCCAAAATGTGGATCTGGCTCTATACTCATTTCGCTTGGTAAACCATTCCCTGTGGGAAGTGAAACAAAAACTTTTGGCGAGCGACTACATAAATAAGCTAGAGAACGTAAGAGCGCTGCTAAATTTGGGTATGATCGCAGGTAAGTTTTCTAACAGCAGTAACAGTGAGCAGCCTCCTCGTTTTTTATTGTTAAAAAGTTCTTGTATAAAAAAGAGCGTAGATTGACCGGCTACAAATCAACAAATGGTATTGCAGCTTGCAAGCCGTGACAAGGAAGCGAACTTTGTCTTGTAATTGTTACGAATAACACCACGATTCTTGGTCTAATCACAAACTGAACATGTTATTAATTACTATGCTAATGTATGCTTTTTTCGCAGATGGCAATTTTGAGACGTTTTCTAATCCGGCTTTTCTGCCGTCGTCCTTATATCCCATTCTTTATCCTGATGGCCGGTATCCTGTATGTCTTGTGCACTTTGTCGTCCACTAAAAAACCCTACATGGGGAACCTTATTCGCCAGCCATTTTCTTTCGACAAGGTAAAACTGACATCAATTGACCATTTTCTTAGTAATTATTATTCATTTTGCATTAAGTAACCAAACAACACAATTTTAGTATTTAGAATTAGAAACGGAGGAACGCACTACGCAAGCTATATCAGTATGTTCCAATCCGAAGGGTGTGCCTATGTGTCAGCATCGTGCGTGCTATCGCCTTATGTCCTTGGGAAACCGAGGTTATTATTGCCACTTTATTGACACTGATTAAATCTACGCCATTTCATGGTCAGCGCATCCTAGAACATTTAGGTAGACATCTTTGTGAAGTTGGTTTTGTTTTGGAAAATACAATATTGAGTTTATCCGTTCTAGCTTGTCGCAATTCCCGCGACAAAAAATGCCTTGTCGAGTATTGAGACAAACTCGAGTGCACGCGTATTAGAGTGATATGTGGCATGATATTACTACTATCACACTGCCATAACCACTTCCACTGCTACTGCCACTACCATCACCATTACCACCACTACTACCACTAACACTTTAGCCACTCCACTACCACTACCATTACCACTAACCCTACCACTACCACTACCACTACTACTACCACTACCACTAACTACCACTAGCACTAGCATTAGCATTAGCACTAGCACTACCACTGCCATTACCACTACCACTACCATTACCACTACCATTACCACTAACCCTACCACTACCACTACCACTACTACTACCACTACCACCACCACTACTACTACCACTACCACTACCACCACCACTACCACTACCACTACCACTACCACTACCACTACCACTACCACTACCACTACCACTACCACTACCACTACCACTACCACTACCACTACCACTACCACTACCACTACCACTACCACTACTATTACTATCACTATTACTATCACTACCACTGGAACAACCCCACTTAAACTGCTACTACCACTGCCACTACTGGCCACTTCCACTCACCACCACCACCGCCACCACTATTACTATCACTACCACTACCACTATCCACTGTCACAACCACGGGTAACCGCGGGAAACACACATTATATTATGGTGTATATATTTTTACGGTAGGTTGACATGGTCAAAGAACTCACAAAGGAGCAAGGTAATCCAGTATTCCAAAAGAAAGAGGAGGAAATCGAATACCTGCAGGTAAAATATTAACATTATATGTGCCCTGATTGAACATTACAGGAACTTGTCTCAAATCCCTTCGTGTATGCCCTCTTTGACGCTATTTTTCCCGGCAGGAGAAAGACATGGATCTTCCCGGCGGGGACATGCCGTGCGGAGAAAATGAGGATTGCCACAGTTTCAGTCTGCGAAGCGCAAATCAGGCGAAATTGATTTGCAACTCGTACGGTCCCCGCTGTAAAGGATTTGTTTATTCCACGAAATCAGGACAGTTTTACCCAAAAGGAGAATTACAAAATAAAATGGTGTTCACAGCTGATCACCAGCTTTTTGTAAAGAAAGCTTTCGCGGAAAGCACCGTGCAAAATGAAACATGCGCATTACCACTCGACCAGGTCCATTCCTTAGCTGACGGATGCCGTCTACCCGAACTGGACCCGAATGATGAAAGTATGACTAAACATATTAATAAACCAGAACCACTTCAATGCCCAGGTTCCCAGCTGACGCGTTACCAGAGAGGAGTCTTGGAGCTCACGGAAGACACACGTAAAGGTGAGATCTTCTTCTTTGCTGTCGAAAGATTCACATATGTACAGTGGATCCTGTGAACATAGATAAGAAATAAAGATCTTAACTGTTTCTCGTGTCTATTTATATCATTTTTGGCATGGTCTGGTGAACAAAATACTTGAAACAGATACTTATTTCTGTTATCTTTATACACGCGCGGAAGAAAGACCTTTGCCTCCCCGTCCGCCACCACCTGCCTGTTGAATGCTCCATTTTGACTGCTTTTTCTTGTTTATATTTCGCTTTTTGTACAGCTGTTAACGTTTCATCTGTGACGTATCAGCCAATTTTCCGACCAGAACACAAGGACTGGGGAGTTAAGTTCGGTAATGAAGTG
This sequence comes from Dendrophyllia cribrosa, assembly GCA_024195265.1. Classification (NCBI taxonomy): domain Eukaryota; kingdom Metazoa; phylum Cnidaria; class Anthozoa; order Scleractinia; family Dendrophylliidae; genus Dendrophyllia; species Dendrophyllia cribrosa. Next base: position 4,453,914 of record JAJLRJ010000001.1, on the reverse strand, counting down.
AGCCTGCAAGCACGAGATCGTCAATTTAAACTAGATTCCGAATTTATCCGCGTTCATCTCACCACCGCTCAAGGTACAAAACACGTGGCATACCACGCACAAGTCGTTCCAAGGCTTCTCAGCACGGACTACCGCAAATTATCTGGTCTACCATTGAGTGTGGTTATTGTGGGCTTTGATTCTGTGTCAGCAGCTCACTTCCAAAGAGCTCTACCTGAGGCGTACAAGTTCATGAAAGAGGAGATGAACTCCGTGTTCCTGAAAGGTTACTCCATTGTTGGTGATGGTACTACGCCTGCACTGGCAGCCCTAATGACAGGCAAGTTAATAGACCATACATACTAAAAATGGGTCTTTCTGCGTGTACCGGAACACATTGTGTTTCTATTGTTTGTGAGGTTTTGTACTTGAGGTAGTCTTGTTTTGGAGTTATGTTGTTTTCTGTCGTTTCTTTGTTTTGTTTTAAGTCATTCGTGCTCCGGTACACGCAGAAGGAACCCTAAAAATGAATTAATGATCCTCTTTCGAGGCAGGTTGGTTGATGTCTACATTAAAGAGTCTGACCCACCCAGTTTGCATTTCGCGCTTCTCTTATTGTTATGATACGGCTCTATTCCATATTTGGGCAAGCATATCATCTCTTGCACGAGTGAATTTCTCATCTACAATACAGTATGGATTTTCGGGGGCTCTGAAAATGGCGGATGAACCAACGTAGGCGCGCAATGCAAACTGGCTGGGTCAGATTCTTTAATTTAGGACAACAACACATAGGTGATGGGTAAAATCAGGGTGGCAAGGAAGTGACGCTAGGAACCCCCCAGGGACCAGGAGAGGAGTGCCCTCCTGGAACGCAATGAGGTAATGTTGTAGCCTGTCAGATGTTGCGCGCATTACCACCTACGCGCGCAACAAGTTTCATGTTGCAAAAAGTAGAAGCGACGTCTACTTAATTTGCAACGCAGTATTTTTGTGCAACGAGTTGCACGGAAATGTTGCCCGTATAATTTGCCTTTATGGTAAGTGGTTGATTTGATGCCAATGTAATTCCGTTCTTTCTCCTCCCCTCCCTTGCAGGTAAATTTGAATCGGAGCTTCCCGAGGCGCGTAGACAATATAAAGGCGCAGCACCAGTGGACCGCTGGCCACATATATTCAAGGACTTTAAGACACAAGGGTACGCCACGCTATTTAGTGAGGACAGTCCTGTATACGGTTCCTTCAACTACCGTCTACATGGCTTCACAGACCCTCCTACTGATCATTATTCTCGATATTTTTGGGAGGCAGCGCATATGACCTCACGACATTGTGTCCATAGCAAACCACAGCATCAAATCCATTTTGATTACATCAAGTCATTTCTTGAAGCTTATCGACAACAGCCCAAGTTTGGTTTGTTTTTCATGACAGATATCTCACATAACGACTTAGATAGCGTTTATCTCTGCGCGGATGATTTTGTAGCAATGTTGAGAGGTTTATCTGAAGGGAATGTTTTAAACGATACTTTGTTGATAGTTATGTCAGATCACGGCGTTCGAATTGGTGACGCGAGGACGACTTTGCAAGGAAAGCTAGAAGAACGTCTACCACTGATGTCTTTTACATTTCCGAAATGGTTTTTACAGCAATATCCTGACTTAATTCAAAATCTAAAAGAAAACAGTAACGTTGTGACGTCACCATTTGATTTATATGCCACCTTCAAACACCTACTAAACTATCCCCAGGTTCCCACTAATTTGACAAGGGGTGAAAGCCTTTTCAGTAAAATTAGCCGATCACGTGATTGCGAAAGTACCGGAATAGCTGAACATTACTGCCCATGCATACAATGGAAAAGCATTGACACACGTACAGATCACGCGCGGCGTGCAGCACGCGCAGTTGTTGATTATATGAACAACTTAACGGCGTCAGACCCTCTGGGATTAAACCTGTGTTCGCGTTTACAACTTCAAGAAATTTTGGCAGCTCATCAAAAAATTCCAAATGTGAAACTGGCTCAATATCTCGGTTCCTCTGACGTACATGGTAGGAAGCCTATGTTTTCAAGAGGTACTGCGACACTTGACAAATGCTTATATCAAGTACAATTCCGGACGGTGCCAGGAAATGGCATATTTGAGGCCTCGGCGACTCTTCACGGGGATATTTTCCGGGTCACAGGTGAAATAAGCAGAATAAACCTGTACGGAGAGCAGCCCAGGTGTATAATGGACAAAAGTCCTCATTTACGTAAGTACTGCCTGTGTAAGGACTACAAAGGGGAATAGGGAGATTATGTAACAAATTACTGTCTGTTTATATCGTGAGGCCCGTAATATTGGTTGTTCGTTTTTAATTCGTGAATACGCGAAGCGTTGAACGAGTTATAGCGGTTAGAGACAACATTCACTCTATCGGTCGAGCAATGAACTGTTAACATTGAGCCCGAGATATGTAATGGTCACCTGCCTTACCCAAGGGGAAGGCGTTGAAGGAATGGGAGGGTAGGGAGTAGACGCAGCGGGTGGATAGTCGGTGGAGCCAAACGCCTGGGAGAGGGAATAGTCCAAACGTTTCGTATTCACGAGTTGGCTCATAGGATCCTTTGATTGCAAGTTTATAATCGGCTCGGTCCTTTAACTTGCAAAAAAGGACACCAATGTTTTCCCAAATACAAATAGGTTGAGGGGAGGTTGGAAAATTTTCACGTGCAAACATTTTTTTTATATGCGGCACCTGCTGCAAACAATTTATTTTGTGTCTCCGTCCAACTGCCATACTTCCAGCAAACAATTTTTTTCTTTATTTTTTGCTTGCATACAATTTATTTCTTCAGTGTTTATTGCCTCTGCAAACAATTTATTTCAAAATGTTCCACCCCCCCATCCCCCCCCCGTAGCGTTTTATATTCACGAGTTGGCTCAAAGGAGCTTTTGATTGCAAAACAGTCTTTTTTTTATGTTTTCTTGAAGACACAATTCAATGAGGTCAAATCGTGAGAGGCCCATCTTAGCGGTCCATACATGGCAAAATTTGGACCGCTCTGGGAGACAATCAGAGTGCTACTTTTTTTGTCACTGCTTGAAACACAACAATAACGTCAGCGCTAAAAACTCTTTATTTAGTATTTTCCTCTGTATTACATCATTTTAAAAGTGGTTATAACACGGAGAAATATTCAAAATTCGTAATTATTTTTTAATCTATTTTACGTTGTCTGTATAAGAATTTAATTGCATAAAACATTAACGGCAATTTATATCATAGAATATTGGCGATAAAATCTATTTTACTTTACTTAAAGGGGAAGTATCACGGGAATTTTGATGTTTTTTGGTCAAAGCCATTTTACAATACCTTTACTTATTTACAAAATAATACTAAAACACCAAGAGAGTGAAATCAACCAATTATTGAAAGAGAGACAGATTATGGTCTGTTCTAGCCCATTTGGAGACGAAAATGTGGTAACTTGAAAAAGATTAGGCTATTTTTTTCAAGCTGTATTTCATTGAGACCCAGTCCATCTATGACCAGAGACAATAATCGACAGTTTTGATATATTTTGTGATAATTTATCACACCACTGGGGCTTTATTTTTCGGTTTGTGATCATACAATAACATTTTTTGCTTTTTAAAATGACACCAAATCTCCGTGATACTTCCCCTTTAAACTCTTTTGCTAGAAAGCTTTACTTCAATAATACATGTAATATATTCATAGTGCGGTTTTCAATTGAGCGTCGAAAGTAATTTCGCGATTATTTTGGTTTCCGTTGCTAGACTTTCTGATTGGCTCTTGTGCCTCTTTATCAACCAATCAGAAGTAAAATCAAAACCAATCGTGACTTGCTCGCACGCATTTTCCCGCGCTTGGCACCCGTTACATGAATTTGCTTCGCGTTCTGATTGGTTCATTGGATTGTCTGCGTCTGTTGTGATTGGCCAGAGTACATTGTAATTACTTTGGTTTTGGTTTTAAGACACTTAATTGAAAACTGCTCTTACTAACAATCTGGGGCAAACGTAATGTGGATAACTAATTTAAAGCCCTTCTCTAAAATATACGATTCCTGTTGCTCTTTTTATATAAACTTTGAGCAAAGAGCTAATTTGAAAATTAAAGACCCTGCTGATAGCTTTGGCACAATAATCTTGAATAAAATGCTTGACTAGAATATAAATCTAAAATTACATGGACTACATCATGGGGCTTTTGTTGGTTATTTTGATCAAAACTGCACTTAAAGTAAGACTTACAGCCCTTGCTCATGCCAAAAATACACACAACATCAACGGGTGCTTATAAAGTTTTGCTAGGAGAGCTAATCACCATCTCTATTCTACATAAAATACAGACAATGCCTAAATAAAACTATCATTGACAGTGTTCATAAAAAAAAAGATTGGTCATTAAATGTCAGCTGTACATCATAAATCTATGATAAAAAACTTGATTTCAATCAAGGCTAAATAAAGAGGCCAAAACGTAGCTTGAATCAACATAACCCTTTCACTCCCAGAGTCAATTATGGAGACATGCAATGTCAATCTAACTTTTGAGCCTGTTGACGAAATCCTATGATGTAACTATTCAAATCAAACCTCTTCGGGTGAACTTTTGCATGGTACCATTTGTTTTTCAATATGTTACAAAATGAAATTTGGTCTTTTTCTTGAATATTTTTTTATGATTGTCACTCCTGGGGGTTAAAGGGTTGAAACCATCGGTTCTAATCACTAATCACATCATCTAGTCTGAAATGTCAGTTGCAGGGAAAAAGCCTTCACTTACAGGAGTAAGGGTGAGGACATGTCAGACAAAAAACCCATCTGGGGTGAGGTGCTTTTAAAAAACCTAATGCCGGGAGTACATTTGTACTTGAATTAGTCATCCTGATTGGGCTTAATGTCTGATGTTTTGGGCATTTTCTGTGGTAATTGAATTTCTCCAAATGGAATGTGCTCTATTTTCCAAACAGAATTTCTGGTCTTTCCTTGAAACAGTAAGCAACTCAGAAGACCATTTTGTCTTAGTACTTTATCACCATGGAACAAATTATTACACCTTCTGTTGTCTCAGCTACAACATTGAAAGGGTGTTGAGATCATCTGATTAGATTACAGTAATCTGTAGCATACCTTGCATGCGCTGAAGTGAAGTGTTACTGCAAGTTTTTGGAATAGTAGAATGGAAGAGGTTGGTTCACTCTCATGCCTTACATTGTAAAGGTAAGCTTTGTGTTCTTATTTTGTGCTTTTATGGTTCATTTCTTAAAATCAAATATCAAAGATCACCTCCTTGGCATAAAAGAAAGAAGATATATATGATTTATGGAGATTTGACGAGCCATTTCAGTTTGTTTAATTCATAGTCTTGTGGAGAAAGAATGTTGTATGTTCCTAACTTACAGTGCAAAGTTTCAAAAGTATGACCACTTTAAATACACTTGCATACTTGTGTGAAGTTGGCTGAACAATCAGAAATCAAAGTTATCTACCAGAAAACCAACTGAAAGCCACAAGTCAACAAAACTTGAGTTGGTTTCCTTAAAAACTATCCTCACATTCTTTTTGCATAGTTGATCTCAATAAATGTCTGCAAATTAATTAAAAGTGGTCACACCATTGCTCTTTGCGCAGTAAAATGACAATAGCAAACACTGTTTGTTAGCAGTCCAAACACGTCTTGTAAGAGGGCATACACATGTAGTCCACACATCTGAATGTACATAAAACTCGCGGTTAAAATAACAAAACCTCTTTCTTGCGAGACTGTTGTTTCCATGCTGGCAGCTGGTAAAATTCATCTCTTGTCATGGAAAACACGTTTTCAAACTCCTCTTCTGAGAGGTATGTCTAAATAAGGAAAGCAATGATGCAACTATGAATGCATTGTATAAGTCAAAACAGAGCATGGTAATTGCATTGGATTAAATTTAATTTTGACAATGGCCCAATTTCGATATATTAAAATTCAACTTCAAACAAAAGACATCACTACGAGGCTTAGAAGAATGTAGTAGGGATTTATATGGTTTATTACCCTAAGCCTCGTAGTGATGTTTTTTTTTTGTTTGAAGGTGAATTTTAATATATCGAAATTGGGCTATTTCTTTTACAGCTACAATGCTAGGCAACAGGGGAAAATAGGAATATTTTTCCTACCCCCCCCCCCCCCCTCCACCCTGTGCTATCTTCACTTCCATGCACCCCCTGAGTAGTTTTTGTACTCTCCCCAGTTTTTTTTGGATGAACACACATTAAAATATAGCACAACAGTCTACAAGAAGACTGACAAACATATACCTCAAGTTTGGTCTTGTCGGCTCCCCGTGGTAACTTGTAATTTGTTGTCCGAAGAGCACTGTAAGGGAATACCTGAAAATGAATTAAAATAAATTAGTAACTTCAACTTTGTTAAATTTCAAAGAACTCAGTATTGTGATAGAAAACTACAATACTTAAGCTTTCTGTTGATGTATAGTTTGTCATATTACTCTTGAAACTGAATCATGTACAAATTGTTTTTTTGAAAATAGGAAGTGAATCCCATGCCATGCTACTCACCCGAGGTCGATTCATGTCAAAGTCGTCTTCATCATACGGGGATCCATAATCTAAAAAATAAAAAAAACAATTTTTCACAAATATGTTGCAACATTTGACAACAACAGAAATAAGCTAGACTCCTGCAACTGTAATGTTTTAACGTTTGTAATGTACAATAATCAGGATTCCAAGATGAAAACCATACCCGAGGCAGCGGGATTATTCTCCTTGGCTTGTTACTGAATTTAGGATACATTATGTTTCTTTTTGTTACATTGTGAGAGGGAAGAGAGAGGAGATGGGGGGAGATGAAGGGGGAAGGGGTGGGGGGGGGGGGTGGAGTTGGAAGGGTAAAGAAGGTACAGACAGGCAGGGAAGGCCCAAGGTTAGCAAGGAATGCACAGGGTAGTCAACAGGGAAGGCACAGTGTTTGCAGAGAACACACTGGGTTGGCAGGGAAGACACATGGTAAATAGGGAAGGCACAGGGTGGGCATGGAATGCACAGGGTAAACAGGGAAGGCACAGGGTAAACAGGGAAGGCAGGAAATGCACAAGAGTGGAAAGAAAGGCACAAAGTTGACAGGAATAGCACAGGGTATGCAAGGAAAACACAGGGATGACAGGGAATCCACAGAGGAGAGGGGGAAGTACAGTCAATACTTGCCTGCTGGTGGTGGGGCCTCGTTAAGACTTTCCTTAAATGGAAACAAAAAAAAGTAAATGACTTAATTTACCACAAATTATGGATAACAGATAAACTGCATGCATCAAGTTCTAAAATTTTACTTTGAATAGCTATCTAGGTTATCTCAATTTTTTTCCTTGCACTGCAATTTTTGCCTAAGTGGATGTTTCAAGTATGTTATCATAACTTAGTCATTATTTGACATTAACCCATTGACACCTGAGGATTTTTACGTTTTTGAGTGATTTTCTGCATACACACGCCCCATAGGATTTCGTGACTTCATATTTGGAGTTACCATTGAAAGTGCTGCTGTTCTAAAACACTGAAGGCTTGAGTTTACTGGAAACGTCATTGTGACGATCTCATTTTGCTTGGTTGATTTGCAATAAAGGGTCCAATATGAATTATCTACGATTTTTGGTAAGTTCACAGCCATTTTTCATCTTTAGTAGCTGCCTGATGAGCATCATTAAGCTTGGAGGTAGTTCAGAGTCCACTTCTCAACGAAGCGAGTTAGGTGTTGTACTTCGTTTACGAATTTGGCTCGTTGCTCGTTGAACTGGAAAAATGGCCGCCTGGAAACGAAGTAGCTTTGGGACTCGACTCTGGATGAATTTCTCAACCTACCGCGGCATATTTTGGAAGTTGCGACCACAGGAGAACACAACAAGCGCAAAATTTCGGCGGTGGGTCAGAGTGGCTGTGGACTTAGTATATATATGAAAAGTTTGGAGGACGGAATGAACGCTGTCGAAAAGTCTCTTTATTTCCCAGCATGCAGTGCGGTGGTGATGTTGAAAATCGAGGCAAGGTGAGTATGCACTAGAATAAGAAGCTGTAGTTCGGCCCGAGCAACGAATAAGAGCAAAAAAATTCACTGCTAAGCTAGGACTAGGACTGAATTTTGCTGTAAATGTTGACTTTTGGGTTTGCCATGATGATTTGAATAAAAAAAACTTAAGGCAAAAACGTGATTTTTGTTGTTTTTCTATGACGTTAAAAACGGTAATTTTTGTTATTGTCCAAATTCAAACGCTGATATTCTGCAAAAATCGTTGACTTTTTTGTGTTTATTGGGTATCTCAATTTGAAAGACTTTCTAGTCAATGCTCACAACTGCTAGTTAAGGCAATGTTCGCACGATTGAGAAAGTTACAATTTTTTAAAGCAGTGGAGTCTTGTACGGGTGGTTACGGGTGGTTCAGGTGTCAATGGGTTAATCAAAAAATCTATTTTTCTTACAGTTGATAGTTTTGGCTCTTAAACCAGTCAAATAAAAAACCCTTAAGACTAGGAACATGTCATCACTATTTAATTTGAAAACAGGCATATGCATCAAGATCTGGGGAGAAGGGTACTAGTTGCTGGCCAATATTTAGTGCAAGGGTGAAAGTTGCATGAAAGCCAACTTGAAGGGGTGGTGATTTTCAAAACTAGACATAAGAGGTGGAGTTAGAACAGCTGGTGACAGTCAGTAGTCGAGGGTCAGTTCATCTTGGGTGATCAAGTTTGATACTATTGCCTATTACGTGACCTGGCCAACCCCAAACCTGGGACCTAACCCTAAGTTAGGCCTGGCCCTGAGCCAAGTTACACCTTACCCTAGAAATTGTTCTAACCCTAGAATCTTAACACTAACCCTAGATTTGAACTATCCCTAACCCTAACTTTCGCCGGGGGGTGTCAAAAGCCCTGGTCACGTAACCTTTATTTTTCTTCATTAACCCATTAAAACCTTCAGATTTTTACGTTTCTGCATACACACGCCCCATAGGATTTCGTGACTTCATATTTGGAGTTACCATTGAAAGTGCTGCTGTTCTAAAACACTGAAGGCTCGAGTTTACTGGAAACGTCATTGTGATGATCTCATTTTGCTTGGTTGATTTGCAATAAAGGGTCCAATATGAATTATCTACGATTTTTGGTAAGTTCACAGCCATTTTTCATCTTTAGTAGCTGCCTGACGAGCATCATTAAGCTTGGAGGTATTTCAGAGTCCACTTCTCAACAAAGCGAGTTAGGTGTTGTACTTTGTTTACGAATTTGGCTTGTTGCTCGTTGAACTGGAAAAATGGCCGCCTGGAAACAAAGTAGCTTTGGGACTCGACTCTGGATGAATTTCTCGACCTACCACGGCATATTTTGGAAGTTGCGACCACAGGAGAACACAACAAGCGCGAAATTTCGGTGGTGGGTCAGAGTGGCTGTGGACTTATATGAAATATAAAACTTATATGAGGTATATATATGAAAAGTTTGGAGGACGGAATGAACGCTGTCGAAAAATCTCTATTTCCCAGCATGCAGTGCGGTGGTGATGTTGAAAATCGAGGCAAGGTGAGTATGCACTAGAATAAAAAGCTGTAGTTCGGCCCGAGCAACGAATAAGAGCAAAAAAATTCACTGCTAAGCTAGGACTAGGACTGAATTTTGCTGTAAATGTTGACTTTTGGGTCTGCCACGATGATTTGAATAAAAAAAACTTAAGGCAAAAACGCGATTTTTGTTGTTTTTCTATGACGTTAAAAACGGTAATTTTTGTTATTGTCCAAATTCAAACGCTGATATTCTGCAAAAATCGTTGACTTTTTTGTGTTTATTGGGTATCTCAATTTGAAAGACTTTCTAGTCAATGCTCACAACTGCTAGTTAAGGCAATGTTCGCAAGATTGAGAAAGTTACAATTTTTTAAAGCAGTGCAGTCTTGTACGGCCGGTTACGGGCGGTTCAGGTGTCAATGGGTTAAAGTGATTTTTTTTATGCCAAAACACAAGATTTAGTGAAGAATAACACAAAGTCACCTAGTACATCCTTGCTCAGATCCTTGAATTTTCAATCACTGTACCTTCACTATGCAAAATTCTACACAAACCATTAATTTACTGATACTGTACAATGTATATCAATCATGAATTTAAGTCACACAACAACAGCACAAAATACTGACAAAGGGAAGAACATTATTGGAGATGAAATTTGTCTATACCTCTTTCCTTGGAGAAATCTCCCTGTATGGTGCACTGTTATCTGATTAAAAAAAATAGCCTGATAAATAATTTCATTTTCAGTAGTAATTAAAGTATACTTTAATTTTAATGGAGACATGTGTCTCCTGAGGCCCATTTCTCATAACTCCCAATAACTCTTTCGGCTCGGAAAGCTTTTTTGTGTGCAATTAAATATTCAAATTTTGTTGGTTTTAAATGCTAACCAATAAAATTCTAAGGGAAACAAGTCGACCTGGGGTCAATTCATTAACACTTTTACAAGTGTAATGTACAAATGTAGTCATTGTTACAGACTGAGGTTGAAAACAATAGCTACACTTGTAAAAGTTTTATTGAATTGACCCCATGTTTGAAAGCTAAAAACTGCATCACCATTCTATAGACTCTGATTTTAAAATGTACAGCTGTAGCTCTGGGCCTGAAAAGCCACTGTTTTCAATTTCTGGCTAAATTACCTACAGTGTACTCAGCCACATGATGGCTGCCACATTTGAGGTTTGTACAATCATACATGTATATGTTGTGGTTCAAATTTTTCTTTGGTTTAAAATTTTTTAAACCAGTTCAATTTTTGTTTTCTTTTGTGTCACATTATGGTAATGAATCTGAGACAAAGGAAAATCAAAATCAAACTGGTTTGAAAATTTTTAAACCAAAGAAAAATTTAAACCACAACATATATAAATAAAAAAACAGAAAAAAAGTAAACACTTACAAGATCCTGGCTCATTGTAAGAGTAGTAACTTGGTTGATAAGAAGGCTTCTCTTCCTACAGAAAAATATGTGTTAGCTCCCACCATATTTCTGACTCTGAGTTTTAAATAAATAATCCTTAAATCCTACAGGGTGACCATTCAAATGAAAGCTATTGAGCAATACTTTCCTGTGGTTCTTTTTATTATGCTGTACAAAGTGGTTCTAGCTTTTATATCTGTGGATGGAATCTGACAGAGACCATTCAAAAGAAAGCTATTGAGCAATAGTTTCCTTTGGTGCTGTATATTAATAATGCTGTATAAGGTGGTTCTAACATTTATGTGCGTGGATGAAATCCTATAGTACAAAGGGAAGTGTGGCCATTCAAATAAAAGCTATTGAGCAGTTCTTTCCTGTGGTGCTGTTTATAATGCTGTACAAGGTGCTTTTACATGTTACTTGTGTGTCTGTGGATGAAATCCTACAGTGCGATCATTCAAATGAAAGCTAACTAAGCAGTAATTTCCTGTGGTGCAGTAGTACTGTTGTGAGTGGAATGCATCTGTATCGACCTGTGGTTGGCTTCTTGGAACAGCTCTGTAATCTCCTTCGTTTCGTCTTGTGGGCTGAGGTGAATACTTCACTTTCCAATCTGTTGTACGACTTGCTGAAGTTCGGGTGGGAGGAGAGGGACGGCTGGCTTCGTCACCTGTTAAAGTAACAAAATTACAACCTTTTCACTTACAGAAAGCAGGTAAAATATTGTACTAAGAACAAATGTACATGTTCATGTAATTGGAGCCGTTTGACCGACTTTCGCACCATGTGTTCTTACCTTCACGCATATAGCCATCCCTTGGTGCAGCCTGCAAAACACAAGAAAGCCATTTACCACCTGACCTGGTAATAAACCTTAGAGGATCTTTAAATTGAAGTGGGTGAGGTGGGGATGTTTACAAAGGACTTGAGAAAGTCCCATCCAGTTGTCCGGAACAAGTAGATTTCCTCTGAAGCAAGTGACTGTTCCTGCTTACTTGACTGATGGGTAAGGCCGTCAGCAAATTTTAAAACAAAAAGAGAAAACTTTGGCAAGCACGTAACAGCCCAGGGGAAGTAAAATTTGAGAGAATTCAATTTTTTTTTTCAAGGCCTGTAATACAGTAATTTTATTGAGATTTGCTGTACTTACTGGGTACATATCCAATTCACCATTTTGTGCTGCTGCCTTGCTGCAGTCTGGGTGCCAAATTTCAGACCCTAGAAAAAATCCATGCACACATTGAAAGTCAGGAGTTGTAGCGTTACATGAGCCAACCGCGAGCCCGAGTCAACCTCGAGTCACGAGTCAACCTCGAGTCAAGCCAAAAATTAAAAATACATATATATATATATATATATATATATATATATATTGATATTGATATATATACATATATATATATGAATATATATTGTTATTTCTCTTAGTCACGCCGCTCGCGGGAACACGCAGTCTGTACGTTCGAATACTCGAGAAATTTTCATAATAACATTTCCCTACCTTTTTCATAATATTTATTTTACATGTAACAGAGTTTGTGAAAAATTATTTCGCGATTATTCAACCTACGTTTAGTCTTGTATTTAATACATGTCAATAGTCCGTCTTTGAACGAGCGGTTGTGTGACCAAGTTACCCGTGAGTTCATGTGTAAAATGAGTTGTTCGCGTAGTGTACACAGACTGAGCAAATTAGTCTGAAGCAAATCAACAACGCTCACTAGAATCGCTTAAAGGCCGGCACACACTAGGGGACATGTTGCGGGGACATGAAGCAGGGACATGTTGCAGCGACAGTTTTCCTCGTGTGACATCCCTGTTTTTGCGAAAAAGTTCTGTTGCCGGGGCACAATTGTGTCCCCGCAACATGTTGCACGAAATTCAGCTGGTTTGAATTTGTGCGTCATGAAGCGGGGACAAAATGACCCCCATTTCGATGTTGCATCGTGTGCACTGCTCTTGCAAACTGTCCCCGCTACAAAATAGGTGTAGTAGGCTCCTTTTTCTTCTCTTCTTTTCAGCCACTTGCGTCTCCATCGTTTTCGGTCAACATAATTACACATTTCTTCATCTAGTAATATCATTGACAGTAGCAGAAGCTTCTTTTTCCTAACCATAGAGTCCGCCATCTTTCTTTGCTCGTATACTAGTTCCCAGGCGCCCTTAATGATTTCTGTGATTTTTATACCTCAATCCGCTTTGTGTGCACCAGCTTGTGTACTGTCCCTGCAGCATGCACCAGTATGCTGTGCACATGAAGGGGCTTGTCCCCGCTTCATGTCCCCGCAACATGTCCCCTAGTGTGTGCCGGCCTTAATGCATCTTTACAAAGACATCATGTTTTGGATCGGCAAGAATAAGTCAGATTACATGGAAATTCTACGAAAATTCTGGACTACCGTATGAATAGCAGATTGTCCAAAAAGTCCACGTACGGGTGCTAATATAAAAATAAGCTTCAGTTGTCTTTCATATCTCAAATATATTTTTTTTCAGGCTGTTTACCACTGTGAGACCATTTAGACAACAAGAATTATGATAAAAAAAAAAGTATAGAGAAAAAAAAAGGGGAAAAATCTGTTTTTAAAACTGCTATCTCGACATAGTTCCCAGTCTCCTTAAGACTTCACTCTTACCGTGAGCTTTTTGCTCTTGCCGTGAGCTTTTTGCTTTTGCCGTGAGCCTTTTGCTTCTGCCGTGAGCTTTTTGCTTTTGCCTGCTTTTGCCGTGAGCCTTTTGCTTTTGCCGTGTGCTTTTTGCTTTTGCCGTGAGCCTTTTGCTTTTGCCGTGGGTCTTTTGCTCTTGCCGTGACAGTTGTGGGCCACCGTAACATAATATCTTGATATATTCATATATTCATATATTTTTTTCCTACAACATATATTCATATACATTTTTTTTAATTTTTGGCTTGACTCAAGGTTGACTCGTGACTCGAGGTTGACTCGGGCTCGCGGTTGGCTCGTGTAACGCAACAACTCGAAAGTCAGTAATCAATATACTGCAAAGCAAGTAACATACACTCAGGCACTTTGCCAAAAATAGTTTTCTTACCCTGTAGAAACATTTCCTGTCCCTCACCAAACACTCCATGACATCGTGCACATCGTGAACACTGGGGATGGTAGTGTTTTTCACCTGCCTGAAATATTCAAAGATACATGTAACAGTTTATCAACTATTGATAAAATGAAGGGCTCATTGGAAGGAAGGCACACTGGTAAGTGACTGTTTTGGCCAAAAATGAAAATTGCTCTAAAATTGCAGAGTTTATGCATGTTATGGCTGAAAGTTTTCTTTGGTTTAAAAATTTTCAAACCAGTTTAGTTTTTATTTTCCTTTGTTTCAGATTCATAAATTATCATATTCTGAGACAAAGGCAAACAAAAATCAAACTGGTTTGAAAATTTTCAAACCAAAGAAAAATTTGAACCACAACATACACTTGTTTTTGTGTGTTTAACCCTTTTCCGTTGAGCCCTTCAATTATTATTTTTTTAATTGTATATCACAGAATAACTCTAAGCATTGTTAGTGTCACAAATTTTGATCACAACTCTCCAAAATCGTGAAATGGCTGCCACATATTTAGCTCTCATCAAAATTTCTCCACAATAATGTACATGTACAAGTATGTGTTGTGATTCAGATTTTTCTCTGGTTTTAATTTATATTTCCCTTTGTCTCAAATGCATTATCACAATCTCAGACAAAGCAAAAATCAAACTGGTTTGAAAATTTTAAAAACCAAAAAAGAAATTGGAACCGCAACACATGCATCAGTTATTCACCTGGAGAACCTTTCCTATGATATAACCACCGCAGCCAGCACAAGTCACACCAAACTCAGCTTGATAATCCTTCTCGCAATAGGGCTTGCCATCTCTGAAAAAAAGATTTTTTTAATATGCTGTATTATTTGCAAATATTAATAAAATCTACAATGTGGTAGTCAGTAGTTTACTATCAACAGTTTTTTGCTATCCACTGACTGGCATGATTCTCAGACAGTCGCTTGCACTCACTTTATTAAGGGGATTGTTTTTGATGTCATCTAATTGTTGAATATTTCCACCAATCACAGTACGTTCAGTCCTATTCTTGAAATTCTGGGTAGAGATTAAGAAAAAAATGACAAGCAACCACTCCTGATTGGTGGAATATTCAATTTCGTCAGATGCGGGGGGGGGTGCGGGGGGGGGGGGGGGGGGGGAGCGAATGAGCGTGAGCGACCTCGGGCAATCTTAAAGGGGCATTGGTTGTTTAACATTTACCTCCAAAATCCGGAAATTTCGGTTGGAATGTAAATGGAAAGGCTAATTTGGTCTTTCCAAACGGAAAATTTTCGGAGAAAACGGGATTTCTTAAAAGGTAGTCCATAATTCCCAACCGAATGTGTGTACCATTTGCTTTTATCTACCAGTTCCAGGCCCTGCGCCAGTTTTGATGCGTAAGCGTGGTTACTTAGCTCGTTTTTGGTGTCAATGGTAATTACGGTACATGCCAATCTCAAACGGAATTTCCCTTTCTGGAGTTTTGCTTACCATTTACACAAACCGTGGACCAACCGGTTTTCCCGTGTAACTGGTAAACACTCATTGTCACGCAGATTCTGCTGTGTTTTGATCAAAATACACCAAATAGTTGACAAGGTACCTTTGCTCAAACATAAAATTGTTCTTAGAACACCAAGAAGAAAATATCAAATGATTTATTTGAGCAAGAACAAACCATAATTACGTTTTTATGCGATTTTTCCACGACACTTGGTAGGAACTTGAAAAAATTGGCCAATTTTTTCAAGTTACAATCCATTTCCATCCTGGCCATCTGCAGCCAAAGATAACGAATACTAATTTCTGTGCACTGGTAGAGTATTTTTTGTTAACAACGCTGGACCATTATTTGGAAGTTTCAAAGTGATACTTAAAATAGGTGACATAACCCCTTTAAAATCAGGCTATCCACTGACCTGCCCATGTATTCACCAGCCAACAAGCATCCACATTTGGTACAAGTAAAACACCAAAGATGCCACTGCTTCTCCAGTGCTAATAGCGACTGACCACTGCGAATAGCTTCTCCACATCCAGCACACTCTAAACACAAACAAATAATGACAGTTACAAACAAATTGTTTTTATCGGTGCAAGTGTACAGTACGACTGTAGTCTAAAAAGAAAGGTAACAAAAGCCTTTGAATTAGATTGGCTAAAATAGTTTTTAATTATCATTTTTTTAATTTACATATTTTTTTTGGAGGGGGGGAGGGGGGGACACACTGTAGGGTGATTTGCTGCTAAAAAATCTCAATGTTTTACATGTAGATAATTCAAGTACAGCTGAGTCTTAAATTAATAAAATGAAGAATACTGAGACACAATATGCAAACAAAAACCTTCTAGAACATATAGGGGAGGTGTGATGGATGTGCGAGTCTATTATTGCAAAGATTTTGGCAACTGAGTTTTGTCAGAAACCCATAAGTGGGTTGAAACGTGCAACTGTCTCTTGTACACTTCAAAACGAGCTTCTGATTATTCGATTTGCTAAGAAGTTGTTACAGCCATTTTTGGAAAATCAATATAAAACTATTAACCAATCAATTCGCTAGAACAGCTTGCTTCCAATCTTGAGGGACTGAGGGGTTTCCAAATATGGTACTGAGCAAAAAATGAATATTCGGAAGCTGCGAATTTGCGTTACACGTTTCAACCCACTTATGGGTTTCTGGTTTTGTTTTCTTGTTTTTTTGAGGGGACAGTTTACTTATCATTGTTTTACTTTATACATTAACCTTCAATTTACTGAAGTAGCATCAACTTACTTTCAAGCCTTTGTTCAGCTCTTACATCAGCACTCTTCTCCTGTGCATTACACCTCTGGCAGATATAATCTTTACCTTTTGACACAATCTTCTCTCCTTCAGGGAATGGATTTCTTGAACAAAGACACAAAGCAACATTTTTAGCATTGATTTATGTTACAGTGCAACATGTCAATACCATCCAGACCAAAAGGATCCAACTTTGAAGAGGTTTTCCACTGATTACTATGAAACAATGGCATGATATGTCCCCATGTTTAAGTGAGCAGTGGAATGCCGCCAATGGTCAAAGGCCACAGAATAGCCACACAACTCAATGAATTATTTTTTTTTGGATGCAAGCAGTGGGCTTTTATGAATGTTTATCACAATCACAAAAATAAGAATCCTAGGCATATCTAAAAGATGAGTAATGTAATCCCAACCATTACGTGATTTAACCTCCCATGTAATTTATTGCATCAAACAATAGAATTCAGAACCTCCTAGTCTAGACAATGAATGTAAACCGATCTTCTCGTGTCTGCAACATTGCAAGTCATGCTATGAGAATGATGAAAATAAAGCAAAGTTAGACTGTGAGCTGACTCGTAAAAATACATGAAAATATATGCTGTGGTTCAATTTTTCCCAGTTTTATTTTTTTTTCCTTTACAACTCAAAATCTGGTAATGAATCTGAGACAAAGGAAAATATAAATTAAACTTGTTTAAAAATTTCAAACCAAAGAAAAATTTGAACCAAAATATATACCATTCAAAACAACCTTGGCTATAAAATGACCGAACAATCGCATTATCGTCTTCAAAAACATACAAGTAACACTGACACAGCAACAATGATATCTATCGCTCTGTTTGACGAACCTTGAACCACTGCCAACAGTTTTAGACTTGAATTCCATCTAATTGTTAACCTTGATCTCCAAATTCTACAATAATGATCCTGAAAAACCTACTGCAGACATTTGAACACCATTGTAAAAATTAATTTTAGTTCTTACCTGCATCTGGTACAGACAAAGCACCTCTCATGGTAAGCATTTCCACCGACATTTATTCCTTCGCCTTCCAAAAACTGGTGGCAAATGCCGCATTTTGTGCCAAAACGCTCTTGGAAATCTTCAGGACAGAAATACTGGTCGTTTTGCACAAAGAAACCTACATTGGCGAGATCTTTGCCACAAACTGCAAACAAAAAATGGAGAATTAAAAAGAAACGGTTGGGGTATTTGGATCAATACTTATATGGCCGTTTTTATACTAAAGACGCATTATCCACATGTTATACGTCTAGTGTAAAGACGGGACAAACAACTAGAGAGCATTATCCGTCTGGACGAACTTGGGCAAACATTTATAGTTCGTCTGGTTATGGTCTCTAGTATAAAGAATGCGTCTTAAACGACCCACTATGAGAGATAGTTCGTCTAGACGGATAATGCCTCTTGTGCTCGTCTTTATATTAGAGACGCATAACCAGATGAACTACAAATGTTTGCCCAAGTTCGTCCAGACGGATAATGCGTCTCTAGTATAAAAACGGCCATTCTTAGATTAAAATGCCATAAAAGCATCTAGCTAATCATTTTCCAAACTGGAAACACGTTTTTGCTGGTACTTCAACTTTTGTCTGTAATAACAGGGTATCTGTTATGTGGCAAGGTGTCTGAATGGCAGGAGTTGACAGTGTAAAGCTAAATGTTGCTTTGTAAACCAGGCCAAACGCACAGAGAATTTTGGCTTTATGGAAAGCATCCTGAAACTTATGGGTTCTAACCATTTGCTAAACTGAACAAACTTTTGAAATCAAGTTATGTCAATCACAATATTGGTTTCTATCTTGCCTGATTGTTAACCAGTCTTCTTTATGGTGCCTAGCACTTATTTTAAGTTTTTCTATCAATTTACCAGTGCAGTGTACACCAATTTTAAATTGAGATTTCACTCCATTTGAGCCTTCATTTTGATTTAAATGGGACTTAGCTCAATTTAATTCATTTGAATATATTTACACTCAGAAAGATGAACAAATAACTTATTGACATGCATTTAATTATGTTTTAATTGCACTACACAATATCTCAAGCATTATTTTGTTAACTAAAAGCGTGTCAGAGGGTGGGAAATATAAACAACGACTTGCTTCACATCTCGTGAATATTAAACAATGTTAGTTTAATAGAGCAGTTTTCAATTGAGTATCGTAAAACCAAAACCAAAGTAATTACTCTGACCAATCACAGCAGTCGTAAACAATCCAATGAACCAATCAGAGCTCGAAGCAATTACATGTCGCGGGCGCCAAGCGCGGGAAAACGCGTGCGAGCAAGTCACGATTGGTTTTGGTTTTACTTCTGATTGGTCGAGAAAGTGGCGCGAGATTTTTTAGCCAATCACAAAGCGTAGCAATGCAAAACCAAAGCAATTGTGTAATTACTTTCGACAGTCAATTGAAAACTGCTCTAATACAAGCTTAAATGTAGCTTAAAAAGGCTGTTCACATAAAATTTGAAACAAGGTGCAAGCAAACTTTGTCATTTTTTGATGCAGAAAAAGATGAATCAATCCTTGTGGAGATAATGAGATTAAAATGTGTTTATACTTAATTTCTGGCTCGCGTTTTATTTATCTAAATATTATTTTGCCAGACAAAATGAGTTGTTATATGCAAGGACATGGACTAACACGTAAACGCAAAAACAAAAACCGAATATTCAAATATAAGATGAGATCACCACTTAACGTTCTGCAAATCGTATCAGGAATTTAATTTAATCCCGCAAAATCCCCGCAAAACTCGAATTTTCACGGCCAGACAAGGTGTCAGTTACAGCCAAAAATGACACGAATCTCAAAAATGCAAATTTCTGTGCTGAAAATGACTGCGAATGAATGGCACGCGATGGATAAAATGGCGGGCTCCCGGGCTTGAGTGGAGAGAAATTTGCTCACAGTTTTACGATACATACCTAAGCAAACCAGGCAATTTGCATGAAAAAGCTTGT
This sequence comes from Dendrophyllia cribrosa, assembly GCA_024195265.1. Lineage (NCBI taxonomy): Eukaryota > Metazoa > Cnidaria > Anthozoa > Scleractinia > Dendrophylliidae > Dendrophyllia > Dendrophyllia cribrosa. Next base: position 4,434,098 of record JAJLRJ010000001.1, on the reverse strand, counting down.
CGTTGAATCGTAGAGTTTCCCCATTGCAAAGCTTCTTGCAACGAGCACAGCGAATCGCAGAATCTCTATCTGAAAATTCAAGGATTTGTGGCAAAGAAAACAGATCAAAATTGAACGGTATTCTTCGCACGTAAGCTTATCCTCGCGCTGTTAAAAATTATATCTGGCTCTGATTTGAACGTTAACTTACCCATTGACGTTGTGGAGTTTGAAAATTCTAGTTCAGGACGAATTTAGCGCAATTTTAAGAGTACAATAAACTGTTATAAACAAAGACAGCACGACAGCCGCCGGCCTCATTAAAATACACCCCCAATTAAAACACCCACAATGCTTTGCACAACTGTCAAAGAGAAGTTTTTCTGTCATCGATTTCCGGCGACGAAAACCCGACCGTAGCAAGTGTTGTGTAACGTGAGTAATGAAAGAAAAATTGCCTTTGTTATGTAAAAATTTGAGCATTGAGAGACGAAACATCGCCTACGTGGCCCTTTACGACAAATAAAAGACACGTATTTCTAGTAAAGAGAGATTAAGCTTCGCGTTTACAGCGAACCGCGGCGAGCGCGAACGGAAACTGAAAAAGTAAGTATTTCACAGCAGCCTTCAGGCCGGGCCTTCAGGGTAGAAAGCGGCCACGGCGAGCGGCAAAACCAACCATTCTTACCGTTCGCGGGAAAAATACTATTTGCAATATTCGTAGTGGATACAGGAGAACTTAACAGGGGAGGGGAGGGTGGGGACATTTAATAACGATCATATCCATCTGGCGCATATAGCTTGTTTTGAATGTTATATTTTTTTTTTACCTCAAATTGAAAAAAAAAATCAAATATTAAAGGTTACTCTTTTGTAAGAAGGCTTGAGTAATACTTAAAACTTAAAGAAGCAATAAACTTTTCGGAAACATAACGTGCGCACGCGGTTCAGGAGATTTTGGAATGAAAAGCGCGAGCTTTTTAGCTTTTTAGAACACAACTCAATTGTTACGTAAGTTTGTAACAAACCCAGAAAACAGTTGAAAGCTTTAAGCTGCTACAGCTACAAGAGAACAAATTTCGGCGTATTTCAAGAGAAGAATATTACCGACTATGAAGACCCATATGGAAGAAACTTCTAATGAGAAGCAAAGCTCAACCCAACGGTTAAAACAAGATCTGTTAAATCTGCAGAACTGCCTGCGAGGTTTTCAAGATGACCTCACTCGAACGGAAGAAATGTTTGAAGAGACAAAAGAGGACATCAAATTGATTCAGTCCAGGGCTGACAGGAATCATAAATTAGTCAAGAAGGAGTCAGCAAAACAAGCGGAGATTTTTAAAAAAGTTGTCGTGTTGGAGAGATTGGTAGAGAACAACGATGCGGCCCCTCAAGAGGAAAAGACGCCTAATGCAAGTAACCCATGGAGGCAAAATACTTCATCGCTAAGCGGGATAACAGGACTTTTCAAGATCGGCTGCATTGCAGTTATGGAAACAGTCGCCGCATACACCTTATTCAGATTCACAAAACCATTCTTTTTCTGAATCGCCCACAGTCTGTGAACGAGATTTTAAATGTGGAAAAGGGCGAGGCTACGGCGGGACAATCAGTGACTCAAGCCACGTTTTCAACCCCAGAACTGAATCGTGGCGCGGACAATTCACTCCCCCCGACAGCAGTTGCTCGTTTGTCACGTTTGTCGTACAGGGAATTGGGCAGCTGGCATTTTAGGAGAACTTTGAATAATATCATAATAAATAATAAAAATATAAAAAATATAGAAAAATAAATAAAAATGATAAAAATGTCGAATTTTGTATCTGGACAACATATTCACTCTTTTTCTTGTTTTAAGTTAAATACTAAGGACAGCAATGTGTTTCAGCTTATATCGTGTTTAAATAAAGTTATTGCATTTTGTACTATTGTCTTGTTTTGTATTATTTACCGGCCTTTCTCGAATCAGTAAACCAGATGTTAAAATATCATTTTTGTCGAAATGTCAAGTGTTCGACGCGGCCCATGGAATGAAAATGCTACAACATCGGAAAAACTAGGCTATAAACTAGTTGATACATACCGAATCTAAGCTCGCATTTCTCTGTCGTCCTGAGAAAAAACCCCTCTCAAATACAGTTGTATAACTCTTCCCCCTCCTCCTCCCCTCGTCTAATGTTGTTTTGGGGATCAGATCGAGAGGATTTATATGGACCAGTTTTCAGTCTAAAACGACATTGTATGGGGCAGGGGAGGGGGGCAATTTGTTCAAGTTTGTTGGTGCCGAATTATGGCGCAAAGTTGCAAAACAGTTTGAACTGAGTCAGTAGTTTTGTTCGAGGTTGTAGCTTATAAAATGGAAGTTCTGGAGACGAGTCTATGGTCGAATACTCGATCTCTGAATCGCCGAGAGCCTGCGAACAGGATCTGGGCACGGCTGTTTAAAGGTGGATAGCGTTATCCACCTTTTGAACAACCGGGACCAGATCGCTAAGTGGAAAAGAGCGAGGGTACAACTAGATAACGAATGGGAAGGAAACTATTTCGCCCTTTTCCTTGGTCGAGAAATGACCTGTTCATAGTGGGCTAATGGCGATTCAGGAAAAGAGATTGTGCTATGCTTTGCTGTCTTTATATGGCGAAAAATGACGTCATAACTACAAAACCCGCCATCTTAAATATTATTATTTTCCAAAAGATTATTATTTTTAGTTCAAGATTAAAAGCAAACAGGCGTTGGGCTGTACACGAAATTAAAACTTAAAATATGAAAGGAACGAGAAGATTGTGTTTCTTTCAATATGAGCTCACAATATACATACAGAGGTAATTTACTGAGACTTTTTCAAGAGCAAGGTGAGTTTTATTCAATCCATCTTGTGCTTATCACCTGATTAATCCATCAAATAACTTTTATCGTGTTATTGCAGAATATGTTTCACATTAGTTTTTATGAATAGTTTCCTGAACCCAATATTTCAGGTCCGTCACGTCAGCGTACACTCCGTAGCTTTCTTCGCGCGCACAGCCTATTCCCCAGCTGACCACACCCATAAGGTACCATTTGTCATTCGTGGCGCAGACCAGTGGCCCTCCACTGTCTCCTTGACATGCGTCAATCGCACCACCGGCATAACCTGCACAGCGCATGCGTGTTGTGAGCTTGTATCTTCCGATTTTATCGTAGGCGTTCTGACAAGTGTCACGTGACACAAGTGGAACTTTAGCTTGCTGCAAAATCTGAAATAAAAAGAACGCCGTTAATTAATTTTCCTAATGATAGCTGCTGGACCAAAATTGCTTAAATGCATGCCAATATTGCTTAACTATTGCTGTTTTTACCGATACACTGATTATTTATTCTTCACTCCCTGCATCCTTGTGGAGGCATCCGGAGTTTTGCTCACCAATGACTTTGGTCGTATTGTATTTTGTCTTCCAAACGGCCAGGGTCTATTTCAAATTTAATGTTCTTTTTAAACCCAAACTTTAATTTTAGAGCAATGCTTTCATTTACCTTAACCAGGCGCTGGTTGTTCAAAAAGTGAATAACCCTATCCACCGAACAAATCGCTATCCCGTGGATCTACATCTACATCTACATCTACATTTATTAAGTCGGTAAAATCCTTGCGGATATCACACCAACTGTACTAAAAACTAAAAAAAGCTATTATCAATATGTACAATACACAGGAATAAATGAATAAAAATGTAGCTAAATGGGATAAAAATGTCTATAAAAATGAATAAGATTTGGATAAACGTCAACGAAACCAATGTTTCGTTTTTTCTTTCGATTTTTCTCGGTGTTGCTAATAAGGATAAACGAGGCATAATTGTTAGCATAATCCCTGGATACGTTTGGATTTGCCTGGACTTTTCCTTAAGTTGATGTTACTCGGGACGATGGGCAACGACGATTTTTAGCGCAACATGGGTGCGCGGACGATTTTCTTCACAATTTTTGCGTTGTCGAAGTTTTTGAATCAGCTTCAAAAACTTGCAACGCAAATACACGAATTTTGCTCAAGTTGTTTCGTGTAACATACCTGTCGTTAATTTTGTTGCGCTAAAAATCGTCGTCGCGAATCGCTTCGTGTAACATCACCTTTAGAGAAAGAACAGCTAACTGTCTTTTAAGACAGTAGGGCGGACACCTCTCTAAGACGGACTCCAGTTATTGGCTGGATCTGGCCGCATTTCACTTGTTCGTCTGTAATTAAACTCTCTATAATGCGGACACCTCTCTAAGAAGGACTCCAGTTAGTATTGGCTGGTTCTGGCCGAATTTCACTTGTTTGTCTGTAACTGAACTCTCTATAAGGCGGACACCTCTCTAAGACAGACTTCAGTTAGTATTGAATTTCACTTGTTTGTCTGTAACTAAACTCTCTATAATGCGGACACCTCTCTAAGAAGGGCTCCAGTTATTGGCTGGTTCTGGCCGAATTTCAATTATTATTGTTTGTCTGTAACTAAACTCTCTATAACGTGAACACCTCTCTACGACGGACTTTAGTTATTGGCTGGTTGTGGCCAAATTTCAATTATTATTGTTTGTCTGTAACTAAACTCTCTATAACGTGAACACCTCTCTAAGACGGACTTCAGTTATTGGCTGGTTCTGGCCGAATTTCAATTATTATTGTTTGTCTGTAACTAAACTCTCTATAACGTGAACACCTCTCTAAGACGGACTTCAGTTATTGGCTGGTTGTGGTCAAATTTCAATTATTATTGTTTGTCTGTAACTAAACTCTCTATAACGTGAACACCTCTCTAAGACGGACTTCAGTTATTGGCTGGTTCTGGCCGAATTTCAATTATTATTGTTTGTCTGTAACTAAACTCTCTATAACGTGAACACCTCTCTAAGACGGACTTCAGTTATTGGCTGGTTGTGGTCAAATTTCAATTATTATTGTTTGTCTGTAACTAAACTCTCTATAACGTGAACACCTCTCTACGACAGACTTCAGTTATTGGCTGGTTGTGGTCAAATTTCAATTATTATTGTTTGTCTGTAACTAAACTCTCTATAACGTGAACACCTCTCTAAGACGGACTTCAGTTATTGGCTGGTTGTGGTCAAATTTCAATTATTATTGTTTGTCTGTAACTAAACTCTCTATAACGTGAACACCTCTCTAAGACGGACTTCAGTTATTGGCTGGTTGTGGTCAAATTTCAATTATTATTGTTTGTCTGTAACTAAACTCTCTATAACGTGAACACCTCTCTAAGACGGACTTCAGTTATTGGCTGGTTGTGGTCAAATTTCAATTATTATTGTTTGTCTGTAACTAAACTCTCTATAACGTGAACACCTCTCTACGACAGACTTCAGTTATTGGCTGGTTGTGGTCAAATTTCAATTATTATTGTTTGTCTGTAACTAAACTCTCTATAACGTGAACACCTCTCTAAGACGGACTTCAGTTATTGGCTGGTTGTGGTCAAATTTCAATTATTATTGTTTGTCTGTAACTAAACTCTTTATAACGTGAACACCTCTCTAAGACGGACTTCAGTTATTAGCGACCTTCAGATTTGACTACGAGTACGAAATCGAGTACGAGAACGACTTTGGAATTTCGAGATAATTGTATCCACCGAACTGTAACTCCTTCCTGTTGCTGACTAACACGTAAATAAACGTTATGGATAAGATTGGTGTGATAATTAAGTATATGAGGCACAGGAATTTGGTTTGAAAACTCGTACTCGTACTCAATCTCGTACTCGTAGTCCAATCTGAAGGTCGCTATTGGCTGGTTCTGGCCGAATTTCAATTATTATTGTTTGTCTGTAACTAAACTCTCTATAACGTGAACACCTCTCTACGATGGACTTTAGTTATTGGCTGGTTGTGGCCAAATTTCAATTATTATTGTTTGTCTGTAACTAAACTCTCTATAACGTGAACACCTCTCTAAGACAGACTTCAGTTATTGGCTGGTTCTGACCGAATTTCAGTTGTTTGTCTGTAATTAAACTTTCTATAATGCGGACACCTCTCTAAGACAGACTTCAGTTATTGGCTGGGTCTGGCCCCATTTCACTTGTTTGTCTGTAATTAAACTCTCTATAAGGCGGACACCTCTCTAAGACAGACTTCAGTTAGTATTGAATTTCAATTGTTTGTCTGTAACTAAACTCTTTATAATGCGGACACCTCTCTAAGAAGGACTCCAGTTAGTATTGGCTGGTTCTGGCCGAATTTCAATTGTTTGTCTGTAACTAAACTCTCTATAATGCGAACACCTCTCTAAGGCGGACTTCAGTTATTGGCTGGTTCCGGCCGAATTTCACTTGTTTGTCTGTAACCGAACTCTCTATAAGGTGGACAGCTAAAGCTGATCCCGAAATAAGGTGTCCGCCTTAGACAGAGTTAACTGCTCATGTTTTCTATGATTTTTCTGCTGAGAAAACAACACGTTATTGCAGATTACCCGTGCGATATTTCCTCCCTCCGTTGTATGTCCCCATCCGGTCACAAAACATTCGGTTCCGGGATCAAAGTCCGACTTGGCCAGGCACACTGGTCTCACATGACTGTTGTACTTGATTGGTGTCTTCAGTTTCATCAGCGCCACGTCATAGTCGTGATTATTGTAGGCGTCATACTTTGGATGAAGAATGATTTTATCGATTGTAATATTCTGTTCAAACCCCTCCAGTCTGTCGAGATCATGTTCACCTGCCATGGAGTTTAGAGCAGTGATAAATAAAACGTATTACACAAATTCAGAAAAGATGTAATAGGTGGATTCGGAAAGGCATTTGATATTCGGAGGGAAGAGGGAAGGGAACAAAGTAGGACGGTCGGGTGATGATGGGGATGGGAGCTCGAGAATCTGAGAGACCAGATAGCTTTTCCGTGGAGTGGTTTTTGCCTGAGTGTAAACTAATTTTAATTGTTTCTTTTCTCGACAGAATTAATATTCTGGCTTTGTCGCTGTTTTTTTGTTTTGGAAGAAAGGAGATTGGATGCGAGTATCACTCCGCCTTCCAGTCTTCTCTCACCGCCCAGAACACAAATAAATGTGGCTGAGTTGAGCCGGGTTCTCGTTTTCATAGAAAGCCACCCTATATCAACAACAGCTGGTTCTCAAGTTTTAATTGCGAGTTGTGTCAAACAAATTAAAATACTTTTCTTTTTGCTGACATTTAGAAGTTTGGCCGTTTCTCAACTGTTAGGCAAACTGCATTCAGAGCTTCTTTATATATATACCTCGCCTTTTTCACAACTGAGATCGTGGAAAGCGCAAGCAAGACTGAATAGAAATACCGCTCTATGATCTCCTGAGAAAATAAAGAGGCTTTACATGTGGGTATTGCAGTTCTTGACAGGACAGTTTTCAATCGAGTGTCGTAAAACCAAAACCAAAGTAATTGACTCTCGCTAATCACAACAGACACCGACTAACCAATGAACCAATCAGAACTAGAAGCAAATATATGTAGCCGGCGCCAAGCACGGGAAAACGCGTGCGAGTAAATCACAATTGGTTTTGGTTTTACTTCTGATTGGTTGATAAAGTGGCGTGAAATTTTCTAACCAATCACATAGCGTATCAATTTAAAACCAAAGCAATCGCGAAATTAGTTCCGAGACTTAATTGAAAACCACTCTCATATCCAAAGTAATTTCTAATAGTGCTTCCTTTACCTACGGTAATTGTATATTTGTGAATCTCATCTCCGTAAGCAAAACAGTGAGCGGCGGTGACGATCCAGTCAGGCGTGAGAATGGAGCCTCCGCACCAGTGAGGAGCCGGTTCACCTGTGTAGTCCATCGTCACTTGCCAGGGCCATGAGCCTGGATTAGCGTTTGTGCCCCCAACTATTCTGGTGTGCACCGCTTTCCTGCCACACTCCACGCTCCTAAGGAAATAAAAAAATATATCTATAGAGCGTTTTCACTCACGTGACCTTCAGTCCCGTGGGACTAAAATGACAAAGGCCATGGCAGCCATGTTGGTGTTCCTAACAAAAGAAGTTAATTAAAATTCTTTTGTACGGGAACACCAATATGGCGGCTATGACGTCAAGTGAAAACGCTCTATATGTCTTGGAAAAAGGAGACGCAAGTCCACTGAAAGGAAAAGGAAACGAAGCAAATCATGATAAACGGAGACTAAAGTTTACAAAACATGACATTCAGTAACATGCTCTTTTCTCACCCTGGTCAATGGGTCTTTCTGTACGAGGAATGGTTGTAGGTGGTATAGTTGTTGGTGAAACTATAAATAATGAGAAATACAATTATTAGAATTAAAGAAAGAGCTACTTTCTGTCTGAAATAATTCCTCAATTTCTTAACTCGCGCTTTCCGTATACCCTTCATTCTATCCCGGTCCCCTTTTTGCATTAAATGACTGACTCCGCCACGTTTTCTGCCACCTTTGTTTGTGAAAATTCGTGATATTCGTTCGTGTGAGCTCAGTTCTTAGCTCCTTAGTAAAGTGGCTTTAGTCTGAGCTGTTTAAGTATACCCTCCCACATGTTAGGGCAAAATCTTAAAACTCTTTCTCGTCTGTTTTTCTCGGCCATGCGTTTCCTGGTCCTTGCTTCCTTGTGTCGTTTTGTTGTCGTTTTTTTTTCTAGCCGTTGTCTTTCGTAGGATGTGAGAGAGATGCAGGTACTTCAACTCTTAGGCTTGTGTTCTTTTTAAACATATCTTTATCGGTTAATGTAGAGTCTCTCCAAATACAGTAACTGCTTCACTCATTAATATTAACGGAGTTGATAATTGTCTTATAAGTATTCAGTCAGTGATTTAATCGGTTTTATGAGGCCGCCCTCTCTTTCAAGGACGGTTGGTTGGCACTCCCAGTACAGATACGGAGCGATGCACCCTGAAGACGGATCAAGAATCAAAAGCGTTATGCTTTTCATTCCCTTAGTAACCGTATAGAATGGCGTGAAACCGGGAAAAAAAAAAACGACGGAAAGTTATTATTTACCACCTAAAACTTCCTTATGTATAATGAGCTCTTGTCACGAGCTTCCTTCTTTTTTTCTCATTGCTAAAGAGGGGTTTCTTCGAGACGTTAATTGTAAAACAGATTTATCTGTGGTTTAATTTAATTGTTTTCCGCTTTCTTCTTCATTTTCACTGGGTAATAATCGTTCATATACCTCCACATGCTCCACATGCCTTGGCGCAGTAATGCCTCATTGAATGCCAAATGAGTTTATCCGTGCATCTGTGCTTAATAGCGCCACAATAGGGAATGCGATCAACACACTCTATGAACAACAAACATCAACGGATTACTGTTGCGAAGTTAATTAGCCATCAGACCTCGGTACAATAAACAAGTATACTCTGATGCCGTTTTAGTCCCCAAACGTCGCTCCTTAGTCCAGCGCGGTACTAGTAGAGTTGTGTATACTAACCAATTCTTCCCGTTTAACCTCCTCCCATAGATGTTTATGTATTCTCAAACAGCATGAACTCTCGCAACACTTGTTAACTCTAAAGACCCGGACACACGGTGCAACTTTTCTTGTAAAGTTGCGTGTAACAGTTGCAGAAGTAGAATCGAGTTCTACTTTTGTGACGTTGCGCGCAACAAATTGCATCGTGTGACACCCCCAAAAAATCTTGTTGCGCGCAACGTTGCAAGGAATTTGCACCATGTGTCCAGTCCACAATTGTCGCTTATCCATACAGGACTGCTGTTAGCCAGGAAATTGGTAAGAGAAAGCAATATGACTAAAGCACTTGGATAGTCTAAAATTTTAAAGGCATGGGGTTTGTTTCTATAGGAACTTTTGATCTCTTTAATACTTCTCTTACTTTTGTGGGCCATGAATTGGTTTTCTTTGTTGAAGGTATTTTCGAATTCTGATTGTATTGTCTCCGAATCGATGTCCACGAAAGTAGTTAAGTTTGGTTAAAGGGTTATGCTTGCGTGATTTGCAGTGTAGCCATCAAGCTTCCCCCCCCCCCCCCCTCCCCCGCCCCCACTCCTGTTCTTACCTTTCGGGCACAGATCACAAGTTTTCTTGCAATTGTCCTTGACCCAGTCCTTGTAGTCAGGATGTTTACAGTAAGGCTTGTAAATACTACATGAGTGATAATGATCCACACAAGGCGCTAAAAAAACATCCGTCATTAAACCATGATCGGTTTTCTTAAAACATTTATTAAAGCATATAAGAAAAAAACGTTATTACAATAAGCAAAAAAGACACGGACATTTATAGAAACAAGTTACAAAATTACGTCAGTACTGTATTAAGTCCATATTAACTATCCTTCATTATAATAAGTTATGAATTATACTGCAGAAGGTCGAGGAAAAAGAAACCTAGAACCAAGGCAAGCCATTCACTCCAGCACAAACTATATAAGAAAACTTTTAAGTAAACACGATATTTCCAGGTAAGCTTGCTTATAAATTGATTAAGGTTGCTTAATTACATGATGGTTTTTAAAGATACTGAATACACCTCTCAGAATAAACCCCAACCTGTTTCATGCTTCGAAACCATTTTTATACAGTAGAACCTCTACTAACGGCCATGTTTTCTTGTCCGCACTTCTTATTCATTCACTCAAATCCTCTCATTAACGAGGGCCTGAAAGGTCTGTCCGAAGGGGGCTGTAATAAAGAGGTTCAACGGTAAAATGTTCTCGAGTTTAACTGAGGTTAAAAATATCATCACATCGTACATTTCAAATTCTCTTCCTACTGTAATTGTATCCTTGCCTCCCCACCCCTGCACCCCCCCCCCCCCCCCCCTCCGCTCCTCTTCACACAGACACACTCAATTAAAGCGGTTTTCATTTGAGTGTAGTAATTACTCTGACCAATCACAGCAGACGCAGTCAATCCAATGAACCAATCAGAACTCGAAGCAAATACATGCAGCCGACGCCGAGCGCGGGAAAACGCGTGCGAGAAAGTCACGATTGGTTATGGTTTCACTTCTGGGCCCGGTTGTTCGAAAGCCGATTAACCCTATTCGGCCTGGGGGGGCGGTGGGGACACAAAGTGCCCATGCTAACTTTAATATGTATTCAAACGCTATCAAACTTTGTGACTTTTCCTAAAATTTATCTGACAACAATTTCATATGGCAATTTTTTGATCACGTGACTTGACGTTTCCATGGCAACAAGATTTTGACAGCCATGTTTTTGGAAATTTGCATATTTATACCTTTGAATGAAGAAAAACAATGTTTATTGGTATAACTTTTGTAGTTTTACGTCATTTAGCGTTTATTTATTGGTTTTGATTAATTTTGGTTTTGATTAAGGTTTTTAAGCGGTTTTAAAAAAATTCAGAAATCCAAGATGGCGGATCCAAGATGGCGGCCGTATAACTAATTACCTAATAACTACGTCATATGACGTCATCGTTCCATTGTGCGGACCGCAAAGGAGACAGTTTTGGACGTACCATGTACCCTCTAAGTGTGCCCCCCTCCCCCCCCCCCCCCACCAGGCTCAGGAACTCAAAAAAAACCCAGGCCGAATAGGGTTAACGCTAATCCCGGATTAAAAGTTAACCGAGGATTTCATTTCTCTGTTTAAAAATGTTTTCAAAAGGTCATTTGTAGCTAGTAGTGAAGACAAGTTAAAGTCGAAACTGAAGGGCAGAAAACTTTGGAAATTTTTCAATTGTTGAGTTGTTTAACTGGATTCAAAATTTACGCTAATCCTGGGTTAGCTTAATCCTTCTTTGAACAACCCGGCCCTGGGGAGATTGGTTGAAAAAGTGGCGCTAGATTTTTAAGCTAATTACAAAACCAAAGGAATCGCTAAATTACTTTCGGCACTTTATTGAAAACCGTTCTATGAAATGTTTGTTTTTGCCAGGTTCTTGACTCAGGTGGAACTGCATACGACAAAGCAGAATCTGTTGCTATGGTTACCTGTTAAGGGTGTTAATTATACAAACCTGCCCGCTTGTACCTTGGTTTGTATTCACTGAAAGACTTTAAGATATCTGAAACACACATAAACGCAAATTTAGCACCAAAAGAATTCGTTTTATAGTGGTGATAACTTATTATTTATACATTATGAATCATAAAAGATAGATCCGTTTTCCAAGCTGGAACAAGACCCGAGTTTGGGCATCCTCGATGATCCGGGATACCGCAGAAGATGTAATGGCGGGTGGCTTATTCCTGATTTCGTCTGTTATAACATTAATTTCTCTTAACGTCCCTATTACTGCTGTTCATGGGTAATCCCGAGAACTTCACGTTCTACCAAACTAACCTATACCATTATAGTTACAAATGGCCTACCTACTGCAAACAAGTTTGTAGACTTCATTACACTGAGTGAATTAAAGATGCTATCAAATATATCTTTTTTAATACAGTCAGTTTATGTAAAACAGCAATGCATGATGGCTGAATAAAATAAAGATGATCTTTTTCTCACATTGTTTGGTTTAAAGAACTTCGTTGAATGCAGTTTATCTTCTACATTCACGGCACAACAATTATTTATCTTATGTAAAACATACCTTTAATCTCATCATTTGGTTGTTGTTCTTTTCCTTGAGTTATTTGACTCCACGAAATAAGCAAATACAGAGCCGAGAAGGTCAGCAACATATTAAACGAAAGGACTTTGTGGCGGTAAATTTTGCGTGATTCGCGAAAGGCCAAGTTACTAAAACATAACCAGCTATTGCATAAAAGTCCGTTTTAATTTCTCAATTCGCACGCATTTCAAACTGCCAGCTATGTAAATAGAACAAAGCAACTTACAATTGGTTGGTTAAAAATGAGGCCAATCCTTTATTAAAGACAAACAACCTGAATGAGCTGTCATGTACAGATTCAAACGAAATTACTTTCACGCACTTTATGGTTAGGTTAATGTTATTTTATTGCTATTTACAAATGGGGGCTTGCATTTTCAGGAATATAGTTTTCAAGTACTTGGTTTTAGCAGCTTTCAGCTGTAGTTTTTACATGTTTTAGAACGGCGTTACACATTCTGTTAATTCGTCGTTGCTGCGGCGAACAAGTAGCGGTCTACAGATTAAAACTTTCTTTAGTATTAGCACGAAACCGCGCGTCTCTTTACTTAATACATTAACACATGAAAAGATATTCGCTAAAAGCGCCCAGTATAACAATAAATAACGCAGAATTTGTCTTAAGCGATGAACTAAACACTAAAACATGATCATACACCCTGATGCAGACAAAGATCGTGACTTTAATTTAAACTGGGTCAGAGAAACAAAAGTAAAAATTACAATTTTTTTCACTGAACTTTTTGAATCACTCGAGGCAAGTTTACATTTAAAGAATACACTAATGGCGGCAAATTTGTTTACAAATCAAATCTGATTTCATTAGATAGGTTCTGTTTTTTATACAAATGAGTAAGCTCATTTATTGCGGTTACTATGTTTTTTTCAAAACTAAATAATTCCAATAATTCTAAACCGAAAAATACTGTCAGACCTTTTACTTATAATCTTTTAAATGTATGTTTTTTAAAAGCGACGCGCAAAGAATGAAGATAGTTTATATTTGGAAGGTGTTATATAATCTATCCCTTGGTTACGGAACGGAGGATGCACCAAAATCAAACAATATATCTACAACAACATACAAAATATTGCAGTTGATATGGCATAATGATCAGTACATGTTAATGTCGCCCTGGAAACCAACGAGATTTCTGAAACTGCGCTACCTTAAATTATAAAATCTTTGCTGTAGGCCGTTGCCTTATATGACGGCGAAGAAACTTACAACCGAACGATCTTGTATTAGCTGGGCCTTTCGTTCTTCCGAGATAATGAATTTCACAACACGGAAAATTGCTAAAGCTTATTAGAGGTCCGATTCAAATATAAATGATTGTAACTATGACCATTTTTTTTGTGTCAACCATTTTAGTGTAACTTTACATAACTGGCGAAATTGGGGACGTGTGTATCAGTTAGTGTCATGCAGTGGAGTATAATTTAAATTAATTTTCCAAATGCAGGACCGTGAAGGCATGGGAAAAAGCCGTATAGGAACTATAGCCAATCATTACAATACATTTCATTAGCTTTAAACTGGAATTTAAAATTACTACAGCAACTAATAAATTAATCACTACTTATAAATTCATTACTATTTATACAAATGACTATAATAACAGACTGATAATCTTATGGTATAAACAGACATTTCATAGACATGAGCCGTTGGCATTCACATCCGCAGAGCTGCCTGGCCTTCTTAACCGGACGGAGCCTAAGCACAAGGAATCGTGCTCGCGGCGAAGCAGATCTTGAGACGCGAATGATCGGTTTGGTGCAGTTGGTTAATGCACCAAACAAACAATATATCTACACTATTAAACACATACAAGGTTACTACTGATGCAGTTGATATGACGTTTTAACAGTCGCTCTGGAATCCATTTGAGAAGAGATTCCTGCAACAGAGCTACCTTAAATTATTACCAAAAAAATTGTTTAATCATTTGTGTTCTTTTGACACGATTTAAACGTGCATGATTCTGACAGCTAACACCGTTCTTTAAACCATTTTTGCTTAACTTTGTATAAAATAGCTATAGAGTAAGATTTATCGGAAAATATTTGTGTGATATCTCTTTTTACCGGAATGGCCAGTTTCTGTAACCGGAGAATGGGGGTGGGGTGGGGAGGGGGTGAGGGCTTTTATAGCCGAGGGACTAAAATAACAATATGATCTCCTTGATTATAGTTTTGCACGGCAGCCATGTTGCATGGGAGGAACAATGAAAATGTTTTGCATTAGAAAGAGCATTCTTTCCCATAGGGAAAAGAATCTATTGTTCCTGCCATGCAACATGGCTGCCGTGCAAAACCTCTATATACACAACATTTCATAAAAGCCTACAGCGTGCAGAGTCGTGTAAATTGACAGCTAGAAAATGTTAATCGCTAACTGCAATACCAATTTCTTACGTCAAGTGCTGAGCTGTTTAAAAGTCTTTTCGTCCAGCAAACGTTAGCACCATGACTAGCACAGGAATTTTGTAGACTTCCGTTTTGCCCAGTTAGTAACTGTAATACTTAATATACACGAAAATGTTCAACTTATGGATGCAAAAGTACAGTATTTGAAACATTGGCTGGCCAATAATTAGGATAAGGAAGACCGCAATGGAGGAAAACGGATCTTGAATTCGGTTTACGAAGCGGGGCAGCTCGGACATCTGACGGTCAACATCAACAAAGTAGTACACAACAACAACAAGGACGTACAATAGAGTAAACAAGTAAGAATAAACAAAATGCAACAGTCTGATTGGAGTAAAACTGAACACTACATCAGCAAGGAAAAATACTATGAATGAGAGGTAGGTAGCGAAAACTAACGTGTTGAAATGATCCTCTAATATAAAGTAGCATAACACCACGATTAAAATGCTGTTGCCCGCTATGCTTTGCAGAAACCAAACTGTTTTATGGTAATATGAGAGCCTATCTTCCTCTGATTCGAGCAGTGTTGCTTCGCCTTCGTCCAGCGCCCAAAGTGAGTCCCATTCATCTTCGGTTCGATCTTCAGCCCAAAGCTCTTTTTCAGACCTTTTTTCGTGTTTCATCCCCATGGATTCTCTCTCTTTTCTCTTCTTTTCTCTCCATGTTTTAATCGTGCAGTAGATGAGGAGCACGGTGTTGAGAACAAAGTAAAGGCAAACAGCGGAAATACTCCAGCTATCGAACTGCAGAAGCCAAAGGCAGCTGGGATTGTTGACGACACTTTCCACTGTGAAGATGACACAACACGTTGTAATCACCAGACGATAAATAATGAACAATGCTGGGGGAAACCACTGAAAAATAATAAAATAAACAATATTTATGTTAATATCGATCATTGGGAATTCATCACCCGGGAACAGGCTTCCAACAAGCTTCCAACATTTTTCAACACTTCCAATGAATGTTGGACCACCTGTTCAAACGGTCCCAACACTTTTTACAACAAAATGTTGCATCAATGTTGGCGCAAATGATGGAACCGTTCAAGGTTAAAATGGGTCTTTAATTTCGGAAATCAATATATATCAATATATATCGTGTGCAGGGTTGGTTTTTTGGTCTGACCGCGAGTATTTGATAAACCGGTTTGAAACCATTTGTGACTTGCTAATGCGAGTCCCGCGTTTATCCACCAACATAAGTCTATACTGCATCTTCAAACTACAGTCCACTTGAGTTTTACTGTGTCCATTTAACAAGGAATTAATTGGTCAGATCTCACTGTCAGTAATCCGAGTTAAAAGTGGCGTGCGTTTCTCTTTTTTTTTCTTTATTTTTTTTTGTTATTTGTAAGTTGCTGATTACTCACCGTTGACAAATCATAATAAATTTGCGCAATAATTAAAAATTATTCTGCAGACACTTAGCAAACGACATATTTTCATGTACGGTTTCTAAAGTTTCCTGTCAGTGAGGATTTGCATTTATTTGCTGATAAAAGTCCGGCCTGGATAAATATAAAAAAGGAATAACAATTTTGAGGGGATTATTTCTGTCTGCCTCTGGCGCTGTTTAGGTCATTTTTTTTCTGTTTAGTCGCGAGACATTGACAAAAAAGAATGCTCTGAAAGTGTTTTGATTTGAACGTGACGTGCAGTGTACATAACGAGACTTGAATAAATCAAAGATTGTTTTTGACGCTAAAGAATTATCGCCTGATTGCGTCTTAAACATTTTTCCCATTAGGTGAAGTCTAAATGTTGTTACTGTGTTAGACAATTTCAAATTGGACACTCATCTTTAAAATAATACTAATTCGGCATTTATTTTCCTGTCAATAATTTTAAAGCCCCGATACACGGCGCAACTTTTCTTACAAGTACTTACAACGTTGCGCGCCACAAGATTTTCTTGGGGTGTCACACGAAGCAATTTGTTGCGGCAACGTCACAAAAGTAGAACTCGATTCTCCTTCTGCAACTGTTGCGCGCAACGCTGCAAAAAAAGTTGAATCGTGTGTCCGGGCCTTAAGTTTCTACACGTACGACTCCAAAAAAATATTTAAATCAAATTGTAATATAGGGTCTATTATTAATAACAAAGTGCATTATTCAATATCATGGTTTGTCTCACGCTTAAGTCGCAAAATCAAATTTGTTACCACGAACAAAACTTGTTTATTTTATAGAGAGATTTCTTCAGAAAATAACTCGTGGACATCTTTTGATCAACGTATGACTATGTGATCGTAAAGTAATGATGAAGTCGAACAGCCACAGAAAAAAAAATCCCCCCTGTCTAGGGGAAAACTGGAGATAAACAGCCTTCCACCACACAGATACTCAAAACTAAGGAGAAGATAAACTATAAAACAGATTTCACAAGAAAGAAAAGTTCAGACTGACACTATAAGGTTCGTAGAATTCAATAATAAGCGCGATTCTACGGTAACAGCAACGTTCATGGATCACCGCTTGAAGTGCTTCGTCTCTCGTGTTCTAAGATTTGAGAAAAGTTCTGAATTTCAAGTACTTACCGGAGATTCTGAAAACAACTCAGGGTTTGGAAACCTCAGCAAGAAGCTGCAAGGTCGACATTCGTTCGTAAATACAGCTTTCAACCACTTCTTGGAGTCTGACATATTGATCAGGAAAGTTGCGCGCAATTCACAGAACTAAAGCAGTGATGCGTTAAGCTTCATTTTGCATATTACCGAGGAAATTGTTAAAAGGACAGTTGGCGGTGAATAGATAAAGAAAACGCTTCATTGAATTCAAGACAAGGGGAAATAAAGCCATGGTAGAATATTCATTAAGGTTTGGGAGCATAAAGAGTTAGAAAGCTCTACTTGGAACTTAAACAAGTCATTTCCTCGACGAAAACAAAGTACGACAGTCAGAGAGAAATATTTCTTCCTTTCGTTTTTGCGGCAAAAAAGCTAACAGCTGATTTTAAATTTCTTTGAATTCCTTATGAGCCTCATTGAGCATTTAATTCTCTTGAGAGATAATAAGTTATGCATTCCCGCCCAAAAGTAAGTTATGCGACAGTCACTCAAGAGCCATTCTCAAGCAGTACAATTATTTCATCGCTGGAACTTCGGTCCAAGAACTTTGAAGTAATTATGGGTCGTTGTTGTAAAGCGCTTGGACGGGAATGTAGTATAAGAAATCTTGGAACAGGATTTCATGATTCCAGAGCGTTTACTGACTCACCGGTAAGTGAAATGAATATAACGCGCAATATCATTAGATCACTAGCTTATCAATTCGGTAAGGTAGTCACGTTGGAAGAAGTCTAAACACATTTCAGTGATGTGACATTAGCCGCGAAACTCGACCACGGTTTGCTTGCACCGAATTTCCACAATTTCCTTAAGGCTCCAAGTTAGTGAGACGGTTAAGAATTCAAGCTTTATCGTAGAACTTCGGGACAAAGAACAAAACGCGCCATGGTAGAGGAATTTTTAATTCCCGTAAAGCAAAACATCCGCTTGGAGAGACTATAAAGACCGCAGCTCTGTCATTTCGCTTCTAGAAACGTATTTTTTCAACGCTGTTAACGAAAAAACACGGGTAGGATGTATGAAACGGGTTTTAAGAATAAGCGATAAACATGTTTTCGTTTTATGGTGTGTGCCTTTCAGTCTAAAAAATCGGGGAATTGCATACATATTAATAATTTAGGTAGATCTTTAATTGAATATTGAAAAAGCACAGCGAAAGGAGCTTTAAACTGCTAAAACTATAATTTCTTTTAGATATTAGAGATTTTAACATAAAATGTATTGCTCAGGATCGAAATAAGAGAATGCCGTGATAGTTTGATAAATGTTTTGTTGATAATCATTACTGCGAAAAGAGCGGTAATTATATTCAGTTTTCAAGATTTTACGTACGCTTGGCTAGTCCTAAAGAATTGCAGCTTTTGAAATGTTGTCAAATAAATCACACTTGTTGATTTGACAGAAGAACAAACGAGCAAAAAGAACAAAGAAATTTAAAGTACATTTGGCTAAGTCGTGAACATCCGCGAGTACTTACAACTTTCGCTTCCTTCCTGCCTTTAAAACGGAAACCGAAAAAGACGTTCACGCGTAGGCTGCTAAACGCAGACAATAAAGAAACAAGGAAAGATTCCAAACAACTTAAAAGTACATTTTATTCGCGAAAATTTATGAATGCTGACATTAATTATCAGTTAAAGGGGTTTGTTATAGATAGATAGATAGAAACTTTATTTAAGTGTCAAAAGACCTTTCTCAGTGAAGAAACTCACTTGTGCTGCGTCTTTTAAGTAAATTGGCCGGCACCGCAAAGAAATTCAAAAGCTGAGGTTTCGAGCTCAGAAGCCCTTCTAATAATAACGATGGCTTGTGCGTAGTTTATATATGAGTTACGCTATATGCTAAGCCACACATAACCCACAGCTTCACGATGGCCAATTTACTTTATCATCTCAGTTGATACCCAGGTTTACCATCATCTGTTTGTGTGGTGTTAATGGTGTTGCGTCGGTTAAATTTAAAACTTACGAATTTTACAAACTTTTACAAAACAATCACATGAAAACAAAGTCCGACAAAGTTGATATTTCATGGAGGCATGAAATGTGCTTCTAACTTTTTGAGTCTGTGGACGAAATTTTGGTGGCGCAACCACTCGATCAAATGAAACCTATTCGGCAGTACATTTGCCTGGAACCATTTATTTTTCTCAGTATCTTACAAAATGAAATTTGGGATTTTTCTTAAATAATGTGATTTTGGCAATGACCCACAGTCGGAAAACGAGACAGGAAACGCTTGCTACTCAGTTTAAAAATAGTTTTTAATGCATATATCGATTGACGTAACAGCGCACTCAAAGGGAAAGATGTTTGATTAAAATATACTAAGTCAAACTTAATTCGTTTAGATTTAAGTTTAACTTATAACTACATTCACTTTAATACCCGATAAAAAAGACAAAAGAAAGACAAAGGAAAGCGCGGTAGTCCTTAGAGGGCAGTATTTTCTTCGTTTTGTTTGCGCAACGAAAAAGCTGACAGCTGATTGTATAAAGTTCTTCGAAATCCTTATGAGCTTCAATGAGCATTCAATTGATGGTTTGATTGATGGAAAAGTTAATATGTATTTCCGCTTAATAAACGAGCGAGTGTAGATTCACCTATTCAGCTCGTTTCAAGACCAGTTACAACTGAGTCAGTCTTGTTTAATAAGTACAGTTATGGGTCGTTGTTGTGGAGCGCTTGGCGAGGAATGCAGTATACGAAATCTTGGAACACGTTTTCATGATTCCAGAACATTTACTGACTCGCCGGTAAGTCGAACGAATGTAGTGACAACACTCACAAACTGATGTAGGGATTCATGCATAGTTGGCGTAAGTCTCAACCAGTAATGATTCGCCGGGGACATATTGGAAGCAAAAGTTTGTTTACAACGAAATCCATTTACATTCCAAGTAAGTTAGTCAAAATGGATAAGAATTTGGAAAATTGAATCCCTTTTTCTGAAAGAATAGTCTCAGTTGTGTTAGAGAGAAAGTACTAAAATTAGGTCTGCGAGGGAACTCTGACTGTTGCAAAACAGAGAGATACGAACCACAGCAAAGCGAGTTCAGGGTGAGGAATTAGACGTTTGAGTGGCGTGGAACGATAGACTTGTATGGAGGAATGGAATAGAAGTAATGGAGGGAAACGAGGTTGAAAATCCTATTTTAGACTGTACTTATAACCTAATCGAAGAAAACGGATTTGATGAATGCGAACAAATTAATCAAGATAATTTTTTAGCGAAATAATGAATGGATGCATGAAAAACGACTTAATCCTTCTTTATTCAGATAGAAAATTATCGGATATGTTTGAGAGAGGAACTGCGGGCGAAACAAAATAATGGTTTTCTTTTAAATAAAAATACATTGTCTTTTGTAATGACGTTTTAATTAGTGAGTTTGTCACTGAAGCGTAATATCTCCACATTTGCAAAGATGTTGGCATTATTCTTTTTTAGTTGGCATGGACTGTACTTAATCCGTTCTTTCTTTTTTAAAATACTTTAATTACAGTAATATCCTTTTGTTGTAGGAAACCTGTTGGTCTTGCTTAGCCGGCACTTAATTGGAAATAACTGTATATAAAGGAATTACTATTTCCATTAGCTGCTTACTTTAGACATAACAAATGGATACTTCTAGAAGTCGACTTTTTTCAACTGATCGATTATATGTTACTTCATATCACCGCTTGTTACGACCTTGGGGTAACCGATCTAGCTGTTGAAGGCAGTGCGGGAGCGATAAAGAAATATTGCGACACAGGTTAATTGCACCAAATAAACGTATACCTCATTAGAGTTTTATATGATGTATTCTCTTTTCGACTTTACAACTTATCAGCTCGATAACGGCAGATTAAAACATTTTTCATGGCGCATGCAATACATATATTTTTTATATTTCCAGCTTCCAAGACCATTATTTGCCGTGCTCCGCTTCGTGTACGCTGCCCTAGCAATAGGAGACCTGGTCTGGATTGGACTGGACCACCCAAGAGGAGAATGGATCATTCACTTCGGGAACTGGAGCCGGGTGGTAACAGCACTGTACTTTCTTCTTGGCTCAATCACCGCATTTCACCGCTCATGTTGCGGCTCAAAAGAAAGCGATCATTACTATAGCCTCACTCAAGACGGCAGCAACGAGGGTTGCACATTCCTCGAACCCGAAGAGTCCAATTCTTGCGCTGTAAAACCAGGAGAAAGGGACGACAGCGTGGCAGCGAAGACAAACCGCCTCTCATGGCATCACGAAGTGTTGTGGATTCTTCACACTCTGGCCTCTAACAGCACGTTCGTTTGCCTGATCGCTTACTACACCTTCTTCTTCGAAGTGCGTTACAGTTTTATTGGAATCCTTGATTTTCCCCGCCATGTTCTTTACCTGATTCTGTTGATCTTCGATACCCTGGCCAGTCACATTCCCGTGAGGCTGTGGCACGTCATGTACGCCTACATACTCGGTACCTGTTACGTTGTTTTCACCGTGGTCTTCATCTTAACGGAAATCAAGATTGATTTACGTCTTGATCCCGTTGTGTATCCCTCGTTGGAGTTTGGTGAGCATCCTCTGATCTACACAGCTTACCTATCAATATTCTTCATTGCTGGGTTTCCTGTGGCGCAAGTATTTTTCTTTCTCTTCTATAAATACAGAGCTCATCTTGCCTCGAGCTAAATTGACAATTATTTGACACAATTAACAGATTGGGTTCAATCATCAAGTTAATTACATCGTTTGGAATTTATTTCAGGAATTCTATTTTGAGTTTGTCATTTTTAGCCTGTGAACAGCCTCTCCCAGAGTCACTTTTGGAGACATGTTGTCAGAGCTCTAACTTTTAAGTCTGTGGACGAAATTCTACTGGTGTGACCATCCAAATGAAACCCCTTTGGCGGTACTTTTGCATAGTACCACGTATTTTTCAATATTTTACCAAATCAAAGTTGGGGTATTAATTTCTTGAATTTTGATTTTTGGCACTCCCACAGGCCGAATTAATTTTTAAATCATTACAATTGTAAATAAAACTATTGGCTAAAGCACCCTTGTTGACAGGGCTAAATTTACAATGGTTGTTAGTACTGGATGACGGGCAAAAATATCTATATATAGTGGAGGTGGTTGACATCTCGGACAGGAAGTCGAATGTCTCCTATGTTGCTTTGGGGTTGATACCAATCACACAAGTAAACGGTTATTTTTTGACGTCAGTGTGACGTGGGTTGTCGCGATGACGTAGAATTAAATGCGCTATAAATGGCAACTAAGGACTTCCGGTTGGCGCTGGTGACACCAGCGACATGAACGTTCTCGCTGCTTGAAATTGCAAGATATTTAATTTCAAAGGCATGTTCAGGAAAAACCTTAGGTGCTTATGGTATGACTGAAAATTATTTAACACTTCTCAGGTTGTTCAATACTTTTCAGTTTTCGAAAAATGGTATTTTGACTTGGCTGTCATCGCGGAATCATTCCCTTTGCCGCTGATTCCTCACTCTGTTTTGACCATCAAATGATATCATAAATTAAAGTTGTCTACAGCTTTCAGTATTTGTCGCGTAAACGTAAATGCCGTGAGAGTGGTTAGCATAAATTTTGATTCCAGTTAATAATTAATCAATGGAGATTTTTCCAATGTATTTTTGCCCTTTAGTTTCGTCTCTGACTTGTCTTCGCACGTAACGTTAACTTATAATTAGCTTTTGAAAACAATTCTAAGTTAGTTTAATCCTGGGTTAGCGTTAACCGGCTTTCGAACAACCGGACCCGGACGCAAAGCAAATACATGTAGGTGGCACCAAGCGCGGGAAAATGTATGTAAGCAAATCATGATTGATTTTAGTTTTGCTTCTGAGTTTGGGCCTGGTCGCACTACAGTCAAAAACAAAATTTAGCCCGTGCAAAATGACATAAAAACAAAAGCATTCCACAAAAAGCGTGTCCCACCGGAGCGATTTGCACGGGCTAATTTTTGTTTTTGACTGTAGTGCGACCAGGCCCCTATACTATGCGCGAAGAACGACAATACAATAGTATACAATACCATAGTACATATTAGAATACATAATTTTACCTAATACAATGGAGGTGTACAATGTACAATGGAGCTGACACCCAAAATCGGGCATCATATGTAGCCAACAGAAAAGCAAACCAAAGAAACGCGAGTTTAACTGCTTTTGACACTCAATTAACAACCGCTCTTTGTTTAATTTCCCACCACTTGCCTTATTAAGCCTGGTTTCCATATAATCGCAAGGATCGCAGCGATCGCAGAAAAAAGTGTTGTGCGACCCTTGCGATCATATGGAAACCAGAAACTTTGCGATCGCGATCGCATCCTTGCGATCGAGAGGTTTTTATATGGAAACCACTCTTGCGATCCAAAATGTCCCAGAAAGCATTGCACCCCAAAGCCTTGTATCCCATAATGCACTTAAAGTTCGTCGGATCCAGGCCTACTCGACGTTTCCTTGCGATCGCTGCGATCACATGAAAACCTGAGGTCTCAGCGATCGCAAGGATCGCAAGAATCGCAGCGATCATCGATCGTAACGATCGCTGCGATCGTTGCGATTATATGGAAACCAGACTTTAGCAACCTCGCTAGTGGTAGGATATGAGGTTATAAACTACTGGTAGGGAACCAATCAGAGCGTGTGATTGCTCATCGGCTATCACGAATGAACGAAATATGGGGACAGGACGAAAAACACGAGGAGAACCCGTTCCGTTTCCCTTACCACGTTTACTCGTGCTACGCACACAACCTCCGCCCCAGGGCTTTTCCCAAATATACAGGTTAAGTGTTCAGAGGCTATGTCGCCATTTTAAATTTTACTTTAAAACGCCCGAGGACGCATTTATATCAGCGGTATTTATATCAGTCCAGTTTTGTTTAAAATTAAGACTCCCTCCTGGTTAGCTCAGTTGAGCAGAGCGGGAGGTCGCGGGAGGTCGCGGGTTCGAATCCAGGCCGGACCAACACTCAATAACTGAGGACGAAGGTGCTGCCTTTGCTGTGACATCTGCAAAATGGTTGGACCTTCACGTAGCTCGGATGATTACGTAGAAATGGCGGTCCCGTCTCCGATGGGGACGTAAAAGAACCACCGAGAACGTAGCAAAACTCTGGCTCTGACCACCCTCAGTGCCATACATTGTTCATGGGTGGGGAGGGTGAGATGAGACCAACAATGGACCGATAGCGGCTGCCTGGCGCCTTTATAAGCTGACGTCCGATCTCATTCTCATAAGTGTATGTAAAGCGCCATGAGACATGTGAGATGTGCGCTATATAAGTTTTTCTCTCTACTTGTGCTCTAAGAGTTAACAGCTGTAGATGGCCAGGATGGAAATGGATTGCAACTTGAAATAATTTGGCTAACTTTCTCAAGTTTATCGTCTTGTGTCTTGGAACTCATTAAAATTATGATTATGATATATTTTCTCTTCAAAAATTCACTTGATATCTTACTTTTAGTGTTCTATTTGGCAAATTTCCACTGGTTTTCCGTGGTGTGGACTCTTATTTACCACGATTTACGTCATCACATGGTCAAAATGTTGTGAACTCACGAGGCGCAGTCGCTGGTCGCACTACAGTCAAAAACAAAAATTAGCCCGTGCAAAATGACATAAAAACAAAAACATTCCACAAAAAGCGTGTCCCACCGGAGCGGTTTCTTTTGTTTACCCCGATTTTTGCACGAGCTAATTTTTGTTTTTGACTGTAGTGCGACCAGGCCCTAAGTCAGCAACAAATTTTGACCATGTGACGTAAATCGTGCTAAATAAGGCCCCGTTTACACGGGTCCGGACAAATTTTTGCACGGACGAATTTTGTTCCTAGACCACGTGTTTACATGGATCCGTGCAAATTCTGTTACAGATTGCAGTGGTGTTTACACGGAACTTGCACTTTTTTGAACTTAGCCGTTCAAAAATTCGTCCAGTTCCGCCGGTCCCGTGTAAACGCAAGGTGGAACCGTGCAAGTTTTTGTCCGTGCAAAAATTTGTCCGGACCCGTGTAAACGGGGCCTAAGAGTCCACACCACGGAAAACCGGTGGAAATCTGTTTTTCACCACAATAAGTTTAGAAATTGCGTGATGTTAGCGTCAGCACCGTTGTCTGCACTCTCATTTACCACCGGCATCGACCAATCAGATTGCGAGATTACCGGCAATTGTGGTAAAAATGCATTTCGTGTCTGACAAAGTATTAAGTTTTCATCCTGGGGGGGGGGGGGGGGGGGGGGGGGGGGGGTACTCCCCGAAAATTTGGGTGGGGGTGTGCGACACGCTTATTAAAACCCCTACCCTATTTCAGACCAAAATATGGGATTTTTCCATACCCTTTAGGGCTGCTCATACCTATATAGCTTATATAAGGGAGTAACCCCCCCCCCCCCGGGGGTTTTCATGTGGGGCAGTTTTGACCCCAGAACATCAAACTCTCCCTGACATAACCCCTTTAAGAGATCATAAAGCCTGATAGCAGCTGCCAATTTAAAATTGTCAAGTGCGTTTCAATTGACAAACATGAAATTTGCGCTATGCAACTACGCTTCACTGACCAGTTCATCCCCTGGGTCTTATTGTTTGAAAGGCGATGCTAAGACAGGGCTGTGAAATACTTCAATAGTGGAGTGTTTTGTTAAGTAACATTGCGTGTAAGAACTAGGTAATGCTCTATTGTTCCGCGGCATTTCGCTTTCCCCACATAAGATTGTTTAGGTGTTTCTTACTGAGAATACATCAACCTATGGACAACGTTTTTAAAATAAAATGTACTGTAAATTTATTTTAAAGTGATGTTTCTTTTGTGCTACAAGATTTCATCCAATCTTGGAACTCCAAAACAATGGCCAAGAAAGGCTTCTAATTTTATGTTTCCCACATAGAATTTTGGTTGCATTAAAACTCAGAATAGTCTTCACTAAAAGGGAATCAATTAGTAAACTAGAGAGAAATAAATGCACTACCTGGTTAAGTTTAATATGGCAGATTTTCACGTTTTAGCCAATGAGGTGGACGGTTTCAACAATATCACAATTAACACCTTTCTGCATTCCTTGCCGTTAGGTTGCCTAGTTCTTACTAGGACCATTACTTAAGTGAAATACGATGAAATATCTTCGTTACGCTTGAAGAGTGATTACAGATTGCAAGAAAAAATAAGGCTTCCAATCGCTAGAATAGACGTTGCATCGTGTGTCACGTGACAAAATACTGCACGATTCTTGATGTAGTTGGCAGCCTCATTTTTAATGAGACCTTCAACAACAGACCTTATACCGATATGGCAGCCATATTGATTTTGCCCCCTGGGCATCCCATAATGACCGAGTGGCGATGGAGTGCTTTGTATTTTCTTAGCGCCATCTTGGAATATGAAATAAGAGGAGGGTTGGGTATCAGGCGCCACAAACGAAGGAAGGGGGGGGGGGGGGGGGGGGGGGGGGGGGAAGGGAAGGGGAAAGGACTGCTTCCTTTGACTTGTCCCAACTTACCACGTTTTGGGAATCCAAGATGGTAGGCAAGCTTACGCACCGGCTTACGCACGATTTCAAAAAAAGCATTCGCCTGCCATAAAACGCCCACACTGCAGGCTACATAATGACCATTGGAATTAATTCTAATAAAGGAATATACCCGGTATTTATTTTAATGATCATTATGGTATGCCAAGGGGGCAAATTCAATGACTGCTGTATCGGTCAAAAAGGTCTGTTGTTGTTCACTGTAAAAGGGAAATATGATGCCTAAAAACAATTGACTGAGACAAGATCAAGTTGGATATCTTTATACTTTTTATTATTCACTTTTCACCAATGCACTTGTTTCTCATATCTCGCTGATAATGAGTTTAAGTTTCTTGTCTCAGCTACTGGTTCATCTTGAATATGCCCACATGAACATGTTACTTTAATTACTAAAAATATTGAATAAGAATTAGACACTACATTCAGGTTTCTTATGAAGGCAAACTACTTCATTTGAAACTTAAAACATTTTCATTTCTCTCTTGGATACAATTTTTTCTCTGGCAAAGTTTTCCAAGAAACTTACAGAGAAATGTAAACATTGTCATTTTTTAAACCATTTACTTGGAAAACTGAAAATAAATTCTCAAAAGGTAGGTATAAGGTAGACTAGATTGTACATTATCAATTAACAGCAAAACTATGTCGAACATATTTTTGTGGCAATGACATAAAGCACTAATGCCATTCATTTTTGATTCACAAGTGCTAGCAAGGAAATGAAACTCTTAAACCATAACAAAATATTCCAGCGAGCTGTCCCAGATATCAGGATCCGAGGTAACAATTTTTCATTAAACACTTGAAGATAAAACAAAATAAATGACACTTCCACTTGATCTATAAATACATGTTGTTTCAAAAGTTGATCTTTGAAATGCAGTTATTCAGCAGTGTACAATATTTAATGTATAAAAACTCTACGTTTCCACTCAGAACCTCACTCTGACAGTTTATTTGAGAGCCAGTCCAGTCCTTCATAGAGGCCAGTTCCTTGGGTGGCGCATGATGCTTGTACGTACCACTAGGGATACAATATATGTTATGTTAATAATAAAATTTACTGGTATGTAACTATGTGTATGTAATAGTTATAGGGCAGTTTTCAATTGAGTGTTGTAAAACCAAAACTAAAGTACCAGAAATGCTTAGGATTATTTATTTTTAGGTCTTCTAGAGGGGGACTTAAACCTCTCCAGGAATTTCTGGCTCAGCAATGTCCTCCAGCATACTGTCTTCTTCTGGGACGATCAACATCTTCAAATGCGATTCTAACCCACCCTAAGTGGCTGTATCTTCCATAGTTTTGTGAGGAAAGGGGGTGGGGTGCTTATTAAAAACTTGAAGCTCAAGAGGAGGGCTTATTAGAGAGGAGGATAAATAGAGAGGGAGGCTTAATAGAGTGTTTACAGAAATCACAACAGATTGCCTGACCAATCAGAACTTGAAACAAATACAGGCAGCCGATGCCAATGTCAATGGTTTTGATTATACTAACTAATTGGTTGATAAAGTTGCATGTTTTTTTTTTAGCTAATCACAAATTGTAGCAATGCAAAACCAAAACAATTGCAAAATTACATGGTCATTTTCACTCCAGTTTCAGTCTCAAAGCAAAAGGAGCATACCTTATTCTCTCTGGTTTCCAACCCCACCAACTGGATTAGATGTCCCTAGCTTTTACATGTATGCTAGTCCATTGCAGGGGTTTTCCAACTGTGAGTTGAAATTAATAACCCCCATTGCAAGTTTATCTCTCTCTATCACATGGAAAACAAATGATTGAAATCTCTATGATTGTTTTACTAATTCTCTCACACACTGGTAGCCATGCCAAGCCAAAACACACAGCCTGACCTTTATTAATGATAATGTAACAAAAACATTACAAAGTAGGCAACAACTGGTTACTGAAAACTCATGGACCCCCGATGGCCTTACAAGAATGAAAAGGAGAGGAATAAACGACCTACCAATCTGGAAGGGTGGGTGGGCGGGAGGTCAGGCAATGGCAAAGGCAACAAGAAAACTGATATCCTTAACAAACCATGTGACCTATACCCCCAGCACGCTAGCACCCAAGCCCCAAAATGTGTGTGAGAAAAACGTTTTCCGCTTCATTCGTGCCTCAGCCAGTGGAAAACCACACTTACAAGGATTCCATAAAAATTCTCACCTTTCTACTTCTTAAGCTATGAAGTCCCAGTTTGTCTGTTATTTCAGAGACACTTAAAGCATTTGGCAAGTCAGATTTGTTTGCAAACACCAGCAAAATGGAATCCTGCAGGTCGTCTTCTTGAAGCTGTTGATTGAAGAGATTCAATACCAGAGGACATTAAAATGTATGTAAACAGAAAATGAGGATGAAATGCATACTCAAGTGGCATAATATTAAAGGAGCTGGGGCATAACTCACAAATTGTGTTCTTTTTTTAGCCAACAAAGCATTCTGTTACTAAACAATGGAGGTTGATGTGAGTGGAAGTACATAATCGACTTAGAAAGATACACTTCTCCAAAAAGAAAATATCTTGGCTTCAAGGGTCATATAATGGTGGTTATTTAGCCAAAATAAATTGTCTTTTTTGTGCATGAAAAGAATGTTTTGGCCTAGTTGGATCTCTTTCACTTTAACTTACAACTGTTCATGAACTGGCCATTACTTTATCAAGAAAGTGATTTCTCAGCTCTTTGTAATTTGTAAGTGAAAAATGCCAAAATTTGACATAAGAGTAAGATGGGTATTCCCAAGCTCTTCAATTACGATCTGATGTATGTTAAGCCATTGCCCTTGCCTTCTACACCTTCACATATTACTGTTTAAAAAAAGAAAAAGGCAACTTTTGTTGTCTTTACTGCTCGCATTGATTCATGAAGTACAAAATGTAGGTTCATGGATTGAGATCATGACTGGACATCTCCACTGAGGTAAAAAAAAAACTTACATTGACATTTGAATACAACAGATACTAGTATAATGTTAGTGCCTTACCATTTTTTCCAGTTCATCTTTGGCTTCTCCTATTCTTTCTCTGTCATTACTGTCTACAACAAATATTAGGCCCTGAGAAGAGAGGATAATAAAAGAAATAATGTCATTATGCTTGTCACAGTTACATGTAGCAGACAATGTAAATGGCATGAACCAAGAGGTGACCCACACGGCCAGAGTTTGAAACTAGAAGTACTGGTACTCCCTCCAGATGTGATGCTAGTCCATTGCAGGGTTAACTACAGCAAACTTTTCACCACTATCCTATTTATATTGTATACACCAACATGTTGGGGGGAGAGAGATGATGTTCCTTATCTAATGAAACAACTTCAAGGCAGAGACCAGGCCAGAAACCACTGCCCTATACATGTACATGTAGATTGGAACTTCAACATGCAAGCCACTAGAGTACCATGCCTCTAGAAGTAACAGAGAAACTACATGTATGTGTAAATTTGCACGGGAAGCTTTAACATTTACCTGCGTGTTTGTAAAGTAGTGTCTCCACAGAGGCCTGATCTTGTCTTGTCCTCCCACATCCCAAACAGTAAAGGAGATGTTTTTATATTCCACTGTCTCAACATTGAATCCTTTCAAAAACAATGGAAAGGAAAAAGTGTTAATTCATAAAGAACTGATTTCATTACTCTTTAACATTACAGTGCAATAGCGCTTTGCACTATTACTAAAAATAGATAGACCCCCTACGTGACTCAGACAAAGTTTGCTGTCAGCTCAAAGGCTTTGTATGAGCGTGATGTGTTTTGGATATGAAAAAGCGGTGAAATCAGCGGTAAACGTGGTTTGAACGTTTTACGGGCTTCAAACATAATAAATACAAGGCAATGTTACATTGGGGAGTAAAAAACTGATTCAAGAAATATAGATTTTGGCTTAAAATTCAACAAACTGAGTATGTGCGCGAGGCTGCATGATGAAATTCGATCATCGGACTTCCAATCTATTAGCCCTCGTGCGATAAAACATTTCACGACTTGTGCCCAAAATTAAGGCAAAAAGAAAAGTAAATTTTTGTATTCTTCTTGTATGACTAAGATGTGTGCATCGCTAGCTTGGAAAAAGATGCGTAAGTAGGTTCCAAATGATCCAGAATCAGTGTATTTGATACAAATACTGTACCGTTTATCAACCCACATTCATAGAAGACATACAAGCAAAGCTGAACAATAGGTCTTGAAGATGACAACGCGAATTTGTTTTTGAGCAAAAATCCTGTCTTTGAGTCTATATTCTAAGGGATACTGATTATATACTGTAAAGTTTGGAGAGTATATAGGCTGCAGTTGGATAAATTAGAGAGCTGCTTACTCACGAGTATTCGTCCAACGGGTATAAACTTTTCTATTACTACCCGCGGTCACATAAACTGAAACAGCATTAAAATAAACGTATCCTTTCAGTGGAGCCGCAATGGACAGATTATCATTTCTTTTCACCATCATTGAAACCTGCCTTTTTTTGCCATGGACCACTTTACTGCTTGGTTCTATATGCTTCGTTTCTAACGGCTCAGCTGTATATTCTGCAAACTGAACCTCTCAGGAGTGAAATCTTTCAGACAATAATATTGCCGCTCTCTATCAATTCTTTGCATTTTCACAAAAATTTGAGATGTTCCAAGAATAGTTTTTAGGTTTTCTATTCAACATTGACCCAGGTGTTCGATTTTCTTGCGAAAATATTGATAAAAGCCACATCAAAGTCTTCGCCAACACAATTTTCCCATACAAAATTCTTATGCAGATAACACATGGAGGAGTTTGTTTGTCTGAGTCACAACGGGGGTCAAAAGTACGTGACGTCATTAGTGCAAAGCACTATTCAGAGCCTTACCGTGAGCACCCAACAAAATTTTTTATAAGTTAGCCATTGAATCTGAGAAAGTGAATTCATTTGATGGGCATGTCTCCTCGTACAGGATGTAAAATAATCTTGTCCATTTGTGTTTATCACCGAAGTGTGTAAAGTTACAAACGTAGTTACAAAATGCAAAGATTTTATTCAATTGATTGCTTCACACATAACTGCAGTTATCAAAATGATTCTAAGAATAAGCTGAAGATATTGTGGAATCTTGTAAAAAAGTTTGTTGGGTGATCACGGTAAGGTCCGTCACACTGTAATATTATTATGGGATTTACTAATGGTATTTACAGAAAGAAATAATTTTCTTAAAAACACATGATATGCTTTCATAACACAAAATCACAAATTTGAAAAGGGAATCATTTTTTTTTTACAATAAATTGTCAGTACTTACCAATGGTAGGAATAGTGGTAACTATTTCTCCCAGCTTTAGTTTGTATAAAATGGTGGTTTTACCAGCTGCATCAAGACCAACTGTAATATAAGAAAACATCAGCTATCAGAAACAAGATTTGTCATTTGATGTAATCCCTTAAATACACTACAAGTACAATGTAAATGGTATCAGGTACAGCTGGGATTCACCCATAAAATACCTGCTGGTACCTTGCAATAGCTACAAAAGCATTGTATCTAAACAGTTTTACACGCCATAATATAAAGACCTGGCTAAATGATCAAACACTGTTGACAGTTCGATGTCTGCCTCACCCCAAGTTACTCACTAAACTTGAGATTTTTTTATTTTGTTTTGTAAAAAAAATAAAAAAAATAAACTAAACTTGAGATGCAGAGTGGGGTGTACAGGGAAAGACGGAAAGGAGAGAGAATGCGACCTTCCAATTTTTCTCCTTCCCATTACCCCCTGCTGGCGCTTTGCTCCCAACTCCCTTTTGCGCCCCTTCGTGCTCATCCTTAAATATCTCCCTCGCACTTATCTTTTTTAAATGCCTGTGGAGGAGGCAGGTTCAATGTTATGTTCAATATGCAAGATGTTTAGTTGCTAAATGGTGAAAAAAGTTTGACCCATATTTGATTATACATTTACATGAAGTGAGCCCAAGAAATGAGCCCGAGAGATGGGCTACATGTAAGAAACATTAACTTTTTCATTGAATCTTGCCACAATTTCGTGAGTGAAATTTTATTTGCCATATTGCTTTAATTGCATTAATTTCTGGATTTAACACCATGTCCTCAAAAGGCACACAAAGAACATGT
Organism: Dendrophyllia cribrosa; assembly: GCA_024195265.1. Classification (NCBI taxonomy): domain Eukaryota; kingdom Metazoa; phylum Cnidaria; class Anthozoa; order Scleractinia; family Dendrophylliidae; genus Dendrophyllia; species Dendrophyllia cribrosa. The sequence goes on along the minus strand of JAJLRJ010000001.1, from coordinate 4,400,940 downwards.
ACATTCAAGTTTGTAACTATCATTTTTTCCTGTTAAAAGAGCTTTTTTGGTATAGTTGGCTAGAAGACGAAATTTTTGTACAGAAAAATCAAGGAGCTTCACAAAAGGACACACACTGGTCAAATTAATATTGAAATGTGGGGAGAAGGGTTTATCATTCCACAAAAAGAAGAAACTAAAATGAGTCCTTCTTATAATTATACACTTTAATTCTAACGTATAACGTTGGCCTCCTCTTAAAAAAAGTCACGAAACCTCTCTAGTCTGAGATAGTATTGGTTATGACAGCTGGCAATAAACTCGATCACCGAGTGCGAAACTTTTACTTGTACTCAATCATACTGACATTCAAATCATTCGACTCTTATTCTATCTTGTTCTATTGTCTTAGTTTGGTGGGTAAACTCTTCGATAACCTAAAAAATAACGAAATAACGAAACACTGAACATCGAACGAATGAAAAATCGCGTTTGAAGCAAGAAAATTCTTATCACTAAAAGCCGGCTAAGTATGAAACTCACGCAACTGACGGAAATAAGATGGAGGATGATGTTGAAGGTCTTGAAGCAATCTTACCCATTAGTATCCTCATGTTTTTCTTTCCAAATAGCCGGGAGAATAAGCCTGATATAGTGAGACCCATGTTGCTGTATGCCGGTGAAAATAAGCGTAATATTGATACAGTGAAACCTTCTTTATTTTCGCGTGGATCAAGTCGACAAGAACTCGGCCACGTCAAGACTTCTCGTGCGCTTGCGTCATTCATATCATTTCCGCTCGTACCCAGGGTCTTAGCGTTCGAATCCAATATGGCGAACAATACAGCGCCATCTTGGAATATTTCTGAAAATAAATATTTAATAATTGTGAGATTTGACGGAGTCCCGCACTAGAATGTCGATAGTTGATTTTTTCTCTTCATGATACGGGTTTAACTACGGTTATTATTTGCTGAATGGAGCGCTCTTTCAATCAAAGGTATGAATATTAAAAGCAGGGTGAAACGCTACAAAATGGTTTCCACCAGTACGATATGCTGATCTAACTATTGCAAGTAAATTTTTAAAACTTAAAATAAAATTGCTTAACTACTACTCAGTTAGAAATGAGAAAAACTAAAAGGGCATTGATTTTATATCAGGGGTTAGTCAGGGTTATATATCCGGTTCAATAGACAAAAGAATTCCTATTTGAGCCCGCGATTTTTCATTCACGGAACCAAACACTACGCACAATATATGCGTTGAAGTCCAAATATTGTTTGCGCAGTAGCAAAGTGATTAGCAGGGTCAAAGCAATAAGCAGAGATGGCTCTGTTTAATAACTTATTACGAGCCCCAAGCAAGGTAAACACCTTCACACTTTACAAGAGTACTCTAGAATACCTGTAACTTATTTGATTTTCGTTTCTTTGTGATAGGGTGCCCTTTCAAAGATTTTCCGGAATGCTTTCAGCACTACTCCTCGCGCTGCCGTCACTGTGAGTAGCCAGACATGTCTGCAAATATCAGTAGATCTGATTCGCTCGTTTTCCCGTTATAGATCTTGTGATTATTTCCTACGATATAATTCTTTTATTCTTGTATTTTTAATATGCGTGCGACAAGTTTCTTAAAGAGTTGTAATTCGGGGTTGTAATGCGAAAACATCGAAGCTGACGAATTGGCTTTACTGTATTTTTAATGATTTGAAATTGCTTCATAGTCTAGAGTGTGTCTCAAAACAAACAATCAGAAAATAAACAGTTGCAGACGATCGATTATAGCGATATTTCTCTGTTTGCAAACATTACGTCAGATTTGTTTTGTTATTAGAACTATTTGTTTCAACAGCCAATAGTTCTCTGGTTGCACATTTATAACAATAGTGACAAAACAAGAAATATCGTTATTGATAATGGGCCTGTTTTGCAATTGAGTGATTTCACACATTTGGGTAGCCTGTGAACAGACTCCAAACTCGTGTTCAAGGCATACACCCTTCTGATCTTTTTCTTTCTTTTACTAAAAAAAGGAGTTTTACTTTATGTAAAATGTTCAAGTGAAAGACAAAAGCCAGTTTGAGATCAGCTCTATTTTCGTTATTTCTCTGTAGGTGAATTGGGCCTACTTTAACCGCTTGCATGCGGTAATTTGATGTTAATAAGACTCGCTTATATGCGGTTAATTATACGCGAATCGGCTGATGCTAAAGGTCTCTGTGCAAATGTAACTTTTCCTTTTGTAACAGATGACCATTAGGGATGCTATAAACTCTGCTATGGAAGAGGAGATTAAAAGAGATGACCGTGTTTTCTTGATGGGTGAAGAAGTTGCCATGTATGATGGTGCATATAAGGTGATTGTTTACTTTGTAATTTTTTTTCCTCTACAACACGAAAAAAGGTAAAGCATGCACTGGCCTCAGGTCCAAATGACCAGATCTTAATCCTTTAATCTCTGCTATCAAAATAGTAAATTCTCTTTTCTCATTCCCATACATTTATTGTACTTGTAGCAGTAGTGAGGAGAAATAATTTGTTAAATTCTCAATAGAAATTTGCTCAGTTGTGATGAATGGCAATCGTTGCATACTCTGTGTGTAATCATTTTGGTACGTCTTGGTAGGTGAGTCGAGGATTGTGGCAGAAGTTTGGTGACAAGAGAGTTATGGACACACCCATCAGTGAGGTAAGTCAGCAGCATTGATGGTCATTCATTTTATCCTTGGCTTGTCTTTCATACGATTTGCTTGTGCTAACCAAATTTGTTCATTTCAGATGGGTTTTGCAGGTATTGCAGTCGGTGCTGCTATGGTAAGTGAAGTTTAAAAGTGGAATGACCATTCAGAGCTCAAAATTATGTAACTGTGATTGCCAATACAGTGTAGCAGTTGATTACTGCGATTAGTTTTGAGCCCTGCTGTGTATTTTTTAAAAGTTGTTCACATTTATTATCTAACGGCATATATCCCTTTCAAGAAAGTAATATTAAGCATTTAGATGCAGTTTTAGTATAAATTAATTTTTTGATTTTTTTTTTGTTTTAGGCTGGCCTTAGACCAATTTGTGAATTCATGACTTTCAATTTTTCGATGCAGGCCATTGATCAGGTGAAAATCGTTCAATATTTGTTATTCCATTTTAAATCTATTTATTTAATAAATACTATTAATATTGGTTTTCTTATCTTTCCATGGTACAATGTCAAATTGTGTAGTTGCAGAAAAATCCATACCTCCCCCATGGAAAGTTATTGGAAATTCTAAGTGGGGGGGGGGGGGGGGGGGGGGGGAGAGCAGAGTTCTCCGGAAGCTCTGGCGACCGGCGAAAATCGCCGTCTACTCGTCCTGGGGCTGCCGGCTAGTCAGAAAATATTCGGGGGGAAGATAAGAATAAATCCATCCTATTTTCTTACCAAAACTTGTATGGCTATAAAAACAAATCCTTTGTAGCCATAAGATAAAACAAAAGTGATTTCTTTTGGGCCATAATGTTTTTCTTTAGTATAAATTATAAAGCATATTAAGGGTAGCAATAATTTTTTTCAGTGAATAATAAAAAGGTTAAAAACTGGCTGAAAATGAAATGATTTTTTTTTCATATCTGTTGTGCTCAAAATGCACCAGAATGCATCTCCAGTGTCTTCATTTTTAAAAATTTTCCGCGGACCCCCCTAGATACTCGTGCCCTTTGGGCACTCAAGTGCCAGGTGCCGCCTACTTTCAATTTACAGCCAGGTAGTCTAATTTCTCTGGAGAACCCTGGGGGAGGGCCCAAAAAGCCAAAGATTTTTTAAAAAGGAAAGTATGAAGCTAAACTGGAATTTCCAGAGGGGTGGGGGTTCAAACCAAGAAACCTTCCATGGGAGGGGTATGGACATTTTCTACAGCAGCTATATGCATATAAGATTGTTTGGTCACTCTTCAATGATAAAAGTGTTCCAAAATCTTTTAGTTTTTAGTGCCGCCATCACTAAATTAGAAAATATTTGCAACTCGTTGATAACTAAAGGCAATTCCTATATTTATTTTTGGTGGGTGGGTGGGGAGGGGGGGGGGGGGGGGATGGAAAGGACTGATTGCACTTGAGATTGATTGGTTTGATTTGTTAATACCGACAGTCTTCTCTTTTTCTCTTTGCGTTACAGGTCATAAATTCTGCAGCAAAAACATTTTATATGTCTGCTGGCCAGGTATGGAAATACCAAAAACCTTTACAAAAGAGTGAAAAACAAAGGGTGTGAAACATCAAGAATGCGAAATGCTTGTGAAAACACTACCACCTTTGTCTTACACCTACATGCATGTTTCTACAGTTTTCTTGTTCAAACTTCCACTACGAGTGTTAACATGACTGTTACTCTATGAAAACATGGAAAGCATTTTCTATTTTTAATGATACAGCTGTAGTTAAGAACACTTTTGAAAGTAACATTTAATGTTTGATTTCTCAGACATGAAGTACATGCAAGGTATGTTAAATTACAGTGAAACCTCTATTAAGTGGACACCGTCAGCACCAGGAGAAGACAGCATCCCCTTAATAGAGGTGTTCCTTTGATAGAGGTGATAATTACAAAGATTACATGTATACTGATGAGGGTTTTGCTAGCCAGGACCAGGAGAAGTAATCCCTTAATGGAGGTGCCCCAAAGTAGAGGTTCCACTAAAGATAAAAATGAATACTTTGCCATAAATCTGTACTATTTTATTTTCTTCTACATGTAGGTTCCAGTTCCCATTGTCTTTAGAGGTCCAAACGGTGCATCAGCAGGAGTGGCTGCTCAGCATTCTCAGTGTTTTGCTGCATGGTATGGTCACTGTCCTGGTCTGAAGGTTCGTGAAGCCGCCATGTTATGTGCAACATCAGACTTTATAAGTGAATGGTATTGTCTGTTATTAAGGACAGTTTAATATCAACTCAACTTATCAACCCCTTAATACAGTGGAATTCTGATTTTTCAAACCTCCAAGGAAAATGGAAATTGCTTCGAAAAATCGGGAGTTCGAAAAATCGATGGTGGTATTGACTGAAGTCAAATCCAAGGGAAACGAGTTTTGGTTCGAATAATCGAGAGTTAAGAAAAATTGAATATTCGAAAAATTGGGATTCCACTGTAGTTAAAATTATTTTGTAACTCTGCAGATTAGCTTCTGTTTTGTTTTATTGATCACCAAATAACCCGTAAGTATTTAATTTGCCCTGCTACCTCAAGTAGCACTTTTAGCTACAGTAGTTTGCAGGTGGCAGATATTGTTAATAATATAAATATTGTTTAGTTTTCTTAAATAAAGTTGTTGTTGATGCTCGATGTTGTGTATGCTGCAGGTAGTGTCTCCATATTCAGCTGAAGATGCGAAAGGTTTACTTAAGTCAGCTGTCAGAGACTCTGATCCAGGTAAAATGCTACAATTGATGTGTTATTTATAATAGAGAGGTGAGAATAGAACTACAAAAAGTGGTACACAAAGAGGGGTACATGTACATTGTATAACATCACCTCACGGTCTAGTCAATCTACACGTGTAAGCATACACTGTGATTTTTCATAGTTTATGGAAACAGTAAAATAATAGGAACGATGGAAGAAGGGCAGAAGGGAATTTTGTTAGTTTTTGTTGATTTTTTTCTTTTTCCTCAGAATTACAGCTGTATGTCATATATTTTTAGAGATTTTCACACTTGTTTGTACATACCTACACTGTAACAATGTTCTGTAATGTTTTGGTTTGGAAGTGTACAAATTAATTTCAAAGAATGTTCTCATAGTTACAGCCATTTACCTAACAGCAATAATATTATTTGTGTTTATTGTAGTTGTCGTTCTAGAAAATGAAGTCATGTATGGTTCACAATTTGAAATGTCAGAGGAAGCTATGGATGCAGACTTTTTAATTCCCATTGGTAAAGCCAAGGTTGAAAGAGTGGGTAAGTGGTGTGTTATTCGTTGAACAAAGATTGCCAAAGATGTCTGAAGGAAGATCCAAAGATGTTTCGACGTTTTATAAGGGAAAACATGATAGCTAATGTGAAGACATTGATATCTTCACTTTTCACAGTTAAAATAAAAATATTGATATCTTTTTATGTGTTGAGATAGGTTTTTTTCTGTGGTGTGAGAAATCCTTGTACTTCACTGAAATTTATATAATAATTTGATTAGTTTCTTTCTGTTGTAGGAAACCACATCACCCTAGTTGCACACTCAAAATCTGTTCAAATTGCTTTGGATGCTGCACAACAGTTAGAGACAGAGGGTGTGGACTGTGAGGTACATGTGATGGTTTGACAATAATGCATTTGCTTAATAGACAAGTTTGCCTTGACAAGAGGCATATTCTTCAACACCAGAACATCTGCTGCCAACAACCAAAGGCTTACACCAGTTACACTGTAGTTTGACTCAGTGCAAGATGATGGAACATGATGCCCAATAATTTAAAAAGGCGAAATAATATACACTGTACTGCAAAATACTGTATATATAAAGTGAAATGTGGTGGGTTAAAAAAAGTATACAGTGACACAATGACTTTCTGGAAAGCAAGAAAATATACTAGTTTCTTAGATGGATTGCACATTTATACTATCACAGGATATCATTTGATCAAGACTAGCAGTAAGCAGTCAAAATATTGCAGTCTAAATGTACATCTAAAATGACTACATTGTGAGGCAAATGACAATACACTTAAAGTGCCCCTGTGATCAAATTTTTGATTTTCATTTTTTTACATTTTCGTGTACAATTAGACTTACTTACTCATCTTGCCAAATTTCAATCCATTACGAACATCAGAAGTCATTTTATTTTATCATTTATTTCTGAGAATTTATGGCCGCCATTAATCAACCTTGTTCCAAGGCTTGGTTGCGAATGGGAGAAAGTGACGTCAAAGACTCAAACATACCTCACGGGTTGAAATTATAATAACAATAAGTATTGAAAATCACGCGAAAAGCAACAAAAACTTTGGACTTGTTCTTCGTGCAATTTTCTATGCTTATTGTTATTATAATTTCAACCCGTGAGGTATGTTTGAGTCTTTGACGTCACTTTCTCCCATTCGCAACCAAGCCTTGGAACAAGGTCGATTAATGGCGGCCGTAAATTCTCGGAAATAAATGTTAAAATAAAATGACTTCTGATTTTCGTAATGAAGTGAAATTTGGCAAGATGAGTAAGTAAGTCTAATAGTACACGAAAATGTAAAAAAATGAAAATCAAACATTTGATCACAGGGGCACTTTAATTATGCCACAGGATAAGTGTACCTTACATGTGCTCTGGAGAAGGGTTCAGTCTGAAATTTCAATAATTATTATTTTGTTGTTTACCGTCAGGTTATCAACCTTCGTTCCATTCGACCAATGGACACAGAGTGCATTTCAAACTCAGTCAAGAAAACTAATCACCTGATCACCATTGAAGGAGGCTGGCCTCAATTTGGTGTAGGAGCAGAAATTGCCGCTACTGTCATGGAAGGTAATGTCTTCAATAGTTCAACATAACAACAGACAAGTCACTGAGTACTTTTTACTTGTGTCTTATTGTTTTCGTGCATAATGTCTACTGTCTTAATAGAGAATACTTTCCGCCTTTTACTTGGGGACTCCTGCATCTTTACACATTGTTCAGTTATATCCCCCCCCCCCACCCCAACATGTCAGGTCAATGGAAATTCTGAGGGGCAGACAGGACCCAAAACCCAACCTTTTTATGAAGCAAAACTACGAATTCCATAGGTGTGACCTGGGCAGGGGGTGCATGGATTTGGAACAATGCATTGTGAACTTTTCCCTACATGTATTTTACCCACTTCCTGCAAGATCATCAATGCCACTTTGTCCTGTAAAGATTGTATTATGTTGGTTTCTGTCACCTTCAGTCTTCTCTTCCAGTGCCTTTTCCCCCTTCTGTTTTCATTATATCCTCCTTTTTGTTTGGGTTCCTGCTCGATCCCCTGTCCCAACCTCCCACCCAACCCCCTCCACCCCACCCTACCCCCCCCCCCCCCCCACCCTACCCCAAACCCCCTGCCCCAACCCCCCACCCCCAGGTACATGTATCACACAATCTATTCTTTGTAATACAAGAGGACTCCTGTGACTTGTAAGAATCAAAGCAGTACATGCTAGCCATGCGAAAAGATCAAACTGATTGCATCATATTGTTTGCTTTCCAGGTGATGCATTTGATTACCTTGATGCTCCGATATTCCGAGTCACTGGTGCGGACATCCCTATGCCTTATGCACAACTATTGGAATCAAATTCTGTTCCTCAAGTGGAAAATGTTGTTCTTACTGTGAAAAAATGCCTCAATATAGCTTAACAAGACTCTGGAGAAAGAAAATAATAGAAGATTAATACTAACTTCTAGATGTAAATTGCTATTGTATCAAATAATACGTTTTTATGAGTGGCAACTTGAATTACCACACAAGCTGCTATCATATTCTAGTCTCCTATGTAGACTTTCTTTGGGCATGTCATGCATTTTTTCACATTTATATTACATGATAAGCCCAAAGGACGTGTGTGGGAGACTAGTCTAACTTTAGACATGGGAAGGTCCTTTAACATATATTTCTATCGTTGAAGATTTCTCTGCAGCTTTTTGAGAGGAGCTTGAGATGACAACAGATTTGGCAAATGGTCATTCTTTTTTTTTAAATTCTGTATTTTTTTCTAACAATAGGGTGAAACCTCAAAATAATATGTTTGAAAGTAGAACTGTTTGTCAACTTACATAAGGTGAAAAGGGAGGCCTGCAAGCAAGATCCTCTGCTCAGGTTTTGCACATATTGCACTGGTCTTTTGTGAAGCAGTGAAGCCGTGAGTTATGAGAGGTAAATCCCAACCTACCACTGAGTTTCTCATAACTTGCAGATTCACTGCTTACATGAAGTAATAGTGTTAAATTCTAACTGAGGTCTACCTTTTTGCAGACGCGATAAGGGCTTTGATACAACAAAGATTTTTAGTCGTACAGGATACAGTGTGCTTGTGCCATTTTCTCAACCAATCAGAAATTAATAAAACCAAACCCCATTGTGACTCTTTCATGTACGTTTTCCTGCACTTGGCGCTGGTTGCTTGCATTTTCTACATATTTTCTTGTAGTTTTGATTGGTTTACTGCGTTGTTTGGGTCTGTTGAAGCAGTTTTCAGTTGAGTGTCGTAAAACCACAACTAAAGTAATCACTCTGGCCAATCAAAACAGACACAGACAATCCAACGAACCAATCAGAATGCAAAGCAAATACATAAAGCTGCCGCTAAGCATGGGAAAACGCGTGCAAGTGAGACACGATTGGTTTTGGTTATACTTTCTAATTTGTTTAGAAAGTGGCATGTGATTTTTTAGCCAATCGCAGAGCGTAGCATAGCAAAACCAAAGCAATTGCAAAATGACTTTTGATACTCAATTGAAAACCGCTCTATAATGATTAGTCAGATCCAAAGTTGACCTATATGAACATCATCAGGTACTTGACCCTTTCACTCCCAGAGTCAATTATGGAGACATGTAGTGTACTTCTAACTTTTGAGTCTGTGGACGAAATCCTATGGTGTGACCATTCAAATGAAACCTCTTCAGCAGTACTTTTACATGGTAACATTTGTTATTCAATATTTTACAAAAATTAATGAAATTTGGGAATTTTCTTGAATTTTGATATTTGGCACTCTTGGGAGTGAAAGGGTTTAGGACACCTATTTCATGTCTGTCAGCGTGAAACCGTGACTTTCATATTAGTTTTTATATTAAATGGTATTTTTGCAACCGTGTAAAACTGCAATATGACTGTTATACTGCAGTTCCTTGGTAAATTGTCTTTGTTTTGTGAATAGACCTTTTGGTGTAAATCCGCTCTATGGAATTTGAGGGCAATTATTTGCCATTGGATTCCAATTTTATTTTCCAAAGAAACACTGCATTTTCGTAACATGTTTGCCCTATTTTCAAATTGCGGATTTTACTCCAAACAGGTCCATTTGTGATATCTGCCGTGCACAATGTTACCTCCTGTATTCAGCTGTAGAGCGTTCAGTTGAAGAACGGTTTTTAAATTGTAAAACCGTGGTGTGTTTGACAAACTGTATGGCAAATTGTTAGGTAAGAAAAAGTACCGTAATAAAATGAATGGTTTTAATATTAATCAGTCATCAATAGAAACGTTTGCCAACCAGGCTGAACAAGATTTTTCCAGGCCACGTTTTTAATATCCGGCGCATAGGTCCCACCTTGTACCTATGAAATTAAAGGGAGTCTGGGAACGAGGAAACGGAAGCGGTTGCATCAGTTAGCGACGAACCTTATTAGCCCTTATGCATGTTTACGTCAGACTAGCTAATTTCACCCCCAAGCCTCGCTTTCGAAGTGTAAACCTGTGACAATCTCACTGAAAAACAACGTGAACTTGTCAAAGGTTTGCAAGGAATTTCGTGCAAACGAGGCTTGGTGGTGAAGTTTGAGCTGGTGACGTCATCATGCATAAGGCCTAATCTCTCTCGGATCTCATGTAAGACAATTATTAACTTACAGGATGTATAGGGCCTTTGGTCGGAATGTCTTAGACATGCTAAATATGGTACAGTGGTCAATCTGGTGTAGGGCGTTTTGTTGCGAATCGACCGGTTTGGGTCAGTGCAAGCAGTCGAATGCTTGTGTCGCTTTTTTTGCGTGTGTACACGGTTAGCGATATCTTTTTCTTACTTTATTTTTCTTTTCTTTTTCTTTTTTTGCGGTTATAATGTTACGTTATTTTACTCTTGTTTGCTTTCGGCATTTATAGTCTAGGGCACTGTGTTCTATTTTCGCGGGCTTTTAAAACACTCCCGTTAACACGTATAAACGCATAAGTTTTTATGCGTTTAGGCCTCCTGTTCACACGTAAACGCTAAAAATCTGCATTGAGCATGCGTAGATAAGTAGTATCTACGTCAGCGTTTACGAAAATATCCGTTTACGTACGCTGTCCACACGTAAACGGGTAAACAGCGTTTTCGAAAACATCGACTTTGGAGAGCGTTTGCGAAAATATCCGTTTATGGTGACCGTTTTCATAGTTTACGTGTGGACGGGTGGCCTAAACGCAAAAAAAGTTATGCGTTTACGAAAATAAACGTACACGTGTGGACGGGCCTTACACTCCTGTGATAAACACGAAGCGACAAGATTTATACACACAAAGTTCCATCGTGCTTAACTTTGCGAGGAGGCGTGCCCGTCAATTGAATAGGCCATTTCCGAGTTACGTTATGCCTCGTTGTCAAAGCAAGGCTAGGTGCACAACCTTTCATATGGAGATGAGTTTTTATTCAAATGCAAATAAAACTCATTTCCCAGTGGCGGATCCAGGGGGGATCCGGACCCCTATCAGACATGTGTCTCCCATGTGGTTCATAAAAATAATAGAATAAAATTGTTTTATACGTAGTTGTTTCACTTCCAGCAGTTGACTGATTGTCAAGTTTTTGACTTAACAAACACATTTGGATTCTCAGGAATGCCGGAAATGGCGTTTTAGTATAGGTAATCATACGGTTTCGAGTTCAATTTGGGATTAATTTGCACGAGTGAGTTTTTCAAAAAGCTCAAAATTGCACGAGCCGCTTCGGCGAGTGCAATTTGAGCTTTTTGAAAAACTCACAAGTGCAAATTAATCCCAAATTGAACGAGAAAACCGTATGATTACTTATTAATAATTATACATGAAAAAAAATTGCATCCATTTTTGTTTGGAAATTTTTTTTTTTGCAAAAATTTTTTTTTGGAATTTTTTTTTTCGATTTGTAATTTGCACTGGTGTTACACTTTTTGCACCGGTGTTACACGTTTTGCACTGGTGCTACACTTGAACTGCACTGCTCTTAGCCAATCAGAATCGAGTAATTTTTTCATGTATATTATTAGAGGGCAAAATCGGAAAAATTTTCCGGGAGACATGCACCCGGACCCCCGCTTTCAGAAATTTTTGGATCCGCCCCTGTTTCCATATGAAAGGTTGTGCACCTAGCCTCGCTTTGGCAACGAGGCATAACGTAACTCGGAAATGGCCTAATCTGATTCATTGGCTAACTAAGTTTGTTGGGTGCTCACGGTAAGTCGCGTCACAGTGTAAGATTTCCCGAGTTCATAGATAAAATTAACAAAGACAAATTCGTTTTTTTTTACTCATGCGCTTTGCTGCATGAGTTAAGGTTCTCCCCATTCTCGTCCCCAGAGCCCTCGTTTCGTTTGGTCAGCGGAAAAAACGAAGGCTCTGGGACCAAAGCCTTCCGGATGTCGTAAAATCCACGACATCCGTTAGCGCATGCCTAATGCATTAATGTACTATTGCGCTTGCTCAATACCAGAAACCGGACATAATAAAACCCATTCTCGTCCCCAGAGCCCGCGATCCTTCTGGTCTGCGCCAGGGATCACGAACTCTGGCCTGTTCCGGTAGGATTTCGGTTCTGATTGGCTATTGCAAATACAATAGAATAAGACCGGAAGAGAAATTTAGATTCAACATGGCGGACGGTAGAACTCCGACTAAGCGGTATTCAAAGGTGGAAAATTCTGTTTGCCGAACGTGTAACAGTAATATTATAACCACCCGTTGGATTTGTTTGGAGTTAAAGTAACCGAAGAAGGAATAGTGAGTGATTTAGAAAAGTTTTGCGGGTTAAAAATCACTTGCGCCGATGGTTTTCCCTCGCGAATATGTAGATCTTGTTACGTGAAAGTCACTAAATTTCAGGAGTTTGTTAAGATGGTTATCCAGTCGAAAACTCAACAAGAGTCGGTCATTCGATCAAAAAGAGCAAAATCGTTAGAAGACAGCCCGACCTCCGCCTCTTCGCCAAGTTCAAGAAGAGAGAAAAAGAAGACTAAGGGCCCACACGTACGTGCTGTTCAATTTTGACATGTATAGTCTAATTTTAAAGCTTATGTGTCGGAACTGTTTTTAGAACGGGGCATGACACAATAGGATTGGAAAGTACTATTGTTGTTCATTGGCATTCAAATAAATGACCTAATAATATGTAGTTTGGCCATGTTACCCGCAGATCAGATGATGTAAACATGGAAGTCAATTGTTATTTCATTGATTATTTCAGACAGGAAAAGAAGGCATTGGTTTCTTTGAGCTGACTTGATTTCATCAAGTGATGAATTGAAGTATAGACCTTTTTCATAATGGCGGCCAATTTATTCATTCTGTTATATGTATGTTAATTAGCCTCACTGGCCTCATTTTAAAGTAAAAATTCTTTTGAATTTTGACACGCTAACGAGGCCACTAGGCTAATTAACATAGATATAAACGAATAAATTACTCGCCTGCCATTATAAAAAAGGTCTATAAGTACCGTAAATCCTCGAATAACTGCCTGGGGTGCTTATTTCAAATTTAGGATAAGGCAGGGGCTTATTTAATTTGTCCCAAATTTTGGCCAGATGGTCATTTAATTTTGTAACATTTGTGCTTAGCAGTGAATTTTTTTGCTCTTATTCGTTGCTCGGGCCTAGCTACAGCTTCTTATACTAGTGCATACTCACCTTGCCTCGATTTTCAACATCACCACCGCACTGCATGCTGGGAATAAACAGATTTTTTTTGACAGCGTCCATTCCGTCCTCCACAATTTTCATATATATACTAAGTCCACAGCCACTCTCACCCACCGCCGAAATTTCGCGCTTGTTGTGTTCTCCTGTGGTCGCAACTTCCAAAATATGCCGCGGTAGGTCGAGAAATTCATCCAGAGTCGAGTCCCAAAGCTACTTCGTTTCCAGGCGGCCATTTTTCCAATTCAACGAGCAACGAGCCAAATTCGTAAACGAAGTACAACATCTAACTCGCTTCATTGAGAAGTGGACTCTGAACTACCTCCAAGCTTAATGATGCTCATCAGGCAGCTACTAAAGATGAAAAATGGCTGTGAACTTACCAAAAATCGTAGATAATTCATATTGGACCCTTTATTGCAAATCAACCTAGCAAAATGAGATCATCACAATGACGTTTCCAGTAAACTCGAGCCTTCAGTGTTTTAGAACAGCAGCACTTTCAATGGTAACTCCAAATATGAAGTCACGAAATCCTATGGGGCGTGTGTATGCAGAAAATCACTCAAAAACGTAAAAATCCTCAGGTGTGAATGGGTTAAGTGAATTTCACATCAAGAAAGGATTTATGTGGACTGCACACAGATGTCTCCTATCAGGAAGGAAACATTGGAGACATTTGAGCATAGGCTAAGATATGTCCACTTTTGATGTAGTTATATCTCATGATCTGTGATTTTAAGCCTGCATTTTAAGATTAGGGACTGTACAATAGCAGGAGCTCCAAATTAATTAACATCCTACCCCCCACCCCAATGAAAGGAACAAAATTAATTCTCACCCACCAACCTTGAACAAAGATCAAGAAACCCTATCCCAATTCACCTCTCTATCTACACAACAATAGCAATTCATCAGGTACAAATATGGGATCATAGGGTTTCTCCCATTGCTCAGCAAGGAATAAAGATTGACCCCTTTGAGTCAACTCATGCACCCCTCCCATTGGACATTTTATATTCTCTTGTAGGATGGTTACCGCCTAGAGAAGAACACAGGAAATATCATTTTAAAGTGAAACATAAGTTAAGCTTATATAAGCAAGCTTACATCAAAACAACAACAAAAATCCCTCACATCGTACCAAAAAAAAAAAAAGGACAAGATGTGCTTCGTCTACCACGATCGTTTTCGCCTTTTCTTTAAATACAGGGGTCTTCAGCAATTAAGAAACTTTCTTGTTGTCAACAAACGCCTCTGGATGTGCGAATATTAGGTCGTAAGTTGAACTTCTCAGCATTTCTATCGTAACATCAAATGACACTTCATCGTTGTCATCTTCTTCGGTGGCCACACGATCCCCTTTCTTTACACACACACTTAAACCACCTTCCCTCATCTTCACTATTTGGTCGCGAATGAGGGCATTAAGCGGCGAAATAACAAGTACAGTGGACTTCTTCTCTGTGGGTTTCCCTCCAAAAGCCATGAAATCAAACACCGGTGCCAAGAGCTGATAACGATTTGCCATATCCAGTCGGCAAAATTGCCAAAACGTCTTTATTCTCAACAACGAGACATTTTAAAACTTCATACTGCTTCTCTTTCAATAGAAGATTGGCCAAACCTAAAATGTTTAGGCAAAATTCAAAGCGTCGTGGAATAAATCAACTTGGTCAGCCATTTTGGATTTGCTCTGAGCCTGCGCAGAACGACCGGAAGTCCGCGAATCGCGGACCCGAAATTGGAACATGCCAGAGTTCGTGATCCCTGGCGCAGACCAGAAGGATCGCGGGCTCTGGGGACGAGTTCGTGTGTGCATTCTCGTCCCCAGAGCTCTCGCTTCGTTTGGTTGAGCTCTGGAGACGAGAATGTTGTGTGTGGAATGGCGTTCGAAACGACTGTACAAGACTTAACAATTACAGGAAAATATCGCGCTGAAAAAGAAAGAAGAAAAGCTTTACGTGTTGCTGTTATTTAGAAGAAAGATTGTCTTTGCTTTTTGCCTACTGGTTTTAGAAAGTCTTCGATAAGTCAACCGATTTCTTTCGTTTGGGAGCTGTGTATTTATCGTTTCGCTACTGAACGCTATCATATCCGAACAAATCAATTGATGGGACAGCTAAGGGTGCGTTCCTCTGGGATGATCCGGATCCGGATCACTGATCCAAGATCACTCGGATCATGAAGCATCAAAGGAACCGACGAATCCACTCTGGACAAGGATTCATCGTTTCCTTTGATGCAGCATGATCCGTGTGATCTTGGATCAGTGATCCGGATCCGGATCATCCCAAAGGAACGCACCCTAAGTTTGGGACCCTAAGTTTGTTGATGGACACGTTGTGGTGATTGATTAGGCTTATTTTATCGAACAGTGGTAAGAAATATCGAGAAATTTTTGTTTTGCATTCGTTTCATGTTATTTTAATTGGGCTTCAAGTGACCTTCGTTTCCCTAGATTTGTATTTCAAGTTGTAGCAAAGAGTACTACCTATTAAATAAAGAAAATATAACTTGCTTACGAGAGTGCTGATAGCGTTGTTGTGTTGTTGTTATTTAAAATGGGTAACCTAGTGGTAATATTTCTTTTCACTCTTGGGCTTTTTTCAGGATTTCTGCCTCTCTTTACTCGTCCCTATAGCAAGCACCCGGCATACTTCTTTAATGTTCGTGGCCGCTTTAATATAGATTCGTCTTCCAAGACACATACTGATTATTTTCGGAAACGAATCGCTCATATTTAGCGACAATCAGATCCCGTTATACTTTGAAATTTAGCAACCGTATCTTTACCTGGTAAACCAAACAAAACTGGGTGACATTGGTCGTTGAATGCGTTGAAATTAAAACGTTGGTTTTGTTGATGTAGTCGTCATAGTCAACTTGAACTTCAACCGGAAGTAAAACCTTATGCGTAGAAGGGTAAAATTTTTTACTTTGTTGCGCATTCATTTTTAAACGGCCAATCAAAAAATTCAAATTTATTTCCGTTACCAGAGCTACACGAGACGCAATTAAAAAAAACCGTGGAGCTCTGGGGACGAGAATGGGTTCCCCCTTCGTTTTTTCTTTGTCACGATTGTGATATAAGGTCCTCTCACTTGGCTTCCTTGTGGTACTGCCTATGTCATTGCGTCGACGAAGGAGACGCTTCCTAATCTTGTCGGCTAGGCGGAACGAATCGAGAAAAGTGTCGGTACCAAATCTGCGCCATCTTGAAACGTCACAATAGTATCCAGCATGCTTAGCACGTCGTCAGTCTAAGCGGAACGAATCGAGAAAAGTGTCGGTACCAAATCTGCGCCATCTTGAAACGTCACAATAGTATCCAGCATCGCGTGGAAATCAGGCATCATCCTGGGGAGCCGGGGTTCCGAATATGGCGCGTTTTCAGGGTCAAAATTAGATATGTGTAACTTCTGCCTTTTGACTTTCTAAATAAAATCTTTTTATGCATTACTACTTTTAAAAACACGTCGTTCTTTGTAAAGTAACTTTTGAAACACGTTAACAGGCTCGTGCCGACTTTTAAACCCTCTACTTTGTGCATTACTACTTTTAAAAACACACTAGTACTCTACTCTTTGTAATATTACTTATGAAACAAGTTTGTAGGCTCATGCCGACTTTTAAACCCGCTACTTCTCTCGTTTCATATTTGTAAAGCCGTATGATGTCACGCAACACTCCATGATTTGCGAACACTCCATGATGACTTGCGAACACTCAATGACTTGCGAACGCTCAATGACTTTCGAAACACTTTTCGCCAGGCGTTCCTTGTCCTACTTGATCACGTGATCGATAAAACCCACGTTTCTTTTAGCTGACAGTCTCTCGATCTCGATTACGGTAACACATCTTCAGTTTTTAATAGATTCAAACGTTCTCAGAGAGTGCGCTCAGCGCCTCATTGAAACTGCTGAGCGAATTACAAATTCTTCATCGCCTAATGCTGCCGCGTCTACTACGACAACATCAACTGAAACGCGGCCGAGTACGAGTACGCCAAATCTGACAACTACCTTCACACCACTATCTATGATTTTTTTGACAGTGCTCCGTCCCGCTGCGACGCACGAGATTACATCTGAACGCATGTGGCACAACATTACTACACGAGAATCATTAAATTGTGTTCATTCCTTGCTTAAGGAAAGGACTCAAGAATTTTTCTGGTCTTTACTAGCATTCGTGAGATTCACAAAAAAGCAACTGCCGTGTAGGAGTTTAATTTTGCGGGAGTTAATTTTTGCGGATTTCCTTCGATCCGCAAAAAAAAATCTCCCGCAGATAAAAACTCCCGCAAAATTTTCCTCCGCAGAAATATACTCCCGCAGAAAAATTAGTAAATCTTGTTTTACAGTGAACATATTGCTCTCATAACTCCGAGGCGACTGGCACAACAGTAATCTGTATTCCCGATTCAACTACAGACACGTCCTCAAAAGAACCAGAGACTGTTAGCATAATCGACTAATACGTTTTTATAGGAACGTACAATAATTCACTCAGGTTTTCTCGTTGTTTATGTACGTTTATGTTGGCGCTAGAACAGCAACCCTAACTATGGCAAAAATTTCCTCGTACGCGGTATGCTGCAGGTTATCTGTTGGATGTCAAATCAAACGCTATTACAAAGCAACGGAGGTTTTATCGTAGCTCCACTGAGACACACTACTCAACTACAGAACTAACTTAGGAGCTAAAAATTATTGCAAGAATTCATGATTTCACTGCAGTGGAATTATAGACTACGGCTTTTTGAGAGTCGGATCAAAGACGCCTATATCCGTGATGCCGGAAACACTCAGGCTCTCAAGTCTTGCACGCCGCAGACCGCAATGTAGACATTAAATCACGGCCTGAGAAATTTAACGATCCTGGCACTTTCAAAGCGATAACAAACTTTAGCCGATGAGCATTTATCTTGCAACAAAAGTGAGCCAAAGAAACCACAATGCATGCCAATAGAGCTAGCACCGAATAACGGCATAAAGAAATAAAATAATTCTAACGGCTCTGGACAGCATGAACCCTCCTATCAATCTGAGAAATAATCTGCTGAGATCAAAAGATTTATATCATCGAAGAGAACAAATATATTTCTTTACTGTGATCTAAAGGCACAATCCTCTCTAAAGTATTACTGGGAAAGCTTTATACTTTAGGCTTTTAAAATACTTTTTTGCGACGAGTGGGAGTCGTGTTTAGCCTGTTTATTTTTTATACCACAAAATTGACGCCATGTTTTTACACATAAAGTCGGTCCTAGATCCCTGTGGATTCTTGATCACGTGATCAAGTAGGACAAGGAACGTCGCAAGTCATTGAGCGTTCGCAAGTCATTGAGTGTTCGCAAGTCATCATGGAGTGTTCGCAAATCATGGAGTGTTGCGTGACATCATACGGCTTTACAAATATGAAACGAGAGAAGTAGCGGGTTTAAAAGTCGGCATGAGCCTATAAACTTGTTTCATAAGTAATCTTACAAAGAGTAGATTACTAGTGTGTTTTTAAAAGTAGTAATGCACAAAGTAGCGGGTTTAAAAGTCGGCACGAGCCTGTTAACTTGTTTCAAAAGTTACTTTACAATGAACGACGTGTTTTTAAAAGTAGTAATGCATAAAAAGATTTTATTTAGAAAGTCAAAAGGCAGAAGTTACACATATCTAATTTTGACCCTGAAAACGCGCCATATCCGAAATGTCACATGTGAATAATCTATTTGTCTTGATTTAGTTTCGGATATTTTCCCGATTTTGGAATCGTACGGCTCAATATTTCAATGCCTATTAAAAGTACGCAGTGGAAAAATTGGACTAAGGTTCTTCTCCGGACCAAGTAAGTTGTTGGGTCTCTTTGGAATCAAGCAAGAAGTTACAGATTTTCCTCGCTACCGTTCTGGTATGTTTTGAATGTTCTATCTTGATTTTGCTGTGGTTCTCTGCCTGATTTGGGAGCTTTCACCTAAATACCGACGTCGTTCTTCGCGATGTTCTACGGTACGGTGCAATTCGCTTATGTCTTGTAGCAATATTAATTCACTGACCGGCCGCGCCAGGCGAACGCAGATTAACTTTACAGTGCTCGAAATTGCGCCTGTATCGGGCGCATTTGCGACTAAAGATTTCGCAGTTTTGTGACTAAAATTTGTCTAGCTAATAAAGGAATTATATTCAACAGTCTTGTGTCTTACTTGCAACTGGTAGTTGTAATTTTATCCGAAAAATCCTGCGAAATTCACGTTGAATGTTGCGTGACTTAAACGTCGATTTCATGCTCCAGTCCAAGAACAGGCTTTCT
This sequence comes from Dendrophyllia cribrosa, assembly GCA_024195265.1. Taxonomy (NCBI): domain Eukaryota; kingdom Metazoa; phylum Cnidaria; class Anthozoa; order Scleractinia; family Dendrophylliidae; genus Dendrophyllia; species Dendrophyllia cribrosa. The sequence goes on along the minus strand of JAJLRJ010000001.1, from coordinate 4,381,083 downwards.
CAGAAATTTCTCATTTCCGGTTCCGGTATTAGTACATGTACTGAGGAGTATGATTTCATAATCGGAGAAATAACCGAAATGAAATCAAGACAAATATACTATTTATATGTCGGAAAAATCTGGGACCTTTCGGAGTACAAAGCACGGCAGGATTTTGCCCGATTCCACGGCGATAGCGTCGATTTCATGCTCCATTAACGCGGTGTCCAAGAACAGGCTTTCTCAGAAATTTCTTATTTCCGGTTCCGGTATTAGTACATGTACTGAGGAGTATGATTTCAGAATCGGAGAAATAACCGAAATGAAATCAAGACAAATATACTATTTATATGTCGGAAAAATCTGAGACCCTTCGGAGTACACAGCACGGCAGGATTTTGCCCGATCCCACGGCGATAGCGTGAATTTGTTTGATGTCGGCCCGACGTTTTTGCCTGCGTGACATATCTCGCGACATAGCCCTTTTAAACAGTGGCTGAATTCATTCATGAAACTGAGGTACTAGGTCAAGACGAGGTGCCACGGGATAAGGAGACGCACTATAATCTATGATTACTACTAGTTTTTAATATAAAACATTCAACAGTAACAACGTGGTTTGCAGAAACGATGAGTGAATGCTGGAGAAACTCTTCTCCATGTCAGACATCTTCTTATCTTGTTTGCTTTCAGATTTATTTAAAATATACGATGATTCAGTTTGTAAAGCTTACGCATAACGTTCGTTTTGCGATATATGGGGTAAACTACTTTGGAAGTCTTTTTGAAAATGTAAATTTGTTGTCAAATTCGCTCGTGTCTAGCTAACAGGTGCAAGGCGCGGAGAGATTTCTAGTTCTTTTCTTTCTTCGGCCGGATCCTAAATGGCATCCAGGTACAAGCAGAAACACATAAGTGGGTTGAAACGTGCAACTGTCTCTTGTACGCTTCAAAACAAGCTTCCGATTATTCAATTTGCTACGAAGTTGTTACAGCCTTATTTGGAAAATCAATATAAAAATATTAACCAATCAATTCGCTAGAACAACTTGCTTCTAATCTCGAGGGACCAAGGGGTTTCCAAATATGGTACTAAGCAAAAAGTGAATATCGGAAGCTGTGAATGCGCGTTACACGTTTCAACCCACTTATGGGTTTCTGGTACAAGCTATAAGGCTTTTTGGTCGCATTCAATGGTACTTGATACTCATGATAGCGGGCCGTCTCCTTTGTAATGTTATGACTGATATTTCCTGTGAACGAGACATCTTTTCTTTATTCTTGTGGCGTGTGAGGAAAGCATCGGCTGCTATACTGGTGCTGTGCATGTGAAGGTGCCATGAGCTCACTCAGTAGTAATTTGACATGCGGGAAAAAACTGAGCTGATTTGCGTTCGATTTGCGATCAATTTTCACCATTTCATTTGTATTCCTACATTGGAAAAATTCACAAATTAAGCCTATAGAACCAAGAAAAAAAAGAATTATTTTCTCTTGATAGAACCTAATTGTGAAACTACACAAATGTCACTCGTGTTTTGGGGAGCTATTGTTTGTACCGCAAGGCTTGACATAATTGGTTTATAAAACAACTCAAGAGGGCGTTGGCAAGGTGTGAATGGGGCGCCTAATTCGTGTGAATCAGATCAGTTATTACAATTTTTTGTTGGTTGCGTTGCATAATAACAGGACCCTCAGTTTCACGATCATCAGAAAGCTAAATTCATTTGCACCAAAACCATTGATGAAAGTCCCATATGAGGGCTTTCGCATTTGTGCGAGCGGGGCTGGAAAAAGCCGTACTTCTTTGCGGCATAGCCCGTTTCGCAGATACGGCAGCCATATTGATTTTGCCCCCAGGGCATCCCATAATGAACATTAAAAACAAAGGAATATATTAATTTAAATGCTCATTATGGGATGCCCTGGGGGCAAGATCCCGTATCTGCGAAACGGGCTATGAGGTCAGATTTGCCCTTCGCTTTTTCTTTCTGTTACGATTTTTATATAAGGTCCGGTTACTCGGCTTCCTTGTGGTAAAGCCTTCATTTATAAAACATTCAACAGTAACAAGGTGGTTTGCAGGAACGATGACTGAATGCGCGCAGGAGAAACTCTTCTCCGTGTCGGACATCTTCTTATCTTGTTTGCTTTTAGATATATTTAAAATATACGGTGAATGTTTGTAAAGCATGTGCATAACATTCGTTTTGCGATATATGGGGTAAACTGGTTTGGAAGTCTTTCTGTGAATGTAAACGTTGTTTCTATTTATAGTATAGAACGTGCGGCTTACCGTTTAGATTTTTAGAACGTTTTGTAGAAGTTATAAGCTCATGGTGAGAAATGACATAATTAATTAACATTGGCATGCAGGTCTGGAGCTCCTGACATTGGCCTTTACATTTATCTGGTACGGTCTTTGCGCTAGAAGGAGCTCGAGGTTCTTGGGAATTTCTGTTGTAGTTTACTGAAGATGTACATGTACCATAAACGTTTGTTACGCATGCGCATGAGCTACAATTACGCTGATCACTTTACTTTAATTGGTTGAATATTTTAATGTTCATTGCAAATTAAATAGATCAGTTTGTGCCCTGCCAAACGTAGACGAATCTTTTTTAAATTTCTAATATTTTTTGCACAAGACTGGTGCATAAATGACATTACAACTACGATTCTATATTTTGATTTTTCCTTCGTAAACTAACAAAGTCATTCATATAAACTAGCAGTAATCACAGATTATGGAGACGCGTTCGAAGGAATTTCTGGCGGAAATGAGCCCCTGAAAAAAAAAATAGGGGCGGCCATTTGGAAGACCGTCTACCAAAAAATCTCAAATTTTACTGCACATAAACCACAGGACAACCAACACGAAATTAGGATTGCGTTCTTCGAACGCGATTAGTTTTTTAGTGTCTAAACAAGCACTTGAAAGCCGGTTACTTTAATATTAATACTAACTGATTGTTTCATTCACACTGACAGAGTTTCACGCCTTCCATATTAATTCACGCCAATTCATGAAATCAGTAGCATCGTACTTCTTCTTCGTAGCGGGCAGCCAGATTTCGAGCGATAACTGTATATTGGACAAAAAAATGAAACAATTCGGATAATTTCTGCTGTAATTTAGCATCTGGCAGCTTGAAATTTGGCGAGCCCGACAGCAGTTCTGTTCGTAGTGACTTGAGCAAGTCAAAAACATCATACAAGGTTTGAATTTCTTCGTTGAATTGAGGCATTTGCTCGCTGACACGATGATCTCTCAGCAGACAGGGAAATAGCACTGACTTCTCCAAGGATTTAACTTCATCGGCGAATTTCTTCAGCGCACCGAGCAGACAATTTTCAGAATGAAATGGCAATCTGTTTTGGAACTCTTGGAAAGACAGCAGCCCGTCGTTTGGAACAAGGTTAAGCGTCGAAATTTTGATGTATCTCGCGACCAAAGCGAGTTGATTCAATCGGTGGCACGATTCTTGAATTTCCCGTTCTAGCGGAACAAAACTTCCTCCATCTTTGCTGGATTGGCCATATCCAAGCGATAGCTTAATACGCATCGCTTTCACCATGAAATAGAAAGCTCGCATATTCATGTTGTTTTGCAGAAAGGAATCGGTCGCTGTAAAGTTCGGAGGCATCAAGTCCTTTACAGGAAAATCGATCAACTTCATGGGAATTAGAACCGTGCCGTCCATCAAATCTACCGTTTGCAGAAATTGTTCCATCACAGCGAGGAAAGAGTGCTCAACAGAGTTAAAACGTCTCAACGACTCCATTTTACATAAAAACTTGTTGTTAAATTCGCTCGTGTCTAGCTAACAGGTGCAAGGCGCGGAGAGTTTTCTAGTTCTTTACTTTCTTGGGCCGTACCCTAAATGACATCCAGATACAAGCTATGAGGCTTTTTGGTCGCATTTAACGGTACTTGAAACTCTTGATAGCGGGCCATCTCCTTTGTCATGTTATGACTGATATTTTCGGCGAACGAGACAGCTTTTTTATTTATTCTTGTGGCGTGTGAGAAAAGCATCGGCTGCTATACTCGTGCTGTGCATGTGAAGGCGCCATGAGCTCACTCAGTAGTAATTTGACATGCTGGAAAAAAACTGAGCTGATTTGCGTTCAATTTGCAATCAATTTTCACCATTTCACTTTTATTTCTACTTTGGAAAAATTCACAAAGTAAGTCTATAGAACCAAGAGAAAATAATTATTTTCTCTTGACAGAAACTAATTTTGAAACTACACAAATGTCACTCGTGTTTTGGGGAGCTTTTGTTTGTACCGCAAGGCTTGACATAATTGGTGTATAAAACAACACAAGGGGGCGTTGGTAAGGTGTGAATGTGGCGTATTCTATTTTTTTTTGTCACGCCATTACCATTACTATTTGCACCAGTAGAAAACACATAAACTAAGCATATTCAGTGAATTTAAGAGTTCCTAAAATACTATTTTCATGTACAGGACGTATTTTCCTCATTTATGTTGTGTGTTATGCTTTCAGTGCGGCGATCCTGGTGGTCACTGGTGTTTTGGGGAGCTGTTGTTTGTACCGCAAAGATTAACATAATTGGTTTATAAAACAATACAAGGGGGCGTTGGCAAGGTGTGAATGTGGCGTATTCCAGGTTTTTTTGTCACGCCATTACCACCTAATTCGTGTGAATCAGATCAGTTTATATTACAATTTTTTTTGGTTGCGTTGCATAATAACTGGACCCTCAGTTTCACGGTCATCTGAAAGCTGATTTCATTTGCACCAGTTAAAAATTAACACAAACTAAGCATATTCAGTGAATTTTAGTGTTCCTTTCAGTGCGGCGATCCTTTAATACTGGTTTGTTCGCAGTTTCGAACGGAGGTCATGACTTGTGGCTTAATATAAACTGTTTGTTTTGGCCTAACTAAAATAGATCAACGTTGCATGTGTGACTATCCAAAAGAAATGAAACTCCATTTTACAAAACAACACGCTCTATTTTAAAACGTCATTTTATACGCAACTTAATTTAATCGTTTTATCATATGACCCGTCGGCACTGCAAGCATTTTCTTTTCAAAACCATTGATGAAAGTTCCGCGGTATGAGGGCCGTACGCATTTGCGCGATCGGGGCTGGAAAAAGCCATGAGGCATGAGGTAAGATTTTCTCTTCGTTTTATTTACTGTCCTGAATTTTTTATATAAGGTCCGGTTACTTGGCTCCCTTGTGATGCAGCCTTCATTTATAAAACTTTCATTCAGGTGCAAGGCGCGGAGAGTTTTCTAGTTCTTTTCTTTCTTCCGCCGGATCCTAAATGACATCCAGGTACAAGCTATGAGATTTTTTGGTCGCATTCAACGGTACTTGAAACTCGTGATAGCGGGTCGTCTCCTTTGTCATGTTATGACTGATATTTTCTGCGAACGAGACATCTTTTTTTATTCTTGTGGTGTGTGAGAAAAGCATCGGCTGCTATACTCGTGCTGTGCATGTGAAGGCGTCATGAGCTCCCCCTGTACTCATTTGACATGCGGGAAAAAAACTAAGCTGATTTGCGTTCGATTTGAGATCAATTTTCACCATTTCATTTTTATTCCTACTTTGGAAAAATTCACAAATTAAGTCTATAGAACCAAGAGAAAAGAATTATTTTCTCTTGACAGAATCTAATTGTGAAACTACACAAATGTCACTCGTGTTTTGGGAGCTTTTGTTTGTACCGCAAGGCTTGACATAATTGGTTTATAAAACAACACAAGGGGGCGTTGGCAAGGTGTGAATGTGGCGTATTCCAGGTTTTTTGTCACGCCAGTTATACGTGTGAATCAGATCAGTTACAGTCAACTCTCTCTAAGACGGACACCGTCGGGACCGTCCCCAACTGTCCTACAAAATGGAACAAAAATACTCCCTATATAAAGGGGCTATACGGAGGGATTTTCCGCCCGAAAGGGGTACCTTTTTTAGGCTGGGGGTATATATGAAAGGGTAGGGATTTCACGAGTTAAAGTATATGAAAGGGTATGGATTTCACGAAGTATAGGAAAGGAGAGAGAAAACACGAGTTGAAGCAAAACAAGAGGCAAGGAAAACCGCCATTTAAGTATTATAAAAAGGGCCATTCAAAATATATCAAACAGATGCACGTAAAGGCTATATGAAAGGGGTACCACTTTTCAATGAAAGGTATATGAAAGGGGTAGCATTTTCAATAAAAGGTATATGAAAGGGGTACCTTTTCTGTCAAAAACGGTATATGAAATGGTAAGGGTTTGGACCTCGGGGCGGAACATCCCCGTACAAAACTTTGTGCAGGGGGGATTTGTTCGCACGCGCAGTTTCGAACGGAGGCCATGACTTGTGGCAAGTCATAGTGTCCATAATAACTGTTTGTTTTGGCTTTAACTAAAATAGATCAACGTTGCATGTGTGTTGATATCTCTTTACCAATGAAACTCCATTTTACCAAACAACACGCTCTACTTTAAAACGTCCGCATTTTAAACGCAAAGCAGCGTTAATTTGAATTCAGATTTTGAGACAACTTCCCTTGTTTAACGGAAATATCGAGACCACCGAGATTTGCTTTGTCTAGTTCAGTTAATAGATAGATGGATAGATAGATAGCCTTTATTTTAAAACGATAATTATTAAAGCTAAAAGGAAAGCTCGTGGGGTCGTTTGTGCCTAAAAAGCTAATATCTATAAACATTTAGAACGAGGATAATGTGATGTAAACAGAAAATTAGGTTTACCTGTTATACTGAAACAATCGATGTACTATTCATTAGTTGCAAATCAAGACTAAAAGGTTGTAGCTCCGAAATGTACTTTAATGAACAGAGCTAAAAAGTAACCTTGACCGTGCTGATCACAAGATCAACTCAATAGGTGGGTACATTTAAGAAAATTGCCAATTTGAATCATAAATTAAGATTTTGAGACAATTACCCTTGTTTAACCAAAATATCGAGACCACCACCGAGGTTTGCTTTGTCTATTTTTTAGTAGTGTAGAACAGAAGATTAGGTTTAGCTGTTTATATTATATGAAGGACAATCAACTCTGTCATTCGCTTCCTTCAATCTTGTACTCAGTTGCGAACGCTAACCCCGGTGGGGGACTACCATATGAAAGGGGCGGGGATGCTCGTCGGAAATTTTGAATTAAACTCCTAAGGGAGACCAATCTGGGCGTGGCTCAAGCTTTTTTTACCCCTAAAAGAGACCATTTTAAAACACAGATAAATATATTACTTTTATATTTCTTCGCCTGTAACCCTGAACGAGACCTTGTCGGCTAAATATAATGGCGTTTTGTCCAGAATACCCTCAGCGAGACCAAAAATCCGAAATTTACAACCCTAAACGAGACGACGAGCATCCCCGCCCCTTTCATATGGGAGTCCCACCGGGGCGCAAGCACGACTGAGGTCAGTGTAGCTCTTGCCGTACTCAAAAAACAGACCAAAGAAAGGAACGTGGTTCTCTCGTCAACCACACCTCACCTATTTCCCAGCTTTAGCGCTAAACCTCCCGCATAATTCAACAGTTACAAAAATGAATAAAACGAGAGGTAATCACAGAGATTTCCACTTAGCGCATTACGACATGGGATTCGAGGCTTGATCGAGAATCGAGAGTCTTTACGATTGTGCATCCGCCATCTAAATCGTAAATCGTAAATCTTTATTTAAACACGGTAAAATCATCAGGAACCTATTAACCTAACTAACCCTGAACTAACCTAAACAAAATCCCTGGTGAGGGCAAAACCTGTACCCCACCCCCATTTGGATCGGGTCCATCTGCAAAACCAATCTGACATGAACCTCGATTTAACGAACCTTTATTTAACGAACGATACTGTTCAGCTCGGCAAAATTAGAAGTACAATGTATGGAACAGAACCTCGATGTAACGAACCTCGATATAACGAAATCCTCGTTAGAACGAACACAATCCGGCAGCCCAAACGTAAAATCTATCCCCGGATAAAACGAATAAATGTCAACACGCGACAAAAGATGAATGCGGAACAGACCAACAGTGTGTGCTATGGGGCAATGGTATAACCTGTACAGTTTTCCAGTGCCGTAGTTATATGTACAGTGTACCGTAACTTCATACAGTTGCAAATGTTATTTGTTCAGATCCGGAAATACGTAACACCGTGACAAAACAATTGTTAACTATACCTATAACGAACATTTTGGTTGTTTTTCCGCAAATTCGTTGTAACGAGGTTTTCGATATAACGAACCCTCGTTATAACGAACCAATTTCCTTAGTCCCTTGGCACTTCGTTAAATCGAGGTTCCACATTTATATAGCTGGATTTTTGAAAACGTGATCAACGAAAATTTACGCAATTTCACTACAACTAGCCCAAAAACGGTTTTTATGACCCCGCCCGATCAGCCCTAAAATCACAGAGAAGAGAGGGAAGAGGGAAAGGGAGCGAGAGCAATAGAAAAAAAAAAAAACTAGCAACAGTCTTTAGTTTTTATATTGTGGGGTTTGGAGATGAACGTGATAAACGAAAATTGCGCAGTTTGACTACAACTAGCGCTAGCCCAAGCAAGGGTTTTTATGACCCCGCCCGATCAGCCCGAAAATCAAAGAGAAGAGAGAGAAGAGGGAAAGGGAGCGAGAGCGAGAGAAATAAAAGACTAGCAACAGTCTTTAGGACAAGCACACTCACAAACGCTTACTTAGAGCGATATCGTTTTCAAAAATCCAGGTAGATATACATGTATACAAATCAATTTGATCAATTTTCATGACAATAATACGCCAGACATTTCCCCGTCTTCCCCGGCCGAAAAGGGATTTCTAGACCATGTGCTCTTGTTGTACGTCACCCGATCGAGTCACGTGAAAACCTCGCGCAAGTTCGATCTCGACTGTCATAAAATGGCGTGTCTTGCTTCTGCTTCAGTTGTCCTAGTTTTGCTTTCCTTTTGTGCTTTAATCAGTGCAGACACTCCGGCTAACTGCACATACGAGGAGATAAGAGGGTCATGGCTGTTTTCCGTTGGACAAGGAGGATATGACAACACGATCAACTGCTCGCTTGACTTCCCAGCTGTGTCAGAGTTTCAAGTTGATCTGTTCTTTCCCGATATTGCAATTGATGGCGACGGCAATGAGGGTTTTTGGACCATGATCTACAACCAAGGATTCGAGGTGCAGATAAACAACAAGAAATATTTCGCATTTTCCGCCTTCAAGCAGAGTGGCAAAAACGTGACTAGTCTCTGCGACCAAACGCTGAACGGATGGAGTCACGATGTACCTCAAGAAAGATACAACCCAGGCAACTGGGCTTGCTACAGGGGTACGTGTTAATAATGGTACTTTTACCTATTGCTTTATGTCTGTCGAGGCCCATTTTTTTTCACTAAATAGAATGATTTCACAAAACCCGTGAAACAAAATAAACAGTCATAATTGTGCTTTAAAGGGGCATTGTCACGCAGATTCTGCTGTGTTTTGGTCAAAATACACCAAATAGTCGATAAGGTACTTTTGCTCAAACATAAAATTGTTCTTAGAACACCAAGAAGAAAACATCAAGTGATTTTTTCAAGGAAGAACAAACTGTAATACGTTTTTCTGCCTTGTGTCTTGGTTGCATTGTGCCCACTCTATATGACATTTCCACTTGACGTCACGCTGGTGTACGAAACAAAAGACTTCTCATTACCTACTATTTAATACTTTCTTTTGTTCCGTATACCAGCGTGGCCACTGTGCTTTTGTCTTTTAAATCCTCGGGGAATGGTTGAAACCACCTATTACTGTATTAGGAGTAATAACTGAGCCATAGAAACCATACCATAACCATACCCCCACCCCACCCCCCTGTATTCACCCTGGCTCATGCTTTCATCTTTTTTAACTTGTGAATATATGTAAAGCGCTGAACAAGTTAAAGTAGATAAGGAGAACATGCAAACTTTCACTCCTTCCTGCCATCTGTAAACTTTTCGTAGATACTTATGTAATCCCTTATTAGCATGACCCTCTGGTTTTGGAACATTTTTAATCAGGGTTTTTGTTAAAGTTTGCAATAGTAGGGACCAAATTGTGGATAACAGGGACCATTAAATGGTGGCGTAGTCGCCATTTATTGGCACTCAGTGCTAATTCGGTGTGGGAGGGGGGTCACCCAGAAAACTTTGAAATTTGGAGGCCCAAAAGTGTGCATTTTAGGCCATTTCCAGTTTTATTTCACATGTAATAAAGATCAAATAGCCCATCAACTTTAGCAGTTATTTATTCAAATATCTTTAGCACATTTTCCTAAAAAACCCTAACAAAAACCCTGCTTAATGGATCCCTTATTAGCATGATCCTCCGGTTTTGGATCATTTTTTCCTACATCCTTATAATAATTTAAAGTTTTGCATTAATTTTCTCTCAGTGTAATGTTGGTTTTATTTTTACAGGGAAAAAGCTCTCTTCGGTTCGACCTAAACAACAAAAATTGAAGCTATTCGCAGAACTCCAAAATACGAAGTATATCCCCAATCTGGAATTTGTTGATGAAATAAACAGTGCTCAGAGTTCATGGAAAGCTGCAATGTATGAGGAATATAATGGGATGACTGTGGCACAGTTAATGCACCGTGCAGGTGGACTTAAGAGGTTTGATTTTCCTCAGTCAAGGTAGGCTACAGCCATATTTTATAATTTGCCGAGGTACAGTTTACATTCTCATCTCAAAAGGGAGCCCCCCCCCCCCCCCCCCCCCCACCCCTCTGGAAATTCCAATTTCGCTTCACACTTTCCGTTGAAAACCTTGGCTTTTGGGACCCCTCCCTCCCCCCCCCCCCCTCGGAATTTCCAATATTAACCTTCCATGGGGGAGGTATTGATACCACACCAGTATATGCTATTCTTCTGTTCTTTTGTTTCCCTTCAAGTCATTTTCTATATAATTCTACCCTCGATAACTCGAACCATGTTTGTCAAGACGTGACAAGTCAAAAAATACAGTACTGTAGTCCAAAACATTGGATTTATTTTGAAGCAGCCACGTATTCTGTCTTATTAAAAAAGTAAAAGTAAATCACATGAACTCTGTAGCAGTAGCCCGACGTTGTTCGCATACCTAGTCTTTTTCTGCTGCTTTGCTTTGTTTTGTTTCATGTTACGTTCTGGTTGTATAATATTTAGAAATATTGTTCCATTCCATGCGGTAATAAAATTTGATTAAAATGTACACTGTATGATCAGAAATACACAGTGAACACCGTTTTTTTCCCTTATTTCAGGTCATTTGTTCTCAACTCCTGGTAACTCGAACTCCCGATAACTCGAACCTTTTTCTATTTCCCTTGAAGGTTCGAGTTATCGGGAGTCGACTGTACATGTATTTGTCAGGCAACCATGGCGACTGTTTTATTGTTGTCTCATTCATGACCCATGTACATGTATATGTTGTGGTTCAGTTTTGTCCTTGGTTCAAATTTTATTTTCCTTTGTTTAAAGCTCATTATCATACATTACCAAAGCCAAAAACAAAGGAAAATAAAATTTGAACCAAGGATAAAATTGAACCACAACAATCCCATATACTTTCACGTTACTTTCTTGTTAACTTTACTGTCAGTCGGTACGTCTAAGTGGTGAAACTCTATTTTAGCCATGCCCATCATAACGAGATTATGGTACCTTTTAGGGAGTTTTTCGAAAATTTGTGTCAAGCACCCCTGTCATTTTTATATGGGAATCCCCTCTTGGAGAGAAAATAAGCACTGCCAACTACTATAATTGTAAATTTATCTCTTTGTACTTTTTTAGCAAACTGACTAAGAAACATCTGCTTGAAGCAAAGGCACTACCAGAGGAATTTGATTGGAGGAATGTGAGTGGTTACAATTATGTCAGTCCAATCCGAAATCAGGGCAGTTGTGGAAGTTGTTATGCTTTTGGCACCCTGGCCATGTTTGAAGCACGTGTTCGTATTTTGTCAAAAGGCACAAAAACTCCAGTGTTCTCTACCCAAGACATTGTGAGCTGCTCTGAGTATTCCCAGGGATGCGAAGGAGGTACATGTATAGTAATTCATTTTTAGAGCGCTGAATATTTAGTAGAGGTAATGTTAGAAGCACAATGCATACATTGTACTCCTTTTTATCTCTTGAATAAGCAAAGCAAATTGAACATAGAAATTTCACTCAATCCTCGATTGGCTGTAACCATTGAGCACGCAATATGTTATGGTCACCTGCCTTACCCATGGGGATGCCGTTGGAAGGAGGAGAGGGTGGGGAATTTAATACAAGGAGTGGGGGTTCAGGTGGAGCAAAATGCCGAGGAGAGGGGAGGGTTCAAAGGTGTGTAGAATCTTTTATTTAGAGCACTAAGTACTATTGATGAGTTGGCTCATAGGAACATTTGATTTCTTTCATTATTAGGATTCCCTTACCTAATTAGCAAGTATGCTGAAGACTTTGGGTTGGTGTATGAAGCGTGTTTTCCATACGTAGGCAAAGACTCTCCTTGCAAGGAGCAGAAGTGCCCACGGCAGTTTGGGTATGGGTACCACTATGTTGGTGGTTTCTATGGAGCATGTAATGAGGCACTGATGAGAGCAGAGCTGGTGAAGAAAGGACCTATTGCAGTTTCCTTTGAAGTGTATGGTGACTTCTTTAACTACAAGTCAGGAATTTATCATCACACAGGTAGATAAGGATACAGTAGTGCTAATTATGCATAGTTAACTACGTAAACGTTCTAACAGGAAGTTTGGCAGCTTAATTCTGTTGTGGGAGGTAAGGACTTGATCAATGATTGTTGTTATTTAGAAGAAAATCCCTTTAAGGTACCGGCAGAATCTTGTTTTGTGTTTTGAATCTTCTTCACCAATAGCGTAGCTCCACCGCTTACTATATAAAACCACACACTACCCACAATTCCTTGATTCGCTCCGACGAAGGGCTAGCGCTCGAAACGTCAGCTATTTGAATCTTTTTACGGTGGTCAATTTACCTTATCGACTCAGTCGATAAAACTAAATTCTCGTATTTCATCCCCCCACCGACGCAGCACCACAGTTTCTCTTGTTTTGTGGGTTTGGTTAAGTTTTTTTCACCCCTTAAAACAGAACTTCTGATATTATTGGATGGTGCAATTGCACACAATTGGCCTCACCACTATGACTACACATCAGAAAGACTGAAAATTTTGTAAGAACTGAAAAAGAAAACACGAATAGTGAAAATAAAGTGAACTGGACTTGTGAATTATTTTTGTTCAGGGTCTCTACTTCTTGTACATGTTGTAATTAAATGTCTGTCTATCTTGCATAATGTTTTTTTTTGTTTTAGTGCTGATTTCAATGCTTCAGTCTAACATTTTCTCTCTGTCTCCTCCCTCTTATTCACCCCCCCCCCCCCCCCCCCCCCCCCCCCTGCCCCTTCAGTGGAGTCTGGATCAGCCACTGGTACCATAACATAATATACTCAATATAGCAGTTTCATTTGAAGGGAGCATCACTGCTGATGCCCTCCCCCCCTTATTAACTCCCCCTCCCACCCTTATGATGTAGACCGGATCTGCCACTGCTGATGTCCATTGCTTGAACTCAAGTAACCAGCTATTTTGTCCCCCTGGTGGTTAGGGGGGGGGGGGGGGGGGGGGGGGACTCAATAAATGTTTATATGGGGGAGGGCTCAACCCCAAGGTTCAAACCCTTTCCCTATCATTCACATAGTCAAACCTCTCCTTATGGATACCTCCCTAATACAGACACCTCTCTATTACAGACAGTTCTCTTGGTCCCAAAGATACCAAGATTCCTATAATCCCTACCTCTATAATATGGACACCTCTATTACGGACAGTTCTCTTGGTCCCAAAGATACCAAGATTCCTATAATCCCTACCTCTATAATACAGACAACTCTGTATTATGGACAGTTCTCTTGGTCCCAAAGATACCAAGATTCCTATAATCCCTACCTCTATAATACAGACAACTCTGTATTATGGACAGTTCTCTTGGTCCCAAAGATACCAAACTGCATTCAATCCTTACCTCTATAATACGGGCACCTCTATAATGTGGATACTTGGGTCTGCCCCATTGGTGTCTGTATTAAGGAGCTTCAACTGTACTACTTTTTATTTAAATGGTACCCATTTTATATACCCAAAAACACCTGCATATCAATCAATCAATCAATCAATCAATCAATCAATCAATCAATCAATCAATCAATCAATCAATCAATCTTTTATTAAACAAATAAATTATTTTCAAAATTATAGGCACCCGCAGGTAGCATCAAGCTAATCGAGGCGGGTGCTTTTAGAAATAAATAAGAAATCACATTACAAATAAAATACCTTTATCTTTATTATACGATGCTCAGATAGCAACCTCACTCTGATTACTATTACCTCCACTGCCAGGGTTCTATTTAGGGTTTTTCGTTTGGGGGAGACGTTATGAGTGGCCAAAGTCCACAAGTTTCCCAGGAATATCCTGGAGATGTACATGTCCCCGTGGAATTTTTTAAAATGAATATGCACTGAAGTGCAATCTAGTGCATTTTGAGATCCAAGTTTTAGATAATGCCACAGCAGTGTTTTGTAATTTTTAGTTGTGATAACGCTTAGAGAATGTTAACCCAGCCTGCCCATAACGTCAGCAGTATATAAAACCCATGTTCCTTGTCATACAGTGCCCTTTGACAGGGAATACTAAGTTACTTCATGTACTCTGATGTGGATGATTTTTGTGATATATTTACATATATATTGTAATGATTGCTGATAACAACTTTTTTGTGGAGGAACCTGGGCAATTTTTAGGGGAAGCTTACACCCCTCCAAACCTCTAGATAAAACCATGACTGCTTGTAACACTGAGTTTCAGGTAATGTCAGTCATTAATGTGTCAATGATTTCCTAGCTTACACAAGTGTAAACTAATTGAGGACATCTATCTACCTATCTTCTACTTGACAATAAAATTCTACAGAATAAAACTAAATTGAAAATATAGCTTGGTATGATTAAGTAAAACTTTATACCCAAACCCATTGTCTCCAACCTCTCCCACCCGTTATCTCTAATCATTTATATTATATTCTAAAATATGTGTTGTTATATTGTTATTATGACACAGGTTTGATGGACAAATTCAATCCGTTTGAGATCACCAATCATGCTGTGCTGGCCGTGGGATATGGAGCTGATAAGGCGACTGGGGAGAAGTTCTGGATTGTGAAGAATAGTTGGGGAGAGATGTGGGGTGAGAACGGCTACTTTCGCATCCGACGAGGAACTGACGAATGTTCGATTGAAAGCATTGCAGTGACTGCTGAACCAGTTGTAGACTGATGAAGAAACGAGGGACTCGAATCTTTCATAAACTCAATCAAGAATTTTTTTTGCTGTGCTGTTGTAGGACCAGGAGCTTTGAATTCAGCTTCGAGTTTAATATAATCAGGGGCGGATACAGGGGGTGTGGGGGGGGAGGGGGGTGGATTGGGTGGCTAGCCACCCCCCTTTAGACTGTCGGTTTTAACAGATTCTGACTCCACCGAGACGAGACATTCAATGTGAAATGAGTTTATTGAGGATGAGCCAGTCAGTCATCTGATGGATGTATCCTACTAACATAGTCTTTACATTCTCCTGACCTTTGTAATTACATTTCACTTACAGAAAATTGTGCCATGCCAGATACGAAAAACCACTAAAAACCACCCTTTAGAAGTGGCCAAATATTGTGGAAATGTATACCCCCCTATAAAAGTGCAGTGGCACTGGACCTCGGAGGCAGAGGTACAACTGACAAATGATAACATTTCCAGATACTTTTGCTATATTACATTATCTAACCTATTTGAAAGACTGAAACTTAAACGAAAATGAAAAAAGGAAAAAAAAAAAATAACGTTACAGAAAACTGACCGATGCCGTGCCGTCAGAATAATAATTTCTGACTAATTCGTTCCTACTTCACTCAGTCGTCAGAAATTACATTTTTCTTTTTAAATGCGACAATGAAAATTTTTTAGACTTAGGCATATACCCGTAGCCACCCCCCATAAAAAAATCCTGGATCCGCCCCTGATAATGTATACGCAGTCTGTTATTTTCACCTTTTGATCATGGATTTTGTGAATGCAATCCTCAAGTGTGAGCGTTCAAGTGAAAGTAGCCTGCATAACAGGCGTTATTGGGGGCGCTCAAGCGGGTTTTATTGCGCAAGCGCGAAGCGCGAGACACGAATGAGCGCCCCAATAACGCCTATTATGCAGGTTAAAATGAAAGGTACAAAGCAAGCTCTCCTCTCCCCAAGGCCCGAAAGCTTGCTGGCAGCAGTAGAAGCCGGCTTGACATGTCACCAACATAAAAAAGAGCATTGCATCTAATGATGACCACACGAGAACTATACCAAATTAAAACGTATTTTTTGTACTTTTGTACTGATTGATGAAGTCTCTTTAGCCACGACGTAACCTGCGATCAGGCGCTCTTTTTTCAGAACGCGAAAGGCAGCGGAAGGGCGTGGCGACGACTTTCCCTCCGAAAAAAAGAGCGCCTGATAGCAGGTTAGCCACGACGTAAACAATTCAGCCGAAAACTCTGTGTTCACTACCGTTTCACTTATTATGCATGGTTTAATTCTAGCTGTTAACAGTTTCCCCTCCTCCAGGCAACCGTCGGGACAAATCCAGTCCTTCTGGTCCGGTGGTGGGGAATTTCTTTAAGCGTTCTTGTCCCGGGGTAGGGGGCGGGGTAAATCGAAATAAATCCTCGCGCAAGGACTTGTGGGTTATTAAACACAATGGCGTCTGTAAACGACTGCGTGGATAATTCGGCATTCTTTACAAGGTGACAGGATTTAAGCCCAGCTTTAGAGTACTAGCCCAAGTACGTACCTGAGAGTGTTCCTTTTAGATCAAAATTAAGATATACCAGGCCTGTTCTTCTTAATGCCGTCGATTTTTTGATCTTAGGAAAGTCTCTAGCTGTGATAATGACAGGAGGAAATTCTGCTTTCCAGAGCCGTTTAGAATATTTAGCTAGCTCTGGGCATAACAATGGAATTTCTTTGGCTCACTTTCAAAGTGTTGCAAGATCAGTAGTAGTCGCTGAATGCCAGGACACTGAGTTAATTTCTCATTCCGTGATTTTGTGCGATAGTGTTTCTTCATCAAGACTAGAAGAGTCTAATGCCCCATTCACACCAACGGTTAAACATGTTTAAATGTTGTTTAGTTTAACTACGTTTTAACCTCTATCTCGAACGTTTTTAAATGTATATATGACTCAAACTACCTTGAATGGTAAAGTCAATGAAGTTTCTTTTAGTAAAGATTTCACTCCAAATATTACGAGAGGTTAGAAGGTATTTTCCTAAACCTGTTTTAAACTAAACAACATTTAAACATGTTTAAGCGTTGGTGTGAATGGGGCATAAGATGCGTCTTTTTGCGACTGTCATAGACTCGTAGTTTATCTGTAGAATAATGGCATCTTGCATTTTTGGGGGGGATCCTCGAAGTTTATTCTATACCTGCCAACTTTTTACGAGTGATAGGCGTGAGAATTTTTTCGTGGTTGTGCCAGAATTTCCGAAAGCGACCCGACCAAATCCGAAAAGAACCCGATCTATTCCGACGATGTCCGAAGATGTTCCGAACAATTCGGAAGTTTCCAGGGACCTCGGACCTCTAATTGTAATGTTCAGGACGATAAAAACCTACAAAAAAGTACCATATTTTCATGAACGTAACTATATTTTTGATCAGTTAAGGCTGATAGCTCAAATCTGTAAGTCAGGCGTGAGAAATTACTCTACAGGCGTGAGTAGGCGTGAGATCGGAGTTTTAGACTCGCAGGCGTGAGACTTGGCAGGTCTATTATTCTGCTTTTAAGTTTATCGGAGCTAGGCAGCACCTCCGTTGTTAGACTATGGCGTTATTGCACCCAGTATGATGCAATGAGTGAGACCTGTCAATTATCTTTCTCGGTTTCTGCTCACAAGAATTGGATATGAACAGCATTCTGTTTCGGCTTTTCTAAGTCCCCTTTTTAACAGGAAACTTTTTTACAGTCTTCATATCACCTTATTAAAATTTACTTGATATATTACAATTTTACACAAATAACTTAGACTACGAGCAGTCTCTCTTTCCCAGAGGCAGGCGCGCGGGAAAAGAGTTCCCGTTCCCGCGCGCCTGCCTCGCCCCCAGTTTCGCGCGGCCATTATCCGTTCGCTAATGTTTTTTCATTTCTCGCTCGACGGACTAAGCTGGGAAAGAGAGACTGCTCGTAGTCTACAAATACAACCCGTCCTCCTCTCTGAAATTAACGATTATCGTTAATTCTCAAATTGCTCTGAATTTACGATTATAGTTAATTTAGAACACTGACAGTCTGAAAGGAATTCTGGGAAGTTAGCATTTTTGTTGAAAACGAACAATCCTTAGTGTTTGGACAGGACTCGAACCTACGACCCTTCGCTGACCAACATGATATCCTCTCTTCTAACCACTAGACCACCACGCTGCTGGTTGAGCAAACCTCAATTTTTTAACATAATAAAATTCATGCGCTTATTCTACACCCTCTAGTAAGCCTATAAAATCACTCGCTTAAAAATAATTTTAGAAAGTAAATGGAAAAGCTTGATCACCAAACCTCAACAAAAAGCTAACCATTTGAAATCAGCGCTTAGGCCTAATCACTGTAGATCAATGATATTCTATGCAAGACTCAAATAAATATTTTGCAAATATAATTTCCCATCGCCTTGTTGTTCGGTGGTCTAGTGGTACGAAGACGTTCCTAGTAGCGGTAGTTCCGGGTTCGAATCCGCCTAGAAGGGTGACCCTGGGGGTACCGTTTACATGCAGAAAAGATAGCCCGCCTAGGAGGGTGACCCTGGCAAACAGACAGGGTGACCCGGGTAGGCGGGTGACCCTGTCTATCATGTAAACACTTCAGTGTGCTTTGTAAAGAAATGTATAAAAAGTTGACCCTCCCAGGGTAGCCCGACTAGGAGGGTGACCCTGCTACCCGGGTCACCCTCCCTCCATGTAAACAGGCCCTTGATCGCCGACTGAATTACAACCATTACAACTATATGGGAACCAGGCTTAAAGGAAGAGGAAAGGTCAGTATCATATCATGTTTATGAAAAACAAAACACAAGCTACTTTATTTGGTTTATTGACCCATATAAATCTTTTTACAATAAACGTGCTTTAAATAACATAATAGCATAGGATGGCGTAGTTGGAACGCATAACTGGTCAAACTTACACACCTTACTCTGCTTATACAAAAAAATTCTGGGAAGTTAGCATTTTTGTTGAAAACGAACAATCCTTAGTGTTCG
The DNA here is from genome assembly GCA_024195265.1 of Dendrophyllia cribrosa. Taxonomy (NCBI): domain Eukaryota; kingdom Metazoa; phylum Cnidaria; class Anthozoa; order Scleractinia; family Dendrophylliidae; genus Dendrophyllia; species Dendrophyllia cribrosa. Next base: position 4,361,735 of record JAJLRJ010000001.1, on the reverse strand, counting down.
GACAGGACTCGAACCTACGACCCTTCGCTGACCAACATGATATCCTCTCTTCTAACCACTAGACCACCACGCTGCTGGTTGAGCAAACCTCAATTTTTTAACATAATAAAATTCATGCGCTTATTCTACACCCTCTAGTAAGCCTATAAAATCACTCGCTTGAAAATAATTTTAGAAAGTAAATGGAAAAGCTTGATCACCAAACCTCAACAAAAAGCTAACCATTTGAAATCAGCGCTTAGGCCTAATCACTGTAGATCAATGATATTCTATGCAAGACTCAAATAAATATCTTGCAAATATAATTTCCCATCGCCTTGTTGTTCGGTGGTCCAGTGGTACGAAGACGTTCCTAGTAGCGGTAGTTCCGGGTTCGAATCCGGTCCAAATAACATGGTTTTTTTTTTTTTTTCTTTTCTGAAATGTCCTGGGAAACAGTGTTATAAATTAACTGTAATCGTAAATTCAGAGCAATTTGAGAATTAACGATAATCGTTAATTTCAGAGAGGAGATCATGTTGAAAAATAACTAGCTTGTTTGATTTATTTATTAGATGCAACGAAACCTGAGTCCAAGCATATATGCATAACATTCATCTCTCTCTAAACGACATGGCGTCGTTAATAGGATGGAAGGCAGTGGGCCTGTTTTTGCTTTTCTTTTGCATTAGAATCAGTGCAGACACCGTGATGGGTTCGAATCCCGTTCAAGCCTGAATTTTTTTCAGGTTGCTTTTTCAATTGCTTAAGTTGAGAGCACACTGCGAGGATCACAAATTTCACTCATGTTTATCCGCAGTTCAAATATATGATTTTCATATTTTTTCACTATCATCGGGTACATTACGAACTAGCAATATACTGACCATCTATCCATGTGGCTTGATACCTCAGTGGATAGAGCATTGCACCGGTATTGCAAGGTCATGGGTTCGAATCCCGTTCAAGCCTGAATTTTTTTCAGGTTGCTTTTTCAACTGCTTAAGTTGGGAGCACACTGCGAGGATCACAAATTTCACTCATTTTTATTCGCAGTTCAAATATAGGATTTTTATATATTCACATTCATATATATTCACTATCATCGGGTATATTACGAGCACACTGCGAGGATCACAAATTTCACTCATATAAGAAATACGAATAGAAATATCGCATGATGTAGTTGTTTACAAAACTGGCTAAAAGTCCGAGGCGTGGCTGCATGAACTATTTTTCGTTTACATGGGATGGGGTTGTTGACTTAGGCTAGGCTTGTTTTTAGCCTTTTGGTGCATGTGAGTCCCAGATCATTTTCCCTTGGAGAGTCCAATTGTGGAAGAAATACGGACGCACAAAACGACTAGCAATTGGACCAATTGCGTCGAATGAAGCTGCGTCTTTTTGAAGAGAACGAGTCGAATGCTTTAGATAATCCCTTGTCGCATCAATCCTGTTTCCAGAGCCCCCGTATCATGATTTACTGGTCGCAGGAATGAGCAAAATTTCTGCTGGTACTCGCATTCAATCTCGTCAGGCTGGAGATTGTACTCAAATCTAAAGCTACCTAATGGTGAAATGCCAGCGCGGCTATTTTGCCTAAGTGTCGCAGTCAGTGTGCTTTTCCTGGAATTTGCGTTGAAGAAAGGCGAGCTTTACTGTTTGCAGCACTGTCGGCAAACCCTAGTCTTGGAGGTTTTTTCTTTAAGCCGTCAAACGAATATTTTAAAATTCATTTCAGTGGAAGAACGCATAGACTTGCCTTATGTTACATGTTTTTCTATGCGATGTGTCAGATGGCTGCTAAACACGAGGGGGAAGCGCGCTGGAATTTTTTGAATGGTTTGGGGTGCAGCAAATCAGTTTTCGATTTGCTGTTTCTCACTCGTGTTTAGCAGCCATCACACATCGCAAAGAAAAACATGTGACATGAGGCAAGTCTATTAGTTCCGTCTTCGCAAACCAGTTTTGGAGGTGAGGAGCACATGCTCTAGGCAGCATCGGACGCACATTTTGTTGCTCCGTCAAAATTCATGTAATTGTTCATGTGTGGGGTGGGGTGGGGGAGATGAGATCAACAATTGACCGACAGCGGCTACCTGAGGTCCCTTCATGAGTTGACGTCCGATCTCATTCTCATAAGCGTATGTAAAGCGCCACGAGACGTGTGATATGTGGGCCATACAAGTCTCTTCCTTTTTTTAAATGCATTTGGATTATTGGTTAGTCTCAGAGGATCTTTCTTCGTCTGTGTCAAACATGTTTCCATTAAGTCGTAATTGTTGTAGACTTGATCGCCGACTGAATTACAACCATTACAACTATATGGGAACCAGGCTTAAAGGAAGAGGAAAGGTCAGTATCATATCATGTTTATGAAAAACACAACACAAGCTATTTTATTTGGTTTATTGACCCATATAAATCTAATAACAGCATGAGTGCATGAGTACTTTTTACAATAAACGTGCTTTAAATAACATAATAGCATAGGATGGCATAGTTGGAACGCATAACTGGTCAAACTTATACACCTTACTCTGCTTATACAAAAACATTCTCCCCTTCTGTAACAGAGATGCTTGAACTCAATTTTTAAATACTTTAAATACCAAACTCGTTTAACAAATATTTTTGAACATACAATTATTTTTTAATACATCCCCCAAAAACGTACGGATAGTACACGTAACAAATAACGGTAGTTTCATACATGAACCCTCTGTCATGAAACTGCACTTATTTTTCAGGAACAAATGGTTATTTTCTTATTTTTAGCTTCAATGTTCAGTGGTTTATGAACTACCTAAAAAGGTTAAACCACAAGTCAAGTGTCGTTCATGCGTACAGCGTAGTAATTAAATTGTTCACTGTTTATCCAACTTCGTCTTTTTTGCTGGGGGAGAATCGTTCTCTGTTAACACGCTTGCAGTTGGCGAGAAGACACTGTTGGACATTTGCTGGCATGCCATGGTACTGGAATAGTGCATCATGAACGGTGAAGCAACCTCCCAGATCTGCAACAAATTATACAGCAACATGTTAAAAATGTTGGTATGTCCCTCCAACCTGCCCCCTTACTGGACATTTAATAGACCGTAGTTTATGCCCTTGCTTTTTCGGAGGGATACTGTTACAACTGCAAAGCACATGAATGAACAGTTGTGAACGATATTTATTAAACAATGACTACAATCAAAGGCTCGTTTGAGCCAACTCGTAAATTCGAAACATTCTAAATATACGATTCTGCACATCTTCGGACCCTCCCCTCTCCGAGGTATTTTGCTCCATCGACCCCACTCCCCACCCTCCCCCTCCCTTCAACGACGTCCCCATGGGTAAGGTAAGTGTCCATTACATATCTCAGGTTCAATGTTCACCGACCATCTCCTCTCCTAGGCGTTACGTTTCACCATCCCCCATCCCCTGCGTCCAACTCCCCACCCGCCTTCCAACACCGTCCCATGAGTAAGGCAGGTGACCATATCGCGGGCTCAACGTTTACAGAATATCGAGCTAAAACTCGTTCCAACGCTTAGCTCGTTCACGAGTTGAAAAGATTTCCCTAAGTGGTATCTGTCAGCCAGGTTATACAAGATTGAGAGTATCTAAAGTCAGCTAGCGAGCTCGAGAGCAGAGGTTTTCCGAGTCTTGTCTTCAAAATGCCTGCGCTCGCAGGTTAATTTACAGTCAAAATACTCAGCGCGTTCCGCTTATCATTTGGGAATGATTTTCATTAATCGGGAACGGATTGCATTATTGAAATCAAGTTTCAGGTTTAAAATTGATTATTGGAATCTTCCAACGGTAGCCTCATTCGAAATAAAGAATGCTGATTGGTTTGTTATTGACATCAGGCGAATGTTCACGTGCAAAGCAGGCGACAGTTGGCGGCTTGACACATCTGACCTATTTCTGTTCGCTCAACAAAAATTCATCATTGGGTATTTTTTTGACGAAAGAAGCTCTACATTTACAAAACTCCGAGGAAAGGCCAGGTTACTAAGTAGATAACTGTAAATTGGTCTATTAGCTTCTATTTACAGTTGTCGGCTTAGGGGCCTGTCCTTTGGGTGAAAGTGAGGCTGGAGTTGACTTTATCCAACCCTTTTTTGCTTTTCAGATGTAAATCATGTTGTTCTTCTGCTGACTAGTTCTTGTTCAGCATGATTTACATCTGAAAAGCAGACAGGTTTGTATCAAGTCAATTCCAGCCCTACTTCACTCAAATACCAGGGTCGGGTTGTTCAAAGCGCAATTAAGCAAAGCCAGCGTTAGCGTCAATTTTGATTTGGGCTAAACTATTATTCAATGGAGAATTTTCCAAACTATGTTTGCCCTTTAGTTTTGGCTTTGATTTCTCTTCACGTGAAGCTTAAAATTAACTTTTGAAAACCTTTTAAACAAAATAAATTACATCCTCGGTTACGTTTTAATCCTGGGTTGGCGTTGATCGGCTTTCAAACAACTGGGCCCTGATTACTATACACAATGACTGAGCTTTTATTCGAGCCAGGAAGAAGTGGCCTAAGGAGTAATGATGCGGTCCACTGTAGAACAAACAGCTATTACCTTGCCTTCCTTGACAAGCTTAAGTGCAGCTTCAATATCAGCTGCCATGAAGCGATCTTTATCCCAGTACCTTAAAAAAAAAGATTACGGGGATTAAATAAGGACAATATAAGAGAAACCAGTTTTTAGACAAAAACGGAGTGTAAAATTTGAAGAACTCCTCGGGTTCAAGTTCTTCTTCAAACTCAATAATAGAGCAGTTTTCAATTGAGTGTCGAAAGTAATTACACAGTTTCTTTGGTTTTGCATTGCTACGCTTTGTGATTGGCTAAAAAATCTCGCGCCACTTTCTCGACCAATCAGAAGTAAAACCAAAAGCAATCGTGACTTGCTCGCACGCGTTTTCCTGCGCTTGGCGCCGCCGACATGTAATTGCTTCGAGCTCTGATTGGTTCATTGGATTGTTTACGACTGCTGTGATTGGTCAGAGTAATTACTTTGGTTTTGGTTTTACCACACTCAATTGAAAACTGTTATAATTCATCAAGTTTGAACAAAGATAATTATAAGCATGACGATGGTTAGGAAACGCGATCTTAATTATCATAGATTTTGGTGATTGGTAATAAATTTAAAACCGTGTATAAATTATACCTTTTTAGGGAGGAAATTCATTCCGTTGTTTGCAATCAGCTACGTATGAATTGTAAATAACATTTCTTGGTATGATTAGGAGACGACATGAACGACACAACGGGCGGCTAAAAAAGATAAACACGGTTTGTTTGAGCTGATTTTTGCCCTTATTGTCCTTCTTTTAAATCTCAGAGCCAGGGTGACTATGCAAATGCACTCAATCTATTGCCTCACATGACCTGCGCTAAACTTCAGTTCCCGTTGCATGAAGTAACGAGAATCATCACTACTCCCCCACCTAACCCTGGACGGGATGCCACGGATCGCTGGCATCCATTTGTACATATTCTTGGCTTGCACATAACGTCATAAAAATTAAAAAATCTAAACTATACATCCTACAAAGCTGTTTCTAACATGCTATGTAGATACCAGTGTTATAATCCTTCACAAAAAGTTTAAGATTTTAACGATGTTTTGCTTCCGATTTGTGGTTTAAAATGTGCCACGCAATTCGTCACGCTATTTCAAAAATGGCCGCTCCATACATTTTTACTAAAAATGTGTGATACTCGTTCGCCTATAACTACTGAACAAAATGCTCTGGTGCTTCAAAATTTGGCCCAGATGTGTGGTTTTAAACTCTCTCCTGACAATTCCATAAACATTTTGGAATCGAAATCTGCTTTTTAATGCTTCGATCTGAATTTTGATATGATGCGATAGGACGTAAGTACAAGCCCAGAATATACATGGAGAGAGACAATGTACAGTAAAGTGTCCTGTCAAAGAACACAGCATGAGCCGAGGATAATTTATAACAAAGCAACTTTAATTACTTACTTCACAGTTTTCCGTATGAGTGAATGAACGGCTTCAAGAGGTTCTGTTGTCTTTAAAGGCCGCAGAAGATCAATCCCTTGGCAAGCAATCAAAAGCTCAATTGCGAGCACTGACAAAAGAGAAGACAGTAACAGCTGTTATTTATGAGTGTTGTAAAATTTTACCCGTTAGGCGCAAAAAATTTTAAAAAACTTTTCTAGCCAGGATTTGTCATTTGCCATCTCTTTTTAAGACTTTTATGTTATGTGACTTTGTGTCTTGTCCCAGAATGGTCCTAAGACCTTAAATGTGTTTTACAACAAAGGGAATTAATTTTTAAAGTGTATATGACAGTTATTTTTTTATTTGCTTGATGGAATCTACATAGCGTTCTGATAAGAAAATCGAAAAGAGTTGTTTCGATTTCGATTTTCTTTTCCGTGTTTCAGCCGTCTAAAACGTGGAATTTCACTTCCGGTTGGTTACAAAACCGAGCAAGAAGAAAGACTGGAAATAGTCCGCTGTGACGTCAATACAAGAATGCCGGTGTCGCGGTTTCTCGGTTCCTCACACTTTTTGGTGCGCCCAGAGAACTAAACATGGTTCTTTTTTTTTTTTTTTTTTTTTTTTTTTTTTTTAAATAAGGTTTTATTACTACATATACTACTTACAATACGATATTTACACCACTTACAATACGATACTTAAACTACTTACAATATGATACTTACACTACTTACAATATGATACTTACACTACTTACAATATGATATTTACACTACTTACAATACGATACTTACACTACTTACAATATGATACTTACACTACTTACAATATGATACTTACACTACTTACAATATGATACTTACACTACTTACAATATGATACTTACACTACTTACAATACGATATTTACACTACTTACAATATGATATTTACACTACTTACAATATGATATTTACACTACTTACAATATGATACTTACACTACTTACAATATGATACTTACACTACTTACAATACGATACTTACACTACTTACAATATGATATTTACACTACTTACAATACGATACTTACACTACTTACAATACGATACTTACACTACTTACAATATGATATTTACACTACTTACAATACGATACTTACACTACTTACAATACGATACTTACACTACTTACAATATGATATTTACACTACTTACAATATGATACTTACACTACTTACAATATGATACTTACACTACTTACAATACGATACTTACACTACTTACAATATGATACTTACACTACTTACAATACGATACTTACACTACTTACAATATGATATTTACACTACTTACAATATGATACTTACACTACTTACAATACGATACTTACACTACTTACAATATGATATTTACACTACTTACAATATGATACTTACACTACTTACAATACGATACTTACACTACTTACAATACGATACTTACACTACTTACAATACGATACTTACACTACTTACAATACGATACTTACACTACTTACAATACGATACTTACACTACTTACAATATGATATTTACACTACTTACAATATGATACTTACACTACTTACAATACGATACTTACACTACTTACAATACGATACTTACACTACTTACAATACGATACTTACACTACTTACAATATGATACTTACACTACTTACAATACGATACTTACACTACTTACAATATGATATTTACACTACTTACAATATGATACTTACACTACTTACAATACGATACTTACACTACTTACAATATGATATTTACACTACTTACAATACGATACTTACACTACTTACAATACGATACTTACACTACTTACAATACGATACTTACACTACTTACAATACGATACTTACACTACTTACAATACGATACTTACACTACTTACAATATGATATTTACACTACTTACAATATGATACTTACACTACTTACAATACGATACTTACACTACTTACAATACGATACTTACACTACTTACAATATGATACTTACACTACTTACAATATGATACTTACACTACTTACAATACGATACTTACACTACTTACAATATGATACTTACACTACTTACAATACGATACTTACACTACTTACAATACGATATTTACACTACTTACAATACGATACTTACACTACTTACAATACGATACTTACACTACTTACAATACGATACTTACACTACTTACAATACGATACTTACACTACTTACAATACGATACTTACACTACTTACAATACGATACTTACACTACTTACAATATGATACTTACACTACTTACAATACGATACTTACACTACTTACAATACGATACTTACACTACTTACAATATGATACTTACACTACTTACAATATGATACTTACACTACTTACAATACGATACTTACACTACTTACAATACGATACTTACACTACTTACAATACGATACTTACACTACTTACAATACGATACTTACACTACTTACAATACGATACTTACACTACTTACAATATGATACTTACACTACTTACAATACGATACTTACACTACTTACAATACGATACTTACACTACTTACAATACGATACTTACACTACTTACAATACGATACTTACACTACTTACAATACGATACTTACACTACTTACAATACGATACTTACACTACTTACAATACGATACTTACACTACTTACAATACGATACTTACACTACTTACAATACGATACTTACACTACTTACAATACGATACTTACACTACTTACAATATGATATTTACACTACTTACAATATGATATTTACACTACTTACAATATGATACTTACACTACTTACAATATGATACTTACACTACTTACAATACGATACTTACACTACTTACAATATGATATTTACACTACTTACAATACGATACTTACACTACTTACAATACGATACTTACACTACTTACAATATGATATTTACACTACTTACAATACGATACTTACACTACTTACAATACGATACTTACACTACTTACAATATGATATTTACACTACTTACAATATGATATTTACACTACTTACAATATGATATTTACACTACTTACAATATGATACTTACACTACTTACAATATGATACTTACACTACTTACAATACGATACTTACACTACTTACAATATGATATTTACACTACTTACAATACGATACTTACACTACTTACAATACGATACTTACACTACTTACAATATGATATTTACACTACTTACAATATGATACTTACACTACTTACAATATGATACTTACACTACTTACAATACGATACTTACACTACTTACAATATGATACTTACACTACTTACAATACGATACTTACACTACTTACAATATGATATTTACACTACTTACAATATGATACTTACACTACTTACAATACGATACTTACACTACTTACAATATGATATTTACACTACTTACAATATGATACTTACACTACTTACAATACGATACTTACACTACTTACAATACGATACTTACACTACTTACAATATGATATTTACACTACTTACAATACGATATTTACACTACTTACAATACGATACTTACACTACTTACAATATGATACTTACACTACTTACAATACGATACTTACACTACTTACAATACGATACTTACACTACTTACAATATGATACTTACACTACTTACAATACGATACTTACACTACTTACAATATGATACTTACACTACTTACAATACGATACTTACACTACTTACAATACGATACTTACACTACTTACAATACGATATTTACACTACTTACAATACGATACTTACACTACTTACAATACGATACTTACACTACTTACAATACGATACTTACACTACTTACAATACGATACTTACACTACTTACAATACGATACTTACACTACTTACAATATGATATTTACACTACTTACAATACGATACTTACACTACTTACAATACGATACTTACACTACTTACAATACGATACTTACACTACTTACAATACGATACTTACACTACTTACAATACGATACTTACACTACTTACAATACGATACTTACACTACTTACAATATATTTACACTACTTACAATATGATACTTACACTACTTACAATACGATACTTACACTACTTACAATACGATACTTACACTACTTACAATATGATACTTACACTACTTACAATATGATACTTACACTACTTACAATACGATACTTACACTACTTACAATATGATACTTACACTACTTACAATACGATACTTACACTACTTACAATACGATATTTACACTACTTACAATACGATACTTACACTACTTACAATACGATACTTACACTACTTACAATACGATACTTACACTACTTACAATACGATACTTACACTACTTACAATACGATACTTACACTACTTACAATATGATACTTACACTACTTACAATACGATACTTACACTACTTACAATACGATACTTACACTACTTACAATATGATACTTACACTACTTACAATACGATACTTACACTACTTACAATACGATACTTACACTACTTACAATACGATACTTACACTACTTACAATACGATACTTACACTACTTACAATACGATACTTACACTACTTACAATATGATACTTACACTACTTACAATACGATACTTACACTACTTACAATACGATACTTACACTACTTACAATACGATACTTACACTACTTACAATACGATACTTACACTACTTACAATACGATACTTACACTACTTACAATACGATACTTACACTACTTACAATACGATACTTACACTACTTACAATACGATACTTACACTACTTACAATACGATACTTACACTACTTACAATACGATACTTACACTACTTACAATACGATACTTACACTACTTACAATACGATACTTACACTACTTACAATACGATACTTACACTACTTACAATATGATACTTACACTACTTACAATACGATACTTACACTACTTACAATATGATATTTACACTACTTACAATACGATACTTACACTACTTACAATACGATACTTACACTACTTACAATACGATACTTACACTACTTACAATACGATACTTACACTACTTACAATATGATATTTACACTACTTACAATACGATACTTACACTACTTACAATATGATACTTACACTACTTACAATATGATACTTACACTACTTACAATACGATATTTACACTACTTACAATATGATACTTACACTACTTACAATATGACTTACACTACTTACAATACGATACTTACACTACTTACAATATGATACTTACACTACTTACAATATGATATTTACACTACTTACAATACGATACTTGCGCTACTTACAATACGATACTTTTTTTAATGCAACGTCTTTTTTATTAATATTTCCACATACATGCGTAGTGTTACATACATTTAATGCAATACTTATAATTAACATAACATAATTTAATGAACACTCAGTTATAAGTGAAATAGTAAATATATATATATATATAGAAAGAGCACATACAGAGAACTAAAAGCTATCCACTTCAAGTACGTTATACATTGCTTTGCCACAATACTACAATGGTAATTATGTCGTCTCATTTTGTGAGGGGTTTTTCTTAAAGCGAGACCACTTCTTTTGAAAGGAGTTTATGGTGTTGTTGTCAAACGCAATTTGTTTTTCAAGTTCCATAGAGTTCTTAAGTAATTGTATATATACCTGCAGCTCAGGTAAGGTATTCCCAAGTTTGCATGTGTATATATAATGTCTAGCTATAAGAAGTAAGTGGTGGAAGAGCAAATCTTTTATGTCGTCAATTAAACCAAGACAAAAAGATGGGGAGAATGAAGAGTCCTCCATTCCAGTAAAGTTTTGAGTTATCCACTTTGACATATTTTTCCAAAAGGTTTGGGTATGTTTACAATTCCAAAACAGATGAACAAGGGTTTCTGGTGTTTCTTTGCAGAATGAGCAGGAATCCACTTGTTTTATACCTATCTTGCAAAGAAAATCATTCATAGCTATTCTTCTATGAAGCAGTTTAAATTGGAACACTCTAAGTTTTGTTTCTATTGTACATAAAAATGGTAAGTAATAGGTGTTTTTTCCAATTAACCGCTACAGTAGAATTACCAAATATTTCCTCTTCCGCCAACCATTTTCCCTGACTCTTTGAAGGTATGGAAGCCCTTTTATTTACAAGATGTTGATAGAATTTTTTGCACACTTTTGAGTTAGACAGAAAGTTCTCAGCGGAGTCTTTTTGGGCAGGGCTATTGTGAACTGGGGAGTATTTTTTCCTGTAGTACTTTATAGCTGATACTACTTTGTAATACTCCAAATAGTTGGTTTTAATGTTGTATTTGTCTATAAATGCATTATAACTTAAAAAATTCTGATCATTATCTAGCAAATCTCTAATCTCCTTTACCCCCGCATAAAACCATGATTTGTAAAAAAAAGGTTGGTTCTCTATTTTAATGAGCGAATTATGCCAAATACACGTGGAAGCAAACTGAAGGTTCTCAGCACTGAAGTTGAAATTGGTCCAATATTCTACAATCTCATTTAAAAAAGGGTCCTTTAGATTAAGCTGTGAAGTATCCTGTTGTTTTAGATTACTTTGAAACAAAAGCCTGCCTCCGTGCTTCAATAAGTAGTGATCAAAAAAAAGTTTCCATTTCCCTTTATTATCTTCATTTAAATACCCTTGTATCCATTTCATTTTAAGAGATTCATTGAAACTTTGAACATCAATCATCTTTAGTCCTCCTTTCTCGTAATTGTTTATCATTTCTGTCCTTTTAACTTTGTCGCCTTTTCCATCCCATAAGAAATCATACAATAAGGAATTGACTTCTTTAAGTGCACCCGAGGGCGTTGGAAGAGAAGACAAAACATAAACCAATTGTGACACGGCCATGGTTTTTATGATTGTAATTTTACCCAAGAGGGTTAGTCTTCTTGCTGACCAATTATTCAAAATGCTGCGAATTTTTTCGATTTTCTCGCTTAAGTTAACATCAAGAGACTTATCTTCCAACGTGGAAAACCAAACTCCCAAGGCGTAGACCTTTGTTTCAGCCCATGTTATAGGTTTTATTGAAGGGAAAGTGATGTCCGAACTTTTAGATGATCCGATCCAGAGGGCTTCAGTTTTGTCATAATTAACTTTAAGACCAGATATGGAAGCAAAGGCATCTAGTAAGTATAGGGATCTTGAAAAGGAAGATTCTGAACCATCTAAAATCATAGTCGTGTCATCAGCGTATTGAGATAGTTTGCACTCAGTGCCAAGGACCTTGATTCCACGGATCTCTTTGTCATTCCTTATCGCGTTACCTAGTATTTCGGCACATAAGATAAACAAATATGGGGAGAGCGGGCATCCCTGTCTCACTCCGCGACCTAAGCTAAAGAAATCTGAGGACCAACCGTTGTTCTGGATACAACTGCTGATATCCGTATAGAATATTTTTATCCAAGATACCAGAGAAGCTCCGAAGTTATAATATTTAAGGGTTTTCTCTATAAAGGACCATTCTATACTATCGAAAGCTTTTTCGAAGTCAATGAACAGTAAAAGACCCGTATTTGCTCATTATCTGTGTAATTTATTATGCTCTCTATAAGTCTGATGTTTTCCCCAATAAAGCGACTTTTTAGAAAACCCGTTTGGTCATTGTTGATAATCTTTGGCAGGACTTTTCGTAATCGACTAGCGATGGATTTAGTTGCTATTTTGTAATCACAGTTAAGAAGAGTAATAGGCCTCCAGTTTTTTAAAAGATTAGTAGGTTTGTTCTTCTTTGGTATGAGGGTAATCAATCCTCTCCTTTGTGTAATTGATAGAAGGCCCTTTGCATGTGCACAGTTTAAGGCGTTTAGTAGGTAATGATGGATATCATTCCAGAATACTTTATAGAATTCTGCCGGGAGGCCGTCACTTCCCGGACTTTTATTTGATTCCATTGATTTTAAGCTTTCAAAACATTCAATTTCAGTCAAAGGGCCTTCACACTGTTTTTGCTCTATCTCATCTAGTGTCAAAGCATTTCCTTCTGGGAAGAAAATTGTTTCGTATGCAGCATTAAATTGTGTATCAGTTGAAGAATATAAGTTCTGGTAGAAAGTTTTTGCTTCTTGTAAGATCTCACTATCCATGTTAATTACGCTATTATCCGCCAGGGTAAGGTGTTTGATAGTTTTTTTATTAAAATGCCGTTTTTCTAAGCTAAAAAAGTATTTTGTATTCTTTTCTCCTTCATTGTACCATCGAGACTTAGATCTAATTATTGCTCCTCGGGTTTTATGCTTTGATATTTCTTCTCTTTGTAGGATCTTAATATTTAGTTCATTGTAGATGTGGGCTTTTTCGTTTTCAGATAGGGAGTTTTCTTCAAGTCTTTTTTGGAGAGATAATATGTCAGATTCTAGGATCGTCTCTTGTGATTTCATTTTAGCTTTCTTTCTCCTTGCGTAATTTAGTGAGCTTGCTCTTATTTGCATTTTCATGGTGTCCCACAAGAGAACGGCGTCAACCTCTTTATTGTTTACATATTCATTTTCTACTTCAGCAATTGTGTTCTTAATCAAGTTGACATAATCATTGTCCAACAAAAAGGAAGTGTTCAGCTTCCAAAAACCTGGGCCCCTGGGATTTGCATTGTTTGCAAGGTGGATAGTTATTAGAGAATGGTCAGTTTTGAATCCAGTTAAAATATCTGCTTTTGTAATTGCTGTACTTAAGCTAGAGCTCGTCAAAAAGAAGTCGAGACGGCAATGTATATCGGGTTTTCTTCTCCTCCAGGTGAATCTTTTAGCGTCTGGATTGAAAATACGCCAGATGTCTATGAGATCTAACATATTTGCGATGTACCTAACTTCTTTTAACGACTTCTCGTGAGTCACCGGCCTTCCGCCTTTTTTGTCTTTTTGGACATCGAGCACTAAATTAAAGTCACCCCCCAGAACTATCTCACCGCAGTCAAAAGAGAGAAGCTGATTGAGAACATTTTTGAAGAAAGCAGGATTATCGTTATTCGGTGCATAAATATTCACTAGAGTCAAAATCTTATTCTCTGCTTTGATATCTACTATAACGAATCTTCCCTCTGGATCAGAAAACGATTTCAAAATTTGGAAATTGAAACTATTATTGAAAAGTACACATACTCCGGCGCTGGCGCTAGAAAAGCTACTAAATATAGCTGAATACCCCCATTCAGCAGACCAGAAGACCTCCTTATCTTTAGTGCAATGAATTTCTTGAAGAAAATAAATTGCATATTTTTTCATCATGAGCCATCGAAATGTCTCACGCCTTTTCATAGTGTTTGACAAACCTCTCACGTTTAGAGAACAAATAACTAATTCGTCAGTATAGGTGATGATTGATAGGTACTTAACAAAGCAATTGTAAAACGCAGAAGTGGAATTAACAAGCCCAAATTATTAACACTTAGTATGAACAAAGAGTAATAAAAATACGAACATAATAAACAAAAGTTGCAGCAGAACAATAAAAAAAACAAACCTAGAATAAAAACAAACACATAGAAAAAAGTGCCTTGGGTTACGTAATACATATGGGATACCCAAGAAGCGCTTAATATAACATTAACATATCTAAAAAAAGCCATTGTAGAGGTAAAAAAAAAACTCTCAGCAGGATCACAAAAAAAAAACAATGGATTCATTAGTAGCTATTCCAAAAGTTAGAGTAATATGCAAATTGATGGTTTTTATATCAAGACGAAAAAAAAGATCTATTTTAGAAATTCTGGAACATTTTGATAGTTATATTTTTCATTGTTAATGAGTAGAAACCTTCCGATAACTTTCGCATTTGCTATACCATGTTCTTCCCTCGCTTTCATCATTGCTTTAATGAGAACTTTGCGTTCCTCTTGGATCGCTCTTGCAAAATCTTCAGTTATATATGCGTTCGCATAGTTACCAGAGTTTTTAATCTTAGATCTACTCTTCCAAACAATATCACGGTCCTCGCGGCTAATAAATCGTGTAATTATTGGTCTACATTTACCTTCTATTACTTTTCCCACTCTATGGACGGCATGAAAACTGATACCACTGGTATCGATATCCATTTCGTTCTGAATGATGTTGTAGACCAAATTTTTGCAGTTTTCATCTTCGGTTTCCTGTATGTTATTGAATCTTAAATTTTCTCGTCGTGTATATTGCTCGAGCCTGGTATTATTTTCAATTTCCGTTTTTAGTTGTGTTTCTAGGATGGCAATCTTGCTGCGCAGGGCTTCAACCTCAGCACTGGTCTTCTTTAAATTCGACTCTGCTTCTTCTTTCATCGTGTCTACATCTTGTTGGGTGGATTCTAAGCTTTGTTTCATATCTCTTGTTTCCGTTCTGATCTGATCGATTTCCAGTTTCAGCTCACATCTCAACTTGTCCATTTCGGATCGCATATCAGCGAATCCCGTCTCCATGGCTTGTCTCAAGGAGTCAATCGCATCCTTTAACTGAAGCAAAGTATCCTGATTTGCGGGCATGTCGTCGCTGTTTGAGGAGCTTGAACCTCTTTTGGAACGTTTTCTTCCCATAGGAATTTGTCAGCTCTCGTTAAAACAGATAACTGGTTAAAAGTCCGAGATTTTCCATCAAAACGCAGTAATTGTTGTAGAAATCAAGCACTATTAACCCATGTTTTAGATGGAGCGTCACATCGCACGTCCGGACGCCATGCCTGCCGAGTAACCTGCGAGTAAACATGGTTCTATTGAGGTGTATTGTCTATGGTTGTAGCAACACGCACCAAAAAACGGAGGAACTGAGAAATCACGACACTGGCATTCTTGTATTGACGTCACAGCGAACTATTTCCAGTCTTTCTTCTTGCGCGGTTTTGTAACACACCGGAAGTTAAATTTCACGTTTTTAGACGGCTAAATCGCGGACAAGAAAAATCGATATCGAAAAACTTTTTTCGACTTTCTTATCAGAACGCAATGTAGATTCCATCAAGCAAATAAAAAAATATCTGTCATATACACTTTAAGATTTCTGTTAACCGCAACGGGAAGAAATTAACCGTTAGCCGTAAAAACGCCGAAATGTAAACCGTTAACCGTAAAAGCCACCACCCCATTGAGACCCTCTGTTAGGCTCTTTCGCTTGCTTGTGCGTTGGTTCACCTTCTCGACTACCTACAGTAGAAAGGTACTGCTAAAAGACTAGTTCTTTGAACATAAGAAATGAGATATATCAGTCTAACCTTTCTCAACATTTTCAACAACCTTGACAGCCTTCCTCGCGGCGAACCCTCCCATGGATACATGATCCTCTTGGCCAGCGGAGGTGGGCAACGAGTCTACCGAGGAGGGGTGGCACAGGACTTTGTTCTCTGAAACTAATATTTAAAAGAAGTTAACTCTCTCATTCCTAAAAGCAGTTGCGATCGGAACAAGAAAAAAAAATTCTATTTTGAAAAATATCGAGAAACAAATGGCAGCAAATAAAAGCTCTGCTCAAGAACCTTGATTGGTCATACTTCGCATTTCGGATTTCATTACCGGTAATTACAAACTCAAAAGCTAGTCTGTCGTTTGTGATCGTCCGGGTGAGTGTAGTTCTGAGAACAGTTGTTGTTGACATTGACTGACGTTTCGACAAACTGAGCGGAAGTCATCTTCAGAGTCGTGTGAATTGTGAATAGTCAGTTGATGTCATATACGTCTGGTTATAAGCTGTCATTGGTCAGTTTAGCCGTGATGTTATTGGCTGTAGAGACTCAAGTCAGTGATAGGTGCGCTTCGATCCGTGTATTGTTAGTCAAATTCGTCGGTGAGTTCAGTCTATTGTTTGTCTTTTTTGTTGACAAGTCGTTTGTAAGCCGCAGGTACTAGCTGTTGGCATCTGTTCAGTGACGTCTGTTCTAAGTTAGTGAACCAACTTTCTAGAGTATTAAAAAGTCCGGCGTTTGTAGTAGTCCGTACTGTAAGTAACGCATTCGGCAGAGTCCCAGTCAAATCAAACAGAAAATGTTAGGGACTGAAAAATGTTCGGCCATTCGGGCCTTATTTGTTTGCATAATAAGGGGGTGGGAGGGGGGAGGGCACCTGGGCACCTTCCACCCGCCATTGAAAATGAAGGGGTAGGAAAAATTAAATCACTTTACCCAAAGATGCCGCCGTACAGTGTGCCACCATAAAACCTGAAAAGAGCAAAGAAAATCAGGGAGATATTCATTACATTTTTATGGTAGAACCAAACTGGGCGTGAAAAAAAAAAAACAAGTTAAAAGTGAACAACTCATTTTACCAGAATTAAGTCCTCCTTCTTTCACAAGAAATGCTGGTAGCTCACTGTAGGCTTAACAGAGAGAAACAGAAACAAAACGAAGATTACTAAACCAGATAGAATAATGGATACCTTAGACTGCTAGCACTTAAACATGACATTTCTGCGCAGTGCTTAGACTGTGTCCTATTTCCCCCATTGCGTATCTTCTACGATGAACTGTTAAAGTCTTTGATAAAACTCGTAAATGTATCTGAAGCAAAAACTACTTGAAGCACTCACAAACAAACTGAAAAGAAAGAAAAACAAAACAAAACAACGATAAAAAGAAACAAATTACCAGGATTGACGAGTCTTTCCATTCTTCTTTCGCTCATACTTGCCAATTCATGGACGCCAATTGCTAAGTAGTCCAACACCTAACAAAGAAAACCACGACCAGTTCATTGTTTTCGCTGTCATCGAGACGGTAAAATTACTGTTTAGTATGGGAATGGAACGCGGTCGGCGACCAGAGCCTATATTTTCATAAATGCTCATCTTAGAAAAGTTTTGTTTGGCCATGCTTTTAAAGTGGAATTCGAGCTTCAGCTTCAAAATATACTGGAGTTACTAATACTTGACTTGCGACCGCTATCCAAACCTTGGCAAGTCACATAAAGGCCCGGACACACGGTGCAACTTTCTTGCAACGTTGCGCACAACAATTGCAGAAGTAGAATCGAGTTCTACTTTTGTGACGTTGCGCGCAACAAGTTGCATCGTGTGACACCTCCAAAAATCTTGTGGCGCGCAACGTTGCAAGGAAAGTTGCACCGTGTGTACTGGCTTCTTTTTAGACTATTTTAACTTCTAACGTTTAACGTTAGAAGTTACGCCGAGGGATAAGTTTTATGCAATTCGCACCTGATACCAAACACAAACTTATTCCTATGGTTTCTCTTCGAGGTGAACTCTCGCTCAATTTTGAGTCTGTTGCCTTTAGAAGCGACCGTGCTGGTACCGGTTACAGAGTCATACAGAGGCACTGAACACACTTACGGTTCCGAAAGTGGGGAGAAACGGGACGAAACTTTGAAATATGTTTGACAAACAGCTTGACATTTTGAGATGTTTGGTGAAAAGGATCCAGCTAGAAACTTCATCTTGCGGCAAAAAAACAAAGAAATTAGGAAAACATCTTGCTTTGTTTGTTCACGTGTTTACTAATTCTTGCGTGATGAAATGTCTATTTTCGAAAACTGTCGTTCTACAACAACACACCAATAGCATTGAATCACGTGTCAAGCAACAGACTCACGCATCCTTTGGCCACGGCTCCCGCATTTCTTCTGCAGGAGGTGCACTGATCGCAGACTCGGACACGTACTTACCTTGGCAGGATATTCGCCATGGAAGTTTCCACCTGAAATAACTTCTTCTTGATCAGCAAAAACGATCTGTTTATCACTGAGTTAAGTTGTTCTTTATAGAAGAGCTAAACTAGTGTCGGATAAACATTTACAAATACTAAAGCACAACATTGTATATATCAACACGAAAGATATGTTTATTAAAACAGCTTTGCAGCCAAAAGAGCTGAATAACACTATTATTTACACAGGATTGTGATTGGTGACCTGAGCGGTTCGAATTTTGGTATGCGGACCACTCACGAATCACTGTGTCAGTTTGCAGCATTCAATCTAGTCAAGGTAAGGATACTGGGTTGTCTGTGGCACTGTTCATTTCTGTTGTTATCACCTCTTGTACAAAATCAATAGTATCATTCACAACTCCGTGGACCTAGAGAAAAAGACTCTACGTCATCAGTGATACATTTAATCCATGTATTACTGTATTCGACGAAGGAGACGCATCCTAATTTTAACGCCTTCTCCTATCTCAAACTAGTGGGACTGATTTGACAATTTTAGGCTATGTATGTATATAGACCAGTTTTGCAACTCCCCTCCTCCTTTCCCACCCCACGAAGATTTTTGAGTGGCGTGTCTCGGCCGAAAACTGTTACCTCGTTTCCATGTCGTTTCCAAAGTAACGCTCGAGTCGTACAAAGTGCCATGATTTCTTGCTGTCAGTCGGAGGACGCTTTATGTGTAGCGCATAACAGCAACTTATATAAGCTTTTCAACGGCCGGAAAAAAGTTGAGAATTGACCGTTTTTTATAAGGCAAGTAAAATGAAGCCTGGCAGAGGTTTGACGACAAGTCTTATTTTCGTTATTATGACTAGCCAGTCATTTATTCTGGCCGTGGACTTGACTAATCGAAACATGACCTACCTGGGGACAACAGCGCAAAGTGTACGCGTCTTGGACACGAGTACAGAATCTGTGACTCTCTGCAAAAGGACAAGAAAAAAAAACATTTACAAATAAGCCTTCTTATCAAATTTTTTCTTGCCAAGCCATTGTACATTTATTCACTCGAATTAATAAATCTATTTTCTTTTTAAGAACCAACCGTTTCATGACACAGCTTCATAAACTGAGGCGTTCCCTTCCATCTTAGTCGACCGCTATGGCGCAAATTTATCACGTCACCGACTGACAACACACAACCCATTTCCAGGACCTTACACTCACTTTGCGCTCGCCTGCGAGAAGAAGAGATTAGGCCTGGGACTTATTTGAACATGACACACTGTCTATGTTGATTTGTTATCCACACTTGCCTGCAATCTCCGAGGGATGTATTTTTGAATGAAGCAAAGACCGTAATCTTTCAGCTACTCGACGCTGACCAATGTGTGGGCGCACTTGTTGGATTACTGATGGTTAAAAACAAAACAAACCGCGGTCAGTCACGTGATCTATTGATACTCTCTCATAAGACAGCCTCTTATGATGTTTATACTTACAAGCATCAAACGCTCTTGTGGTTCCCTTTAAAACCTCAAGTGACATTGCTGCGATGACGTCCGCCTGCTTAGCAATCATACAGGACCGTTCCACAGCTAACAACAAAAAAAGATACCGGCCGAACGGCAAGCATTTTTAATTAATTCGAATAAGTTCGTGAAGAACGGCTATTCAACCAGACATCGAGGGCAGAGCTTCCAAGATACCACGTCAAGTTGATGGAATTTTCCAAAAGCATTTTGCTACCGCGTGTCACACAAACGGGACCAAACGGAAAATTATTATGAGCAATAATATAGGCAGAGCATTGCTTTCTCTACAATGCTACTTTAATCAATATAGGCCTTACCTCGATCGATATAGGCTTTGGCTCGATCAGTATAGCCCTTAGCTCGATCAGTATAGGCCTTACCTCGATCAATATAGGCCTTACCTCTTGTACACAACGCAAGGAAAAAGGCACCTCTCTCTTATCACACCGTAACGTTAACTTTCGAAAACCTAATGGTCCTTATGAGAATCCAGACTAAAAGAAAGTGTCCAACTCACCTTCTGCACCAAGCGAGGTTATCAATTGAGTTCCGTTAATCAAGGCAATTCCCTGGAGACAGGATAAGAAAAGAGCAATGTTAAAACCTGTGAAAATACCATATCGATGGTTTCAAAGTGAAATGGATACGCATGCAAATAGGGCAAACAATCGCAAATTACCTCTTTAGGTCCCAGATTCAGAGGTTCAAGACCATGTGCCTCGAGGACCTGGCATGATATTAAGGTAAAAATTAAATTAATACTGATATTGTGGCAGTTTCAGCTAGAAAAACATTCAGGCGATATGTAATACTAATGAGGATTTCCAGGATTTTCAGTTGAATTTAAATCAGGTTTGCCATGAAATCACAGCCTGAGGGTTCATTACGTCCCAGCAGTTCTTTTACGTCCCCATTAGAGAAAGAACCGCCATTTCTACGTAGTCATCCGAACTACGTTAAGATCTAACGAATAATCGTCATCTACATATGCTAAGGCAGCAACTTCGTCAAGATCTGGTTGATGGTCCGGCCAGGATTAGACCCTGCAGCTCCTAGCAACTCTGCAGACGGTTGCCCAACCAACTAAGCTCTGTTGCATCGCAGAGCGCTTTTCAATTGAGCGTCGAAAGTAATTTCGCGATTGCTTTGGTTTTGCATTGCTAAACTTTGCTATTGGCTTAAAAATCTTGCACCACTTTCAACCAATCAGAAGTAAAACCAAAACCAATCGTGACTTGCTCGCACGCGTTTTCCCGCGCTTGGCGCCGGCTACATGTATTTGCTTTGAGTTCTGATTGGTTCATTGGATTGTCTGCGTCTCTTGTGATTGGTCAGAGTAATTTGTTTGGTTTTGGTTTAACGACACTCAGTTGAAAACCGCTCTAAGTAAAAAGTACTAACCAAGTTAGCATCAGCCCAGCCACTCTTTGGGCTCCACATCTGTCCCTCTCCCAGTAAACCAAGAGCCAAGTGCGACAACGGAGCGAGGTCACCGCTCGCACCCACTGTGCCCTGCTCAGGAACCCAGGGCAGGCACGACTCTACAGTCAGACAAACAACGACAACATTAGTCAGCAATATTAAACGTTTAACTCTCAAAACCGGAGATACGGAAACATGACTGGAATTTTAGATCTGTGCATTTTATAGCCTGCGAGCAAGCTCTCGGGTTCGAGAAGAAAGAAGCAGCGCGACTTAGGGTGATAGGCTCCGTCTTCGAAAGCGTGCTAGGCAAAGTCAAGGACTTCGCTCCTACTTTGTCGGTGAAAAACATCATGTTTGCGCTGCTTTTGAAACTGACGAGCTCAGCAAAGTTTAGCGAAATTCTAAGATGGTCCGAGATCACTAGCTCTCACTCCCTGTTCTGCCATCTAGTCAGCGAGTGAACTCGGACCGTCTGGCTGAGAAAATGAAGCCAAATTAAGTGAAGGAAAGCAAAACCGATAACAGATTAAAAACATTGAATTTTTCTATTTGTAAGCAACATGACGTTAATTTCCATCTGTTGCCGGAAGATCAATACAGGGCAAATTTTCTTACCATTAAATGCTGCAACAAGCTGTTGTAACGTCTTGACGGAGATCCCACTGAAAGGGAAGCAAAGTGTAGCGAAATAAAGTTATCGTATACGATATCGACAACTATTTCTCTTGTTTTGGGAGGCCTTTTCTTCCTTTTTTTTCAGGACGCTTAGGACAAATAAAGAAAGAACATTCTCGATCCCTGTGCCTTCGGTTTTCTTGATCGCGTAAGACCGAAGTCGCTGGGAAACTATGCGTAAGCGTAGTCATAATCAAGCTATCTGCATATCACAGCGCATGCACAAAGTTGAAAAAAATGGCAGAGCGACGTTCTTGATCCCCGGGCTATTCTCGTTTTACGCATATCCGATTTCTTTCAGCTCTTAATTTTCTTTTGTGTGAAATGTTATGACTTTTTTTATCGATTGTGTCATAAAAATGGTACAATACCCAGCTCCAATATTTTAAAAACTGAAGTTAATAAAGGGCAGCTTAAAAACAGAACATGATGAAAAACGAACGTTAAGAGCTAAAGGACACTGGTTTGAACTATTTTGTTGCCGTAGTCTTTATGACTTGAATAACCAATCGATAATAGAATGTTAAGCTGAAGCTGAACAAACCTGTAACCTTTTGCAAGAACATTGATCCTTAGTGCCATCAACATTCGAGTGTGCTCGATAGACAAAGGAGGGCCAACACCTTGATGAAGAATAAAAAAGAAACGAGAAATTAAACTCCTATAGAACGGTTTTCAATTGAGTGGCGTAAAATCAAAACCAAAGAAACCACTCTTGCCAAGTCACGATTGGTTTGGTTTCATCTCTGATTGGTTGAGAAAGTGGCGCGAGATTTTAAACCAATCACTAAGCGTAACAATGGAAAACCAAAGCAATAGCGAAATTACTTTCGCACTTAAGGCGGGGCTCTACCTGAATTTTGATGAAATTTTATGAGGTGTTAAGAAGGGATAGGAGAAAGAAAATGATTTTTGGAACACCAACAGACAGCTGATACCTACGTAAGAGCACCCCAGGTTGCTAGTGGACTAACTTGGTGTCCGTCTATTAATTATTATCTACAAATTCTAATTTTAAAACTTCACTAAATCTTCAATATTTCTTATTTCTCTAAATTTTACCAATCCTTTGAGAAAAACTATTTCCTCCCCCAAATACCCAAAAATCACCCAAAAATTTACAGAACATCCCACAACATAGATTCCTGTAATGAGCGAAGGG
This sequence comes from Dendrophyllia cribrosa, assembly GCA_024195265.1. Taxonomy (NCBI): domain Eukaryota; kingdom Metazoa; phylum Cnidaria; class Anthozoa; order Scleractinia; family Dendrophylliidae; genus Dendrophyllia; species Dendrophyllia cribrosa. The sequence continues at coordinate 4,337,346 of JAJLRJ010000001.1, read as the reverse complement.
TTTTTAGATTGCTTGAAACGTGAACGAGATATTTCCATTAAAGCCATATTAAGTAGCGGAAACATGGCATTTAGGTAGACCCCGCCTTAAATGAAAACCGCTTTATTAGAGGTCAGTGTTAAATCCCCTTTTGAAACTAAAACCGTGACTTTTTAGTACCATCTTTTTTATGTTAGTTCCCCCCCCTCCAATAACGATTCGATGTACATTTTAGCGACAAGAAAAATATTTTATACATGTACAGCTTTTACAGTTACTGAACTTTTTTCCCTCCAGTGTACCTAACGAAAAGAAGTATTTTTAAAACGTTTTCCGTCCGTTTTGCTCGTGTAACTAGTCGCTGTGACCAAATAAAATACTAAACCAAAATCAAACTGTGCCTACAACTAGTTGCTTCGTGTGTACAAAACAATAATTATAAAAATCAGCAGTCGCTAATACAGCGAACTCGGTCACTGACTTGGTCGCCGCGATTCAATCAAGAGTTGCAAGGGTCTCATGTGAACATGGTAAACTTGAGTTGCTTTTTTGGTGACTATCACTGAAAGTTTTAAACTTCTTTTTACCGCTTTATGCTGTTATTTGGAACTGAATTGCTTATAAGCGCACTCAACGTTTTTATTTACCTGCAGCATGTGATCTTATGAGATTCTCTTGCAGCTCGCTATAATATGAACAGAAGGCGATTAAAACGTAACACCAAATCAGACAAATTAATTAGTCGAAATAAAACCAGCCGAAAACACACACGCTCTCAAAACAGGTTTTCTAGAACTGGCATAATTTATTCTTATGATCACGTCAGCACCGCGCCCGAAACATCGTTTCGCTTGAGTAAACAAGTATCAACGAAACACGTTTTCCGCAAACATGTTTGTAATTTCATTCTCCAAATAAGTTGTTAATTTTAAAACACGTTTCATGCCGGTTTTATGGAACAGGCATAAGATCACATAAAATCTTTAATTACACATGACCACATGAACTGAAAAAAATAGAGCTGGAACTAACTTGCTGTTGCATGCATGGTTTTGTGGTTTAATTTCACGTGTCAGTCCCTTCAGGAACGAAGGGAAATGCAGTTATTACCAAGGATACGACATTTGCGCTAACGTGTTTGCTGGCTTAGTTCGAGACTACATTTGGGATAACGAGGAATGTTTAGGAAATGGCGTTACACTGTTTTTTTTTTTTTCATATTATTTTTATTAGTGCTTTTAAAGGAAGCTAATTTGTGAAAGCTAATTTAGTTTGAGCTTTTAATCGCTTCTTTTAGGTGAATATTAGGGGAAGGAATCTAACCTCATCCCCCGGCCGAATTTACTGCATGTAGCTACTAATTCACATTTCCGATAATCCTATTTGACCTTATTTCGTATCCAAAACGACAGAAGAAACATGTTTCGATGATGATTTACGCAATGCGCCGCCTGATCGATGTGAACACGCGTTTCGCCCTAGCACAGGTTTACCATCCTGTGTTTGCGCAGTGTGCTGTGCATCTTTGCTTGTGGGCCGTATTGGTTTATACAACCAGCCTCAATAAAGGCGAAATTTAGGGCTCTTAAACAACATGGCAGTGATTTTGAGTTTTTATTTTATTTTGTTCAGTTTTAAGAGCCTTAAATTTTGCCTTTAGTGAGGCTTAGTTACATAAACCAATATCGCCATTACATATGCACAGCACAGCACAGCACAGCACAGCACAGCACAGCACAGCACAGCACAGCACAGCACAGCACAGCACAACACAACACACAAACATAGGATGGTAAGCCTGTGACCCTAGTGTGAACACAGCACTCAGCACAACACACAAACATAGGATGGTAAGCTTGTGACCCTAGTGTGAACACAGCACTCAGCACTACACACCACACAAACATAGTATGGTAAGCCTGTGACCCTAGTGTTAACACAGCCCTCAGCACAACACACCACTCACACACCACTTGTGAACACAGCACTCAATTAACTTTCAGGCACTGGATAATTATGCACATGTCAATAATACTTACTTAAGTTTCTCACTAGGAATAACTACTGTTGCAAACTTTCCAAAGCCTGTTGTGACACCATATACCACTAAAAAGAGATTTATAAAAGAAAAAAATCATAACAAATACAAACTAAGGCACATACACTGCAACATCATGGTATAATTAAGGCACAAGTGTGTAGTTTTTCATAATTTTTTTCTTTTTTTGTATTTATACCATTTCTGTATTCAAATTACATAAATTAAGGCCTATAAAGTTTATTGGTATCTAGGATGACTACAATCAGCTAGATCACAGTTCTTACGTATGTTGTATGTAGTCATTGCCATAATAGTGACTTTGTACTAGAGATGACAGTTTATAATTAAAACTGCCGATCGATCATCTCTACAAAGTTAATCGGTGGATAAACGTTAAATCAGCTTTCTGTGGACTGATTTCCAAATGTGCCAGCAAACGACAGCATTTTGCATCTTTTAATTTGTTGGCTGCTCATGCAGTTGTTTTTCTCTTTGTTCATAGTTCAGATCACAAGGTCTGCTCTACTTCAGTTCTAAAGCTCTCTATAATCACTTATTAAACATGCACCTATACTTTTACGGATCAATACTACAATCCTGAACTGCAATAACACTGGTATTAAACTGACAAATGCCCAGTCATTGGTGAACAAGTAATGTTCTAATTTTATTTGTAACCATAGTAACAGTATAACTTGTTGAAGACACCCTTAATTTCAGCTTGTGCTTATAACTGTTTTCAAAGTTTAAAAAAATTTTAGTAAGGGGTTCATAGCCACCTTAGTTTTTGAAAACGTTTTTGAACCCTTTACAAATATTTTTAGAAAATTATGCTGGGAACTTAATTGAAAATTGTGGCGTACATATCTGTAGTGCATTAACAGCTGCGAGGCAACCTTTTTTACGAAAGTACCTTTTTTCTCACGAACGATGCTGTCCAGCAATGCCCGTGATTTGCTCACGTTCTTTACAGCCTCTTCTGTTAGCTGAGGAAAGAAGAGAAGGAGAAGCTAAAAATGTGAAACCCAACGTACTATATTATGACCATCTTGTTATTATTTACCCACTTACCCACTAGAACGTCATTTCCAGGGTTCCTGCGACATTATCTTTTCCTAACTTGTTAATTGGTGGAAGTGAAACAACTTAACACATACAACAATTTTATTCTATCATTTTTATGAGCCACATAAAGGGAGAAACAAGAAAAGTCAAACAACTTAAAAAAAAGGGTGCTCAAAGGGGAGCTTGCAACCCCCTCAACCCCTCCCCTGGATCTGCCCCTGATTACCTACCTTTTAAGTTAATAGCACTGATGTCTTAGCATGCAGGTACCTCAGATAATTAGCAGACATGGAGGCAATAAGGAGAAAATCTCCCCCTGCACAGTCTAAGCCAGTCTCCGTATTTAGAATATTATTTTGCTCCAGATCTTTTTGGTTGCCAGGCCTTGAGCTTTGCCACTTTTTTGGCTGACTAATAGAAAATATGGAAGTGTTTGTTCTGGCCCCGGTTGTTTAAAAGGTGGATATATCCAGTGGATAAGTATTAACAAAATCCCTTGTGTTATCTGCTGGATATAGTGATTTATCTGGACCCGGTTGTTCAAAAGGTGGATAGCGCTATCCACTGGATAAATCACTATCTGGTGGATAACACAATAATTGGTTTTGCTAATGCTTATCCACTGGATAAAGATTTATCTGGTGGATAGGGTTATCCACCTTTTGAACAACCGTGGCCTGGTGGATTGAGCGCTATCCACCTTTTGAACAACTGGGCTCTGCAGTCTAATTTATTTCCTGTAATTTAATAACTGACGAGCTTTGAAAAATCAAAATATCTAACCTTTATTTTTAGTTTGCCTTTTCCCAGTGCAACCAGTGTTTCAGGTGACAGGGAACACCCATCAAGTCCTACAAACTGAATGACAATTAAAATAATTGTTAAGGTCCTAATGCATGAATTAATTGAGTTAAGTTAGAACTACATGTAGAGTTGAGTGTATGTTATACTAGTGATGTGACTTTGTAATATTCCTTCAACCTCATCCCCTGAGGGCCTAAATTAGCTTCTCCATTTTCAAAATGGTGGCTATGGGGGAGGGATGAGGAAACCCCTTGACAAGGCTGCCAGTGATTGGTGGTCAAAATTTATTACTGCTTCTCAGACTTCCTCCAGAAACCCTGCATGTTTCCACTAAATGGTTTCTATGCTCTGTACCCCACCATTTTGAAAGCATGCAGTAAAGCCAAGGCTCTGGGGAAAACATTGTTTTCTCTTTTCTTTTTGTTCTTGTTTCGCCTCCTCCCCCCCCCCCCCCCCCCCTCCCAATTTCCTCCCAAGAATGACAGGGAGAAGCGAATGCACACATTCCCTCTTACAGTGGTATAAATGTTAAAAATTTCAAATTTTACAGCCAAGATTTAGGGGATTAAGATCCTGGGGGGGGGGGGGGGGGGGGGGGGGGGTACTCTGCAAATTTCTGGGCGGGGGTGTGCCGCTCGAACTCTGAGATCCTTAACCTATGTTAGACCATTTTAGCTGCATTTTCAACCCTATTCTTAAGGCTAAACACTGAAAAACCCTACCCTATTCTAGACCAAATTTTTGAACGCTTTCTTTGTTATTAGTTACCAGGGGTCAGTAAAAATACTGCACTGCCCACCGTACTGATTTTTAAATGCCATTTGCCAGTAAACCTTGTCTTAAGACTAAATTCTTCACGCAAATGATCAGTTTTGTGGAAAATGATACGCTATTCTAGACCAAAATTCTCTGATTCACTGTTCGTGTACCCTATCCCAGACTAAACTGCCTGAAAACCATACCCTTCACAGCAGCACATACCTATGTAGCTCATATATGGGAGTACCCCCCAGGATTAATAAGATACACTGTAACTTCATGATCATCTGTTCTGTACAACATGGCACTAATTGTTCTAACTCATTTACTTTTGCTGTTGTTACAGAAGTATTTTTTTTTTGTCAGTTGTATACTTCTTATGGCAAATTATACCTGTGTTTGTTTCTGTTTCTTTTTCACTGTTTCTCTTCTGTAGAAGTTGATGTTGCAGTCAGTCAAGGATTTAATCTTCAACTGCATGTGACTAAAAAGTTGACTTTATACTGGAGTATCGGTTTTTTATACTCTTACAATCAATATTGATATTTATAGGCATTTAATGCATGAATGCAAAAAAAAAAAAAATAGATAAATGAAAATAAATTTTACACTCTGACCCTGCTCAAGACTTTTTGTGTCTTATATAATTTTACAATATTTGTGTACATAGGAGACAAGTGGTGTTACTGGAAGTTTTATCTCCAGGAAAACAGATAAAAATAAAGGCTGTGTAGGACAGTATTTCAGCTGTTGTGTATTATTTTATGATAAGAATGCAGAGAAAATATGCTGCTTATCTTGAACACTCAGGCAATATTAATATTTGTAAAACAATTTGGGAGTGATCCAAACCCACAGCATGCCAACTCTACAACCTGGCATGCATGCATGTGTACTTTTGAGGTCTACAAGCTGATCGCCAACTCTACTTGGTCGACATCACCATGGGCTGGGTTGTTCAAAGCATGATTCAGCTAACCCAGGATTAGCGTCAATTTTGAATACAGTTAATTAAACAACTCAACAATTGAAAATTTTCCTAAGTTTTCTGCCCTTCAGTTTTGACTTTAACTGGTCTTCATTACTACGTAGTTGTACAGTGTAGCTATAAATGACCTTTTGAAAACATTTTTTAAACAGAGAAATGAAATCCTCGGTTAAATTTTAATCCTTGATTTGCATTAATCAGCTTTTTGAACTGACAAAACTCAGACTGCAGGATACAAAACATTTTCAGGTGAGGTGAGGTCATTTTCCACTGGTGCCTCTTTTGCTGTGAAAATAAAGTCATAACAATAAATTGTTTTGGGATATTTAATGGGAGGAAAAGAATGCGAATATTCTAAACTAAACAAGAGCAGTTTTACATACATGAACATTTAATCATTTTAACAACTACGAACGAAAATCATGCGTATACATTGTACCTCGACATGCGGAGAGTAGTTTTTCTAAAGACGCTGAACTTTGGGCTAATCCTGCAACTCACGAGTGACGTAAAACAAAGAATACAAAAGGTACTGAAACAATAGAGTGTAAGACAACAAAGGTAGAAAACAAAGAAAAAAGTCACGTACAGGTTTTTACACCGAGGTAAACTCGAACTTTGCCTAATTCGCTAGCCAAGGCATGTTTCTTTTTTATCGCTCGTGAGTAAACAGAAAACAACACACAAACCAATATTTAAGAGATGACTTTGCAAAGTTCAGTGTCTGTTTATACAAGCTTATGATCCCTCTACTATATACGCATCATTTCCGCTGTTCGGGTCTTTCTGCGTGTACCGGTACTCACGCTGTTCGCAGTTTCTAGAAATGCATGATTAAAAATCAATAAAATGCGTGGCAACACGTAAACACGCCATGATCGAACACAAAGACTCACCTGAAATATGAACAAAATCGTTGTCGTTCAATACTTCTTTTATGGTATCCATTAGCTCTAGCTTGCCTCCGCTCTGAGCCAAAACAACCTCAAAGTTTTGGGCGGTAAAATCGGCTGACTCTTCAGTCTGTTCTTTCGAGCGACGTATTGTTTCTTCTACTAACCATTGCACTGAATTAACCTGACCTTCTCCGCATGGAATGACAAACCATTTACCGTTGAATCGAACAGATAGTCGCATTTTTTGTAATGCTGGCGACCAAAGTATCTAAAATTGTGTTGAATAAGACGACAGACCAAACGATTCAAACACGTTGTGGTCCAACACTTTCGTTGTCTCTTGGGAATATGGTAATTAATCTTGAACAACTTGTCTGACCGGTTCAGTTCCGCGGGCTGTCGAGCAAAACAGTTTCCAATTCAAAGAAAGTAATAAAAAGTTTGCTTCCAACGTCAAAATATAAACTTGTTTATATATTTCATCATCCAAACAGGAAAAAGAAAAACATACTGTTAAAGAAACATCAACCAATCAGAATGCAAAATATGTTCCCGCCTCCGACATCCCTCTGACACACCCCCAAGCCCGCTGATCGCGCATATTTTGAAGCGACAAAGCGCTGGAGTCGATGATCTCAGTCGTGAGGAAGTGGTGAGACAATAATGGCGTCTTTGAAGGAAATTTGTGGTGGTCTTCCAGTTGATCCTCTCCCTTCTCCGCGAGAGAGGGACGAATCTGTTCCCCATGCTCCTGTTAGGGCAGTTAATCTTTCAGATGATGAGCGCAGGGTATGGAAATTTCGTTTTTATCTTTCATATAAAAGGGTTCTTCCAAGTCAATTCTTTGGTTCGCTTATGCAACCAGTTGGCCACGAAACGAAACGAAAGCGAAACCGGCTGTTAATTACCGGCCACGTTTGTTGCCCGCACAGGTTCGATTTTAATTTTCTTTAAGCTCATTTCAAGATAAAGCCATATTAAATCAATTTTTCCTTTGCTGTGCTATTTGGATGGCTCTTTGATTTAGAAAAGGATGGTTTCTCGAAGGGGCGCGTTCGATTTGTCGGCTCAGTTGAGAGTGGGACGGGCGCGCAGATCTGCACGTATCCGTATGTCGTTGTAGCAAGTTTTAGATGTGAGAAACACATGCTGTTATGCACACACGAAGAGTGCAATATGTACAATATGTAGGGATACAAGGAAATTTATTGGCTGCCCTAGCCATGCAGCTAGCCAAGTGCATTTGTACATGTAGCATTAATATTTTGGGTCCTTGTTTGGGATTTGGAGCAACTATATTGTATATAGTTGTAGTGGCTAGCGTTGTAAAATAAAGTGTATGTTGTTGGTTTACAGTTAACCTAGTGAATGACCCTGTACATTAATTATGCATTTATGCATGTATACACTATTGTTTTTCTTAAAGCGTTCTCTTGCTGCGGCCTTTGTTTCAGTTTTAAGAACAGTATGTGTAACTTATGTATGTGGTTTATATGTGGAAGTCAGTTTCTGGGATATTGGTTCATGCACAAAGTTCACAAAATCCAATGAGTTAAACTTCTTGTCATGTGTCTATGGGATGCATACTTTCCAAATCACTAACTTTGCCAACTACCTGTTCTTGTTGCATCACAGCCCAGTAGTAACATGCGATCTAAAGTTCTCTATAAGTCCCAAAAGTGGCAAGATTGTAACAAAAAAAGTAAAAAAAAGAACCCTAATTATTGAGGAACAAACACGTACAAGCTACAGCTGTAATGGAAGTGCCATTGCTGCTTATTTTGCAAGAGCTTTCATTTCAATGTACTTTTGAGGTTCAACCGCTGTAGTAAGAGTTAAAAGTTAGAACCAGTACAACAAGATTGGAAATTTTACTCTGATGATGATGGGGATACATGTGAGGGAATGTCTGTCTGGAGGGGTACCACCCCTTACAGGTGGGCTCAGTGGCTTGTAAATAAATAAAAGAAATAAATAAAAAGGAATTTCAGTGGAAACCGGAGTACCTGGTGAAAAAAAACCCTTGGAGCAAGGATGAGAACCAACAACAAACTGAACCCACATAGTCATAGTCACCGGGAAAAAAAGCCCGGCCACATTGGTGGGAGGTGAGTGCTCTCACCACTCCACCATTCCTACTGGCATATTTGTAGAATGTTTTACCTTGCACCTATTTGGGCACTTGGTAACATTGATGTCAATTAACTGTTTGGCTTTTGTGTTATAGTTAGCACTGCAGAATGCCTTGAGGTATTTTCCTCATACTTGTCATCATGCACTTGCTGCAGAGTTTGGTGATGAGCTAAGACAATATGGCCACATCTACATGTATCGCTTTAGACCAGACATTGAAATGCGGTTAGTTTATTGTCATGATACCTAAAAATTGTCACTATTATCTTGTGATCTGGGGATGCATCAGACAAAGTAATAGTTAAGTTACCTCTATTTAACATTTGAAATCATCATTGGATCTTAAGGGGCCACGCCCAGGGGGGCAGAACCCCCTTTATCATTTAAAGAAAATATTAAACCTGGAGGGCCAAATAAATGAAGGGCTGGGGGCTTTTTGAGCATATTTTAGTTTTTTCTCGATCAGATTTGCCTTATTTTATTGTACAACGAATAATATCACAAACCCTTAATTGTCGAATTTGCACTAATCCTAAGAAACTGGACCAATTTCACAAGAAAAAAGCAGAGTTCGGGTTTTTGCCTTCTAGTGGTTATTTACATTTAGAGTGTAATAATTTATTTTGATGCCATTACAGCAGATTGGCCGTGAGAATATGTGACCGTAACACTCCTGGTCCACGCCAACGACATGAACGAAAATACTGTTATTTATGCATGCCCGGCTCACTTTAATATCGATCGCGAATTCGCTGTGGCAAACACATCATCTGCAGCGTGCATGCGGAAATCCGTAAGTCTCTAGCACCTCTCAAAGAAACAAGATGTGTTTCTTGTCATACCTTACACTGTATGTCTAAATCGCTATTTCTCGCTCGAGGTGAAAATAGACATTGGTGGACAAGATGAGCGAGTGGGAAAGTCTGGAACCACTTCGGATCAGTAAAGGGGCAGCGTTGTAAGTTGTTGGCCATTTCCCATCCAGTGCCGTAGTCTTTTTGCCATTGATATCCCGACATGCTTTGCGACAGTGGCAGATAGGTCGGCTTTGCGTGGTCGAGCGGGAGGTTGAAATACAGCTTTGGGCAGCTCAAAGTGAGTTCTTGTGGCCAGGTGAAATTCAGCAAGGCGGGCAAAGACTATGAGCTGGCATTGGAGGACCGGGAGTGCTTCCTAAAGGAGGCCCGTTAGGATAAGGGAGATGGTGCGAATCTAAGTGGCTGACTATTGGTGATAAAATGAAGCAATTTTAAGGGAATGAACCTCGTATTTTTCTTGAGCGGGATTCAGCAGTACGAGCCCAAACTTGGCCATCTGAAGTGAAAAATCAGTGTAAAATCAAGAAATTCCGATAAACCTTGGGATTTATTTTTTTGAGCGGGATTCAGTGGGAGACATGCAGATTTTTATTTCGCATATTTTATTTCTCAAAAGTGACGGAAAAAAACAAAAGAAAAAAAATCTGAACAATGTTTTGCAACTAATTTGTAGTTCACATGTCAAAAATGGACAAATCTGAGCGAGAAAAGTAAAAAGTGACCTCAAAAGCAACATAGGTTAGTTATGCCCCGAGCCCTTCAAATATATTTTAACATTCTGAAATATTTTCTGAGGTCCTAGAGATGTAGCTAAGAGCTGGCAGCTACATGTATCGGCTAATTTCACTAGCTGAAAGAGAACTTATCACCGGCTAAAATTTCACTAGAAAACAAAGACTTTTAAAGGTGCACAAGCCAGAAAAACTGGGTGGGCTTGTTAATGAGCCAGTGCTAATTTTTTTCTTAGCTACATGCACACCCCTGAGTTCCACTGGTCTGTGATGGACTAGCATCCCGGAATCTAGGGATAGCAGTGTAATGAACATGTGTTATCCTAGTGGCTTTAGATATGCTGCAAAATCTGGGATTTGGCATGAAGTGTGACTTTACAGTGTATCTTTCTTCTTTATAAAGTTTCTATATGGTGATTCTTATATGTCATAAACACTGACAGAAATATAATTTGTCTTGTGCTTGTGGTTTTAGTGCTTATCCCATTGATGAATATCCAGCAAAAACACGGCAAGCAGCTGCCATTATGTTGATGATCATGAACAATCTGGATCCCAGGGTTGCTCAAGTATGTTATTAATAAAACCTTTCATATTCATTTAGCATTATCACATACATGTATTAGTCAGATGAGTGTAGTTAAATAATTGTCATCCATGTATTAAATATTTTACTAAATTATATTATTACCTTTTTAATAGTGTGTTTAATTACTACATGTATATTGCTTTTGGAAATAAGTAGCCGTGACTTTGGGGTAGAAGCTTCATGTACATGTACTTTTTAGTTGGCTTGCTAAAATATGCAAACAGTCCATTTCTTTAAATTTGTTGTTTTTTTGAGCATGTGTGATCCCACAGAAGAAAGGCTTAATATATAATTGTAAATGTATCTTAAAACATTTTGTCCATAATTAATGTTATTTTTTGTGCTTTTAGTTTCCTCATGAACTTGTTACATATGGAGGGAATGGTCAGGTCTTTTCCAACTGGGCTCAGGTAAGTATTTTTAGAGGAAACCAAGCTTATTTACAGTTGGTACATTTCTGGTTTCCTTTGGCATGAAGCAACATTCATAATAATATTAGTATAGGTAATCATACGGTTTCGAGTTCAATTTGGAATTAATTTGCACGAGTGAGTTTTTGAAAAACTCACAAGTGCAAATTAATCCCAAATTGAATGAGAAAACCGTATGATTACTTAATTAATAATTATACATGAAAAAATTTGCATCCATTTTTGTTTGGAAATCTTTTTTATTGCAAAAATTATTTTTTGGAATTTTTTTTTTTTTGCGATTTGTAATTTGCACTGGTGTTACACTTTTTGCACTGGTGTTACACTTGAACTGCACTGCTCTTAGCCAATCAGAATCAAGTAATTTTTTCATGTATATTATTATATAAGTAATACATGTACTAGCCTAACTCCCCCTGCAGCTGGTCCTCCTCCTAGATAGGAGATTCTTGATCCTCTTTTACTATTGATCTCCCCAACATTCTTATAATTAATTTCAGTTTATAATCTTGTCCAAATTTTATTTATACCTGGATAGAGAGACCACATGTGTGTGGAGTAAAGAGTGTTGTTTTAAGATACAACACAAGCTGGGGTGCAGGGATGATTTAGTAAGAGGAGAATTCAAACAGGGCTTTGTCAAGGCAGTCATAAGTAGAGCGTGGTCCGCTTTAATACAAGAGTGTCCACCAGGCTTTTAGCCAGAAATTGAAAAGTGGCTGTCCTGAAGATATTTCCCATCATAAATTTTCAAAGGATTTGGTGCAATTTTCATGAATTTCTTCAAAAAGTGGGCGTCCACAGGACGCCTGGACACCCTGCTGGCTAAAAGCTTGGTGTCCACTCAGAGAGCTTTGACTGTATAACGTTAAAATGTGAACAAAAGTTTGAAAACTGTGTGGCACTATAGTCAGTTGTAGTAGAAAAAAGTTAAACGATGATAAAAGTCCCAGAAATTTGCTGAAAAAAACCCCCAAACATTTCCAACCTTGTTATGGTTGCATTTAACAGTGCAATGAAATAACTAATCACTAATTTGTGGCATTTGTTTTTATAGTTTTGGATTGTGATGCATTACTTATCAGTGATGACAGAGGAGCAGACATTAGTAATGTGTTCAGGTCACCCACAGGGCCTGTTTCCCAGCACACCATCAGCTCCCAGGGCCATCATCTCCAATGGCATGGTAATGAAATACTACACATATATTCTTCAAAATTAAACTTAAGGTGTTCTTGCATGTAATAACTTGATAAGCCCCCTTAAAATGTGCTGGCAGATGGTAAATTTGCCACCTGTTGTCAAATATTTGTCACTGACTTCACCCTGCATCCCCACAGCAGGCATTTTACACCTGTGTAAGTAATTATCGCATTGTAAATGGCTCTGTGGTAATCTAGTAATTACTTATTTTAATTAATAATTGTAAATGGCTCAGTTGTCATCTAGTAATTACTGCACTGTAAATGGCTCAGTTGTAATCTAGTAATCATGGACTGGATAAAAATGGCTCAGTTGTCACATCTAGTAATTACTGGATTGTAAAGTCATACAATGTAGATGAATTTATCTAGTATTACTAGTAGTAATCATAGATTATAGTGCGTCTCCTTATCCCGTGGCACCTCGTCTTAGCCTAGTACCTCAGTTTCATGAATTAATTCAGCCACTGTTGAAAAGGGCTATGTCGCGAGATATGTCACGCAGGCAAAAACGTCGGGCCGTCATCAAACAAATTCACGCTATCGCCGTGGAATCGGGCAAAATCCTGCCGTGCTGTGTACTCCGAAAGGTCTCAGATTTTTCCGACATATAAATAGTATATTTGTCTTGATTTCATTTCGGTTATTTCTCCGATTCTGAAATCATACTCCTCAGTACATGTACCAATACCGGAACCGGAAATGAGAAATTTCGACGTTTAAGTCACGCAACATTCAACGTGAAATTTCGCAAGATTTTTCGGATAAAATTACAACTACCAATTGCAAGTAAGACACAAGACTGTTGAATATAATTCCTTCATTAGCTAGACAAATTTTAGTCACAAAACTGCGAAATCTTTAGTCGCAAATGCGCCTGATACAGGCGCAATTTCGAGCACTGTAAAGTTAAATTATTTGCGTTCGCCTGGCGCGGCCGGTCAGTGAATTATTGCTACAAGACATAAGCGAATTGCACCGTACCGTGGAACATCGTGAAGAACGACGTCGGTATTTAGGTGAAAGCTTCCCAAATCAGGCAGAGAACCACAGCAAAATCAAGATAGAACATTCAAAACATACCAGAACGGCAGCGAGGAAAATCTGTAACTTCTGCTTGATTCCAAAGAGACCCAACAACTTACTTGGTCCGGAGAAGAACCTTCGTCCAATTTTTCCACTGCGTACTTTTACTAGGCATTGAAATATTGAGCCGTACGATTCCAAAATCGGGAAAATATCCGAAACTAAATCAAGACAAATAGATTATTCTCATGTGACATTTCAGAACCCCAGCTCCCCAGGATGATGCCTGATTTCCACGCGATGCTGGATACTATTGTGACGTTTCAAAATGGCGCAGATTTGGTACCGACACTTTTCTTGATTCGTTCCGCTTAGCCTAGACGACGCGCTAAGAATGCTGGATACTATTGTGACGTTTCAAAATGGCGTAGATTTGGTACCGACACATTTCTCGATTCGTTCCGCTTAGCCGACAAGATTAGGAAGCGTCTCCTTCGTCGACGCAAATACTGGAGTACATAAATTAAATTGGATTGAAAAAAAGAATTGTTTGGGGACAATAAGGAAAGATAGTTTGTATTTTCATGTTTTGATATTTTAAAGGATTAAAGGGTTAAACAGCCTTAAACTGTTTGTTTTCAGGTTGTTCCAAACTACTCATCAAGGGATCAGTACGATAAGATGTTTGCGTTGGGTGTTACAATGTATGGTCAGATGACAGCAGGAAGCTACTGTTATATTGGCCCACAAGGAATTGTCCATGGTACTACGGTAGGTTTTGAAAAATAGGCATGTCTTGACCTCACTTATTTTTATTATTTTTGACCTGGATTTACAGATTCTTGAAAATGTTACATCGAATTAACATTGCTAATAATTGAGGCCCAGCTATTGCACTACAATTGCATATTATTGGTAAGAAAAGATATTAAATTTTATTTATTTTTTAACTAAGGAAACAAATTAAAGCATTAATATTTAATTGACAGTTATTTAATTAATCAATATTTAAATGCACTGCTCGCAATAATTTGAAAAAATCTTTTTTTTTATGTTTGTTTCTTGTTCAGATTGTTGTTTTAAATGCTGGCAGAAGGCGGCTTGGAGTGAATAATTTAAGAGGAAAGGTATATCATGATCATTGTTAGAAGTATCAAATGAAGGTGCATGTTCATAGTTATTATACTACATTGAAACTTCATGTACATGTGTGTTAAGCCCTTTGCACTTGAATGTATTCATATTACAAGTAACATATTTATTGTTGATTTTATCTGAATAAGTTTATTTATTTAAAAGTAGCAGTGATTTCAGTGTAATTTGGGCACGATTAGTCGCTGTGATATCGCAGTGATACAATGTACATGTACGTATGATACAACTTGGCAGTGATGTGTGGGAAATTGCAGCAAATATTGCACACAAATCTCCACTAGTCTACACTTGTGACAAAAGTTGCATTGAAGAGCACGAAGAGGAATCACATGTGTAAACTAGCCTTAATGCTTGTTATCATCATTATGTCAATTGAAGTCATGGTGTACCTAACACTGGAATATTGTAGGTGTTTGTCACTTCTGGACTGGGTGGAATGAGTGGTGCACAAGCAAAAGCTGCTGTGATTGCTGGCTGTGTTGGGGTAGTGGCTGAGGTATGTTCAGTGTAATTAAGTAATACTTCATGTGTATAAAGCTGTAATGCAATGTATGCATACATTATTTTTTAAAACTATGCTGTAAACTAAGGGGGGTAGGGACAAACCGTGGGGTACCCCATGGCCTAGGCCATGGTGTAGGCCATGGGGTAGGCCATGGCCTACCGGTGGTTAATTTCTTAAAAAAAAAAAACTAAAAAATAAATAAATAATTCCTCTTTGAATACCATAAAATTTCTGTTCAAGAGTTCCAGCCTTGTACCACTTCATAGAACTAAAAGACAGAGCTTGCAGGGTTTGAGACTAACATTTTAGCTTACTAGCCTAGTGGCTAGTGACAGGTTTGATTTCACTACCCAAAATAAATTTTCACTGTCCAGACTTGCACGGGGGGTGGTAAAGGGGTGGGGAGTTACAGCGACAGTTATAAAGGAGAAAAAAAAATCTCCGAGACATTTAGTACTGCTATTCAGGTTTTCTGTTTTCAACCGAATTGAACACATTTTACTCCGTTTCAACTTATTTTGAATTTGTATATATAAAAATCAAATTAATTTCAAAATCATTCAAACTCTCGAACAAGAAATATTCTTTCTTTTTGGAAAAACGTGTATGTGACCTCTTTGACCTCATTATTTATGCTAAATGAATGCGATGCCTGGAAGCTGTTCCACTTTATTTCACGTATGATATATATATATCAACAGTACTACCATATATATATATATATATATATATATATATATATATATATATATATATATATATATATATATATATATATCAACAGTTTGATTCTTTCCTTCGTTGCTTTCGTAACAAAAAAGGAAAATCGTTCTTTATAGCATTAAATGATGATGCCGTCTACAGTCTATGTGCTAGTTTCTGTTCTCTCAATTTACTTAAATTGCGATTGATATGAAATAATTTTCAGGTTTATTTCCGTCCAGTGCAGTTCCATTTTTACTAACCAGAATGGCTTAGTGAAAGCCAAAATCCGTAGCCAAAACTGAATTTTTACTAGACTTTGGCTAGTTGGCTACCGTAAGTCTTGAACCCTGGTTCATGTAGGGATTGACTATAAAAAGGTGCGTAAATTGAAACCCGCAATTCTCCCCCAAGGATAGTTTGAATATAAAATAGTTATGGTATAAATGGAAACTTGAGTTGATAATAATGCATGGAAACTTGAGACGTAATAGGCGCGTCGTATTTACGAAGCGGCAGACACAATAATTCATTTGATAAGTGCAAGGTCAACCGTCTTCGCTCTGATTCAAATCAAAACGACTCAATAAGAGACAGGGAAATAACATTATCAAATAATTATGTTACAGGTAATACAGCGTTTGGGTTCCCTGTGGTAGTACTTTTTTTCGAATCCTTTCTCCGGCATGAATCATCAGGATTAAGATCTTATCTGAAGTAGCTGTTGCGTTTCGGATTTGGATTTTCTGGATGCATTATCACTTAGGATTTTAGTGAAAAATCTGTTTTTGCTTTCAAGAATCACGATTTGAATTCCCCACCCTCTTCCCCCCAAAAAACCTGCACCTTTTAAGTTGCATGAAGTGGTACAAGGCTGGAACAGACAACACAGAGATTTAACAGTATTCAAGAGGAATTATTTATTTATTTTTTAGGATTTTTTTTTAAAATTAACCACTGGTAGGCCATGGGGTACCCCACGTTTTGTCCCTACCCAACTAAGGGAGTGGTTGTGGATAATTTTCTCTAAGGTTTAAAGAGCTGATTTTCCCCTCCATTTCTAAAACATTTTTCATTACATTGTAACTCTGCTTTAAGCCAGTGTGGGTGTATGTACAGTTTAATACTGTGTATCACATTTGAGTTTTGAGTGTGAGATAGAATGCAGCTATCTTTTTTTGTAATTGGATGGTGGAGGAATGATGCATGTTGTATGCTACCATTTTTTGTAAAATAAAGTATGTAAGTATGTAACAAAATTCTGTTCCTGATCAAGAATTCCACAGTATGGGAATGGGGAGAATGTTGCCACAACGTACACAGTACAGTTATAATAGTCATCTTTGCCTCGAAAGGTCAAAATAATTAAATTATACTATAATAATTGTCTTACTTTCAGGTTAATGAGGCTGCTTTAAAAAAAAGACATGAGCAAGGGTATGAGTTGTTTTCCCAACTTCTCTGCATACACTGTCCTTCTTTAATCTAACTATTTAATTAAAAACATGGTGTTTTCTTTTCTTTTTAGGTGGCTAATAGAATACACTTCTGATGTGGATGTCTGCATAGAAATGATCAAGTACGAACCTTTTTTTATAATAAACATGATACATGTACATTCATCTTCTTAGCTTTCTTTTCAACTACAGGTTGTAAGCTTCATTTTCCTTAAATAATGTGAAAATTTACTTAAATTTGCACACATTTAGATTTAATAAGTCTATTAGAATATTTGACATTGCTTTGACCTAAATGATGTAGGGGAGTGTTTAGGCCTCAATACCATGATGGTATCTGTTTCAGTTTATTAAGTGTCAATAGGAGATCCTAAACCGACACTGGGGTGGTCAGCGGTAGACCTGTTTATTTTAGTTATTTTATCAGTCATTGCTAATTAGGATTACATGTAAAATATAACATTCTCAATAATTATGTAAATTCTCTGTCTAATATTAAGACAATAGACCTTTCCCGCATTCCACTCCAATGAGCACACACAATGAAACGAGGTCAAGGCTTGGCATGGGTGGACAACTGATTTCATACAAATCACTGTATTTTGTCCACCCCAGCCTCGAGTTGGTGCCTTTGTTCACAGGAATGCGGGAAAGGTCTATAGCACTTAATTATTCTCTTTAAGTTTCTTTAAAATATTTTATAATATAATAATAGTAAATTAATTATTGTATTCAGTCACTCAGACTTGCACAAATTGCTTTTATTTTAGGAAAGCCCGGCAGCTGAAAAAACCACACAGTTTGGGATACCATGGCAACGTGGTTGAGTTATGGTTAGATTCTTTTTATTTTTTGATTCCATCTTTATTAAGCAAAATCCCCCATCATACCATGATGAGAGACTTTGCCTCATAATCTCTCTCCATTAAGATGTATAAGAGAATAGCAGTGACACATTAAGAAACCCTTAGGAAATTCCAGGGGGTAACCCTCTGATGTGGACTAGCAAGTAACCGCCCCATCCACAGGAGAATAGCAACACACCTAGTTGCCATGTATAGATACTGGAGCAAAGTGCTTGTTCCACCTGCTCTGTAGGCAAATCTTTGCTGACTTCATTATTTACATTTTGTTTCAAAATTATTAGCATACAAATTTACCTTGAGAAGGCATCATGCTAAATACCTATTAATAATAATATAATAATAATATTTACATTTTTATATAGCGCGAACTTCTATATAATATAATCAGTTGCGCTTTACATTTTTTTTTTATGAGAATGAGATCGGACGTCAGCTCTGACTTCAAAAGATGAAATAGCAAATTTTAGCTCTTTGCATGTAATGTTTAAGGTTATACTACAGGTCAGCGATCAAAAACTGCAAAATTGTGGGGTGGCAAAAGTGTTTATGAACCATAATTCGTTGTAAAGTTTTGAGTTTTGAAAACAGCATTCCACAAAGAGTGACTTATTGTATCAGACTTGAATTTCCAGAGAAAGCTAATTGTTCACGCACTTTACCTGCATTTAGGTCAAATACTTAGTAGGGCTGTACTCATAATAAAAAGATGTAGTTACTTTTAAAGGGAACGTTTGGTACAAGAGTATGAAAGCACTGGTGAACTTCTTGTAGACCTCGGCTCTGATCAAACTTCTCTTCACAATCCCTTCAATGGTGGCTATTATCCTGTGCAGGTCAGTGAATATTCTCTGTCCAAACTGCTAAGACCAAACACTAAAATGAAAAATTAATTACCTTATTACATGAAATTTTCGCGACACGTTAATTTCGCGAATTTCGCGATTTTAAAAAATCGCGAAATTAAAGTGACGCGAACAATAAGTGTCGCGAACATAACATGACGGGAAAATTAAGTGACTCCCCTTATGTCAATAATCAAGAAACAATGAGTTTATTACCATTGAAACGTTTGCAAAATCATATTTTTAACTGTTCTGTTGATCCATATCAAGACATTTACACAAATAACTCGCGAGACTTGTACATATGTTTCTAAACGGCAACTTTTACTAAACGGCATCATTTTTTCTTCGGAGTCCGAATATTGAATATCGAATATTGTGGTCAATAATTGGTCAAGACCAATAATTTACGAACAAGCATGAACTGCTTTGTTGTTCCTGTTGACATATAGTCCAGCCGTTGCGTTTTTGTTAGTAATTTTGACGTTATTGCTGACCTTTGATAAATTCGTTTTATCTAATTCAAGTAAATGTTAAATAACATTGCCAAGGAAATTAATTGTGTTTTACTCAAAAACTTGAAATTTAAGTGATTCAAAATACAAAATTTTCGCAAAATCGCGAAATAAGCGTGTCGCGAAAATTTCATGTAATAAGGTAATACATGGCACTTTTCAATGATCTTAAAAAATGATAAAATGAAAAAAATAATTAATATAAAATGCTTGTTTTAAAAGGTGTTTTAGCTTTATTTTTAAAACATTCTATGGAGTCCACATTCCTAATCAATTGCAGTAAGAGGAAGATTGTTCCATAAGACTGGGCAGCGACTGAAAAAGCTCTTGCACCGTGCACATGTAAATTGCTAAAGATTATAGCCAATATGGTTTATATGGTAATATTTGCCAGAACTGGTAAGGAAACGGGCAGCCGCATTCTGAACTTTTTGAGCCTCTTAATCAAGTTCTTATTTATACAGCTAAGCTTTGTCTGTTGCTTATTATAATTAATTTCTGTATGTAAATTTAGGTCAAATTTGATGAAGCAAATGAAATAATGAAACATGATCCTGAAAGATTCAAATCTCTCGTTCAAGAAAGGTGTGTTCAACATCTGAGTTTATTACGTTTTCATCGTACATGTACGAACATGGACATTGTCAATAACACCAGCATTTTGCCATTGCAGCTTACGCCGTCAGGTTGCAGCTATCAATAAACTGACAGCTCGCGGACTGTTCTTCTGGGATTATGGAAATGCTTTTCTTCTTGAGGCTAGTCGCGCAGGTAAAACTCACCAACCCAAAAAGTGTAAAAAACAAAACCTCCAAAAGCCAGCAGCACACTAAGCGATTTTATAAGCCGATCGTGGCGATTGGCGAAAATCGCCAGGTTTGTCGGAACTGCGATTGCAGATTTCTGGCATCCCCGATATCTGGCATGTCGGGGATAAAATTGGCCGTCACTCACCTTGTGTGCCCATTCCAGCTATTTTACACGCTCTTCGCGACAAAACGATAAATTATTCAACTAATCATATCGCACGATTTTATATAAAAGCCTCCTGCAGTACATAAGGACGGAAGCTGCTGTTTTGAATGCAGAGAAAGGGCCTAGAAACGAATGTGGTGGAATCGCCCGAAAAATCGTCAAGTTCGTCCGCAGCAGGCAGTGATGAAATTCGCTTGCGATTTTCGCTGGCGATCAAAATTGCTGCGATCGGTTTATAAAACTGCCTATTGTGGCGCTGGCTAAAGACACGTATGGAGCAGGGTACTTTATAGTCTCCTACGCAGTTGTCATTTGTGTCGACACGCAACGCTCCTCCCCACTAATGGTTGCTCAAACCTGGATCGCATTTCTTTCGAGATTTTAGCCAGCCGTTGTATAGTGGGGAGGAGCGTTGACTTGTGTGTCGACACAAATAATGGCCGTGCAGGAAACTAGGTAATTATTTAGTGCATGTGACTATTGCCATTAATTCCTTGAATGTTTGTACTGTAAGTAACATACTTTAGCAGATGTGTTTTTTTTACAACAAATAGTCTTGTAATCCGTTTGATCAGACCATTTCTTGCTGAACATAGACTACTGTTATGAAATGGAAAGGTACTTTTTGCTGTCACCAGGTCGTCTTAAGCGTTATTCTGTAAAAGTGAAAAAGTGGTCCTTCTTAAAATGCTGATGACTTCTCAGTTTCTAGCCAAAATGCTCAGACATGTACATATTGTTGCTTAAATATTTAATCCGAAACATCCAATTTATTTAGTAAGTATTTAATTGTATGTATAGAATTTTCTGCAAGTTTGAATTTTTATGCACAATGTATTGTTATGTTTTTAAAGGAGCCGATGTGTGCAAGGAAGGTGCACCACTTGGAGTGTTCCGTTATCCATCCTATGTACAAGATATCATGGGGTTTGTATCTTGTTTTTTTTTTTGTTAATGGCCTCAGTGCGAGGATGGAGCAGGTTATTCAAGTCCATTGATCTTGGGGGCAACGTTGGAACTCGGCTAAAACAAAATAACTTGACAAAAGTCTGATGATTACGAAAATTAGGATTTGCTTTTATTACGGATTGTCACAGCTGGAATGGAATGATTCAACAAATAAGGATTCTCTGTTGTGTAATAATTCTCTCTGTTGATTTCACAATTAACCAGTGTTGCAGATCAGTCTGCAGTGCCATTGAGTGGTACAGTGTACATGGTTGCATTAACAGTATGTTTTATTTCCTTTGTAGAGACATTTTTTCCATGGGGTTTGGACCATTTCGGTGAGTAAAGAGGGTAACAAAGGGGGGTGGGGGGTCACTATCCCGTTTTACGCACCCTTTTTTACGCAATTCACGCGTCACATGTTCGTTAAATTCCTAAGTCTGGTTCCTGACAAGGGTATTAGTTCCTAAATTCACGAATCACGTTTCCATTTTACTAACTTTCACGTTTCACGCACTGATTTTTGCCCTGATCACGCGTCACGCATAAACCCTTTGCCACCCTCAGTAAATGATTTTTGATTACTCAAGAACTAATAGGCGCAGTAGCACAGGCAGTATAATGGTTATCGCATTGGACTTTTAACCTGAATGTCAGTGGTTTGGTCTCTGTCATCGTGTTGTTTCCATAGGGCCTGGCTAAACTCGGAGTCTTTGTTGCAGAAGCATTGTTTCAGATGCAAATGTTTCCAAGTTTAGTCCGCGCGAAAAAATCTTGTTGCGGACGCAAACTCTGCTTCCCGGACGCAAACGTTGCTTACAAAACAAATGTTTCCCAGTTTAGTCACATTAGAAGAAACAATGTTTCCGCAACAATGTTTGCTACTGGAAATCATGTATTGCTGACATTTGCATGTTCTACATTTAGGTGGGTTTGCACTTCTGGTCTCGCTGCTGATCTTGCGACAACTGATGAAATTGCTAGAAAAGTACAAGAAGAGATCATGGCTGAGGGATGTACGTGTGCTATATGTACCTTTGACATGATATTGATTTATGATAATGTTTTTATTTTTCGCCTCATACAAATCCATAGACTTGTCACAAGTCGACTGCGAAGCCCCCGAGAGCGCGCGCGAACACCCAAAACGAAAAAACGAAAAACGGACTTTGAGAAAGTCTAACAAATCCACAAATTTCATGTGTACAGGTAGTGATTGTTGAAAGTATAAACGTCAAGACTGTTATAAAGCTGTTCAGACTTGAAAGTCTGCGAACTTTAGCTTTTTAAGTTTTTTTTTTGTGGTGTTCACTATTCTGAAAATGAAATTAATATTTAATTAATGACTTATATCGTCAACAGATGTTTATGCCGATGTATTTTGATGCTCTGTTCATGCAGTCTTCTTTCTTTTTGTTGGTAAATGTTTGTAGTACCAGCAGAAGTTAAAGCTCAATATGAAGACAACATCAAATGGATTGAGGAAGCGCAGCAGCATCAACTGGTAAGATTTTATTCTTAGTTTGCTGTCGCAAAGCTATTGTCACTACTAAGAGCAGCCAAAATAGCATTTTAAGAAAAGTATCAAACTCCATTTTATACAAAATATCGAAAACAAACGGCACCGCAGCAATGTACTGCTAAGGAGCTCTTACTTGAATGGCCACACTGTAGAGTAATACATCCACAGACTCAAACGTTAGAACCACCTTGTACGGCATAATAAACAGCACCACAGGAATAAACTGCTAAGGAGCCCTCATTTGAATGGTCACACTGTAGAATTTCATCCACAGACTCAAACGTTAAAACCACCTTGTACAGCATAATAAACAGTACCACGGGAAAGTACTGCTCGATAGCTTTCAATTTAATGGTCACATTTTAGGATTCCATCCACAGACTCAAAAGTTAGAAACACCTTGTTTAGCGTGATAAACAGTACCACAGGAAAGTACTGCTCAATAGCTTTCATTGGAATGGTCACACTGTAGAATTGCATCCACAGACTTAAAATTTAGAACCACCTTGCACAGCATAATAAACAGCGCCACAGGAACGTACTGCTCAATAGCTTTCATTTGGGTGGTCACACTTTGGACTTCATTCACAGAATTACAAGCAGCTCTTACTTTGCTCTAGATATCTCTTGAAAAAACTTTCAACAGTCTAAAATTAATTCATTTTGTTTTTTGTAGGTGGTTGGTTCACAGGCTCGGATTTTGTACTCAGACCAGCGAGGACGTGTGGCTATTGCACAAGCATTTAACAAGGCGATCAGTGAGAAAAGGTTATCTGTAAGTACTGCTTTACGTCACAACGGCTGTATATAATTTTGAAGTGTACACCATGAAAACCAATAGTCAGAGTGCGTGTATCGAAACTATACCCCAATCTAGATCTACTGTATTTGTGTTAGAAATTTCGTCATCATCGATTGTTTGTTAAAATGCATCATCCGTTATTGTGATGCGATTTTAACGTCATTAATGCGATATGAACTAAAATATAACACTTTGTACTTAGGGATGCGTCGTTATAAGTCGGGATCACCATGATGTCAGTGGCACAGATAGGTAAAACGCTGTTTCATTTGCTTGTTGGTTGAAATCAGACCTTAGACTTGTGTTCTGCGCTCTGTAATCACTCTCGGGCAGCGTGCCTTTCGTTTTTATGAGCGCCTTTTTTGTCTCAGCACTTTGTCGTTTTTGTCAAAATATACGTTAATTAATCCAAATTTATGCATTTTTGTATGTAAATGTTTTTAAATTATTTGTGTAGAGTTATGTTAATTGGGCAAATTCAGTCTGATTTGTGCGAATGTGTGTAAATTAATCATAAATTCTTTAACATACAATGTTAGCGCTCTGTCGTTTTTTTTGGCCTACTAAGATGTTTTGTAAACTCTTTTTCTGTTTTAGCCCGTTTCGAGAGACTTCAAACATTTATGATGGATCCAGCTTCTGTGCAGGTTTGTACTAAAACACTCGAAGTCTAAAATTGGTTTGGCGGGATACGGGATACTATGAATTTTGAGGGCGGGATTCGGGATATATGCCGGACAGCGGAATCAAAACAGGTGGATGGGGAGTCTGTTTGGTGCGGAATGGCCATGAAAAAACACAGCCGCGATAAAAAGAAAGCAAACAAACGCTTTCCACCTGAATTCAACATGTAACTTATCGTGTTTCGTTCTATAAAAATTATAAGTCAAATGAGAACTACATGTAATGGGTTTTGAAAAGAACGATGGAAAACAATCCTCCATTTTTGCCAAGAAAGTTTGCTTCTTACAGAACTGTAAGAACTGTAAGGGTTGTTATTAATGAATTTTTTCTTGGTTTGTTTACTGTAGACATGGCTGTTCAAAACGCGATTGGTGACTCTTTCCGTGGAGCAACGTGGGTAGCACTTCATAATGGCGGCGGGGTCGGCTGGTAAGTTACGATTCTGTGTCGCGCAATAACTTTGTGAATATCAAACCTTTAATTAGACACATTAAAATCAAAAAGGTCCCAAATTTATTTTGTAGAATATAAAAAAAGAAAACAGCACCTCAAGAAAGTACAGCAAAAGAGCTTTTATATAAATGGTCACACTTAAAGATTTCATCCACAGACTCAAAAGTTAGAACCACCTTGTACAGCATAATAAACAGCACCACAGGAAAGTACTGATCAATAGCTTTCATTTGAATGGTCATACTTTAGGATTTCATCCACAGACTCAAAAGTTAGAATCACCTTGTACAGCATAATAAACAGCACCACAGGAAAGTACTGTTCAGTAGCTTTCATTTGAATGGTCATAGACCACTTTCATAATGGCGGCCGATTTATTTATTCTTTTATATGTATGTTAATTAGCCTCACTGGCCTCGGTAACATGTGCAAAATTCAAAAGAATTTTTACTTTAAAATGAGGCCAGTGAGGCTAATTAACATACATATAAAAGAATAAATAAATCGGCCGCCATTATGAAAGTGGTCTATACTTTAGGATTTCATCCACGGTCTCAAAAGTTAGAACCACCTTGTAATAATAAACAGTACCACAGGAAAGTACTGCTCAGTAGCTTTCATTTGAATGGTCACACTTTAGGATTTCATCCACAAACTCAAAAGTTAGAACCACCTTGTACAACATAGACTACGAGCAGTCTCTCTTTTCCAGCTTAGTCCGTCGAGCGAGAAACGAAAAAACATTAGCGAACGAACCAAATCCATTATTCGTCCGCTAATGTTTTTTCGCTCGACGCACTAAGCTGGAAAAGAGAGACTGCTCCTAGTCTATATACAACATAATAAACAGCACCACAGGAAAGTACTGCTAAAGAGCTTTCATTTGAATGGTCACACTGTAGAGTAATACATCCACAGACTCAAAAGTTAGAACCACCTTGTACGGCATAATAAACAGCACCGCAGGAAAGTACTGCTAAAGAGCTTTCATTTGAATGGTCACACTTTAGGATTTCATCCACAGACTCAATAGTTAGAATCACCTTACACAGCGTAATCAGAAACAGCATCAGAGCATCACAGGACTGCCGAAGAGCTTTTATTTAAGTGGTCACACTGTAGCTGTAGCATTTTATTGTTCACCGAGGGAATCGAAAGTGAGAACAACATCACATGACCCATTCAATGTTTAATTCTGACGATGGAAGGGTTAACTTTTTAGTCATGACAATTTTTGGCATGAGCTGTTTCTGGCAACTCGTCGTTATAACATCCAGCCGATCTGCGACTGACAGTTGAAGCCAAAACGTGAAATCCATGCAAAAAACGAGCTGATAATTTTCATCTCAAATAAAGGTGACTTCAGACAAACTAAGATATTAGCACAACTTAAAACGACTCAACGCTTTGTTATTTATAAAGTGTTATTATTTATTTCGCTTTTTAGAATTATATTTAGCATAACGTTTTTTCGTTTTCAGGGGTGAAGTTGTCAATGGAGGGTTTGGCTTGGTGTTAGATGGATCTCAAGTAAGTTTTTGTTAATGATGTCCAAGAATACTTTGTATAGTATTTCATATATCAATTAACCTATTACGTAGTAAATGGAGCTCTATCAGTTAAGTTGTTTTCTGTTTCTGATAAACGGCGTTCAGCCAATTAGCGCGCGCGTAGTATCTCGCTTGTTTTATTATAGTTATTCAGTTTTTTGTTTATTAACTCGACAGGAGGCTGGTAACAGGGCTCGTTTGATGTTATTCTGGGATGTTAATAATGGGGTAAGAACAGAATACTAACATATAAATGATACGTATTACTATATAGAGCCTTTTTTTTTCTCTGTTCGGCTTGTTAATAGGGCTTTTTTTCTCAGATTGACTTGTTCTTGAGTTTTGGCAATTTTCTCCAACCATATAAAAAGAAATACAAAATAGTAGAGTAATAGATGGAGTAATGAAGTAATAGATGGAGTAGTATACATGTATATTATTGGTTGTGCTGAAATAAATGGAGGATAGACAGGACATTTCGGCGAAAATATGAAGGATTGTCTGATGGAAATTCTAGGAGAAACAATCTACTTCTATACTATGAAGAAACGAAATTCATTTTATGGACATACTTTTAATAACTACCATTTTACCAACTTCTTGTGAAATACACCTTTAAATAAAATAAATGATCTCCCAAAACGGGCCAATAAGTGTTTTACATTAACGTTAGATTATGTCTATATCGATACGACGTCAATTTTTAGCCAAGTCTGTTTTATTTTAGGTTGCCCGTCGTTGCTGGGCAGGAAACGTCCATGCAAAAAATGCCATCTGCAAAGCCATGGAAGAGAATCCCTTGCTAAAGGTCACCATCCCTTCTCATGTGGAGGACATAACCTTGTTGGATAAAGCTCTGAAGCCATGAACAACATTTTTGTTGCTTAATTGTGAGGGGATTTACGTATACAAACCACAGAAAGAAGACGCTTTCTTTGAAAAGAAGAACAAAACACACTATAGAACATCAGATTTGCAATTAATGTTTGCCTGGAAAGTTTAAACTTCTGCAAATTATTAATATTAAAATAAAATAAATAAATATTATGAAATGATCACAAACATTTATTCTTCACTAATTATAAACTGTGGTCTCGTTTACTGTTGATTGAGAAATGAGCCCCGTTCTCTCCTTTATAGCGCGCCATTGTGCTAAAGGTGTCTTAAAATCTATCAGCCCATTTTAGAGGAATTTTACTGGGTTTGGTGGCTGTCATACTAGTAATGTAATTGTTTATGAAACAGCTAAAACTTAGTTTTCAATGAACACAATACTGTCAATTATTATTTTGACAGCTATTGCTTGTGTATGAGGTTTTTATGTATTTTGTTTTTAGGTTTTAAGTTATGAATGTTGTTCACGGCATTACAGAATACTGATATTAAATATATAACTTAATTACAAACGGAATTTAATGTTAGCTACCCTAGCGTAATAATGTGCGAGTATGTTGCTGAGCGTCAGTTTCGAGGGGGACTGGGGCGTGGTAGTCGCTCAATAAAAGTGGTTAAACTACGTTATGGTGTTTTTTGTTGTTGTTGTTTTTCATTTTAACGGTGCTTCGTCCCCATCTAAGCGATTTTGGGCAAACGGCAAACTTTACTCTTGGTCAAAACCTACGCTCAGATACTCCCTGATTGTCCTAAGCCCATTGCGTACAGTCTCTTCGTATTTCTGTGGTGTTTTGGTGTCACTTTCATCCTATTGGCGCTATCATAATGGGGTGGACAGCCTTAGATGCTTGTAACTTGAAAGGTATTTAATAAATATATTCATCAAGCTATATCCACCAAACTGTGTTTCTTCCCATCAAATGTATCTTTCACTTCATGCATGGTTACTCAAAGTTTACTTCTCAGTTTTGTTGACATTTTTCATGTTTTTGCAGGGGCAGTGTAACATCATCTAAACGTTCTTTTATTAATACTGGAATAATTTTGCATCTATATACCTCCTATCGTTGCGGACAAATAAATTCCAAAATGGCGAATTTAGAATGGTTCTATGACGCCATATTTAGCATTGAAGTAAATACTTGGTTGCAAAGCTCACATTAAAATTCATTGCCATTGACGTTAGAGCGGTTTTCATCCAAGTGTCGAAAGTAATTGCCCATTTGCTTTGGTTTTGCATAACCACGATTTGTGATTGGCTAAAATATCTCGCGCGGCAAAACTCGGACGGGTTTTCCCGCGCTTGGCACCCGTTACGTGTTTGTTCGAGTTCTGATTGGTTCATTGGATTATATGCGTCTGTTGTGATTGACCAGAGTGATTACTTTTGTTTTGGTTTGAGACACTCGAATGAAAACCGCTCTAAAAGCTTTTGTCTCCTCACCCAACTCGCTGAGGACGACAAAAAAGCCTGGTTCAAATGAGAACACCGGGTTAAGATTATAGCTCAACGGAGCGGTTTTCCGAATTGACTGAAACTGTAGTTTACGGCTTGTTTTAGTTTTGCGTGTTCTATGTTCCATGAAGTACACAAACAAGAGCGACAAGGGAATATGTTTTCCTTAGTTTCCGTTCCTCTTGTCAGAAAAAAAGTTTGTGATATATTTTTCTAACACCATAGTCCAGGAATTCGCACGCAGTTAGAAAACTGAATCCCAGGAAGAGTCCAAGGTTGCCGCCAAGGCTCGCTGCAAAAAAAAAAAAAAAAACTATTAATATGGAAACATTTAACCGGGAAAAGGTCTATTTAGCCCATATTTCTCAAATCCAAGAACTTACAAAACCAGTGTTAGTTTATGAATTTCTTTTTGTTAAGAACTTTAATTTTGCCAGAAAGGCAAAACACGAATTGATTTGTAACTGAAGGAATTATGATACTAACCAATTAGAGTCCAAACCTCATACGAAGGAGTTTGTCTATATTCTTCATAGTGCAAGTCGTTAAAATAGATGTCTAAGGAAACGATGTTGTCGCTATACGTGAGACAAAAAGGAGAAAAAAAAAATTAAAAAAATAAGCAAAACTGAAAAAAAATAAACGAAGGAGGCATTTCATAAAAAAAAACGTATAGTGACTAACTGCCTCTTCCCCCGGTTTGAAATAGAGCTGGGAACGAGCTGCCTCCGCTTTGCTGTCTTGTGCCACAACTTCCGCTGGGTCCCAAGATGAAAACGCCATCTCGTTTCTTTCTTTGACAACAGTATTCGTCTTATGTTTCACTGCTGACCCACGAGGTATGAAGGTGTCACCCGGAACACAACAGGCGGCTGCAGAGCTCAGACGCATTGAGAAGTTTGTGGCATACTACACGAATGGCCTCGAGTCTCGTTACCAGTTTTTGTAATCATGGTAATCATTTCTTTTTCCGGGTTGGGGATTGCCCTTATATCCAAATCCTAACCTTGAGGACCAGGGTTTTTTTCTGTGTGGGTTTTCCTTTCTCCACTAATTTCCGTTATTTAAAGTCGCTGAATACTCGCCTTTTACCGTTGTTGCTCGGCTACAGTAAGACTGCGTTACCAGGCGTTACGACGAGGATGCTCAACATCCGACCGGGCGGCAGAGTTCATAACTCGGCGAGTGCATTTCTCGGCACTTGATACACCCGGAGGTAAAACTGCATCCCACGGAGACCCAGTAAAACCCTTTTACTCCCATAAGACGTATTTAAGCCATTAAAAAATAGCCTTAGCTCGGATTATCGAATCATGATAACAGACCCACTAAGGAAGGATTAGCAACCTCCATTACTCATTAACGTGTACATTGATTACATTGACTAAAGGTGGATTATTTCGGAAAAATAAGTTAGGTAAAACGAACGTATGATCAGTATAGTAGCAGCCATCACAGAGATGCGGTAATTTTAGTCCAAGTTATTTTGCACTTTTGACGATGTCAGTGAAAGGCTATCTAAATGGACGATGTTCGTCAAACAATCGTGTAACTTCAGTTTAGGTTAATAATAACGTTGTACCCCTGTTCTGACAACACTCAGTCTGGAAAACAATAACCATTGTCAATCCCATGTTTTTCATTGCAGTGACCTACTTACTCTATGAAGTCATGCCTCTCTGATTTCGTCATGTTAAGAAATGGTTGATATTCCTTGTATAACAACTTTGATGCTGGTGATTCCAAAGTTCCATTCAGAAATGACAACAGATGATCAACAAACACATTCCTCTGGAGCCGTGCATATGACAGGGATGTCTCGTACTCTACATGTTGGCATGGCTGGCTGCAATCAACTTCACATTTGTGCCCCTCTTTGGACGAACTAAATGTCTCTACAAAGTGTAAATTCACAGTCAATTTAGAACGGTTTTTAGTTGAATGTCGTGAGTAATTAATTTGGCGTTTGATTTGGTTTTGCAGTGATTGGTTAAAAAAATCTCGCGTCGCTTTCTCAGCCAATAAAAAACCGAATCCAACCTTGACTTGTTCGCACGCGTTTTTGAGTTCTTATTTTTTCATTGGCATGGATTGTGTGCGTCTGTTGCGGTTGGCCAGAGTGATTACTTTGGTTTTGGTTTTACGACACTCAATTGAAACCGCGCTCGGTTTGCATGGTCTTTATAATGAAGTGATTTTTAAGGAAAATGTGAATTATATCTTTTAAAGGGACAGACTGCCCTGCCGAAATATTGACATTTCGCTCACTCACTCACTCACTCACTCACTCACTCACTCGCTCGCTCGCTCGCTCGCTCGCTCGCTCACTCACTCACTCACTCACTTACTATATTGCCAAATGCAACCTAATAAATATACTGACAACAAATTGGATGAAAAGATTCTACACAGCAAAACAGAGCAAGCACAGTTTGGAGATAAAGTGCAGGATTACAAAGATGGAAGGGGATCAGAGTTCATGCAAATTTATTTCGTAAATCAAAACTGCTAGTCTGGTGAAAATTTGAACTATTTTGTCTCCAGTAGGTTTGAATGTTTTTGCTTTCAGCACTTGGGCGACATTTTTCTTCCTATTTCATTATCCGATAGAGCAATCCAACAGCAAGTTTTTCTCCATACATACATCGCCCACAATGCCATTGTCTTTCGCGACATGTACTTACAGTGCCCAGTTTCTAAATGCGCGGCATAATAATTTGCATATACAGATCAGAACTAGTCGGCTGTAATTGGTCAACAGCTTAAGCTTTGGGAATACTCTAGTCTCTTCGCAGATTCTACTGCTGTCAATCAAACGGTTTGATGCCTGAAGTAAATCTAAGGTAAATAGTTAGAGTGCGATGACCAAAACATTTTCCAAAACATTTGAAAGTCCCGGATGTGTCGCTGTATTGTGGGCGATGAGTAAGACACTGCATGTGTAACGACTTACCAAGAGCAGAAATAACACAAAAAATTGTATCATTTATAGCACAAACTTGAGCTTTCCCTGAAAAAAGAAAAAATTCAAAGAGAACTAACACAATGTGTGGTGTTTCCATTACAATCATACTTTCCATTTCTTACACTTTTAGTCATCTAAAGTATAAACGTTATAAAAAGCCGTATGGTCGAATTAAGTTCTGAAATTCACATTTGAAGCAAAGCTCTAAAGATAAAGCACTGTTCTACTTGACCACTTGACTTCAGGTGGCTTCAAGTAGTTTTTTTAGTCACACTTACCTTTTTAAATGCGCTTATACATAATCTTACTTTAGCTCAATGAATCTGAATTTGATACCAGATATTAGGCTTGGATGAAAGTTTGGCGATGCTCTTTTTATGCTTATCGGCGTTTCCATAGCAACGGCAAACAAACATGGCGAGAAACAGTTTTTCCTAATTATCTGTCGATTTTGGGGTTACCCGTGACAAGCGAATAAATGCGCTATAATCTACACAGTCTAGCACAATAAATGTGAAAATTTCAAACAAATTAAACTGTTCGATTTTCAATAAATCGCTAAAACATTTTTAACAAGTGTTTTTTCATGTTTGAAATATAAACGGTCAAAACATTCCATAGGTCTCACAAATTATCATTAAATTACCACAGAAAGTTTCCTCAGACTAAAATTATTACTCCCTGCAAATAGCCCTGACTAATTCCTCGGCAATAAGATTGAAATGCAGTTTAAAAAGAGTGAAAACGTCAAGCAAAACTGCATGTGAATGAAAAGCTCGAAAGACATTTTAGAAAAACTGTTTCTCGCCATATTTATTTACCGTTGCTATGGAAACGCTCATTAGCATAAAAAAGCATCATCCAAAACTTTCATCCAAGCCTAACATCTGGTATCAAATTCAGATTTATTGAGCTAAAGTAAGATTATGTATAAGCGCATTCAAAAAGGGAAGTGGGACCAAAAAAAACTACTCAGAGCCACCTTAAAGCGAGCAGGGGGAGTAGGAATACTCCAAGTTGCTTTACAGAAAGCGAGTTATGTTCCAGGTTATTGGGCTGCCTGTGGCTTGTGCGTGGCTTTACCTTACCTGACTCAGTTGGGAAAAATTGAACGAACGAAATTTGAAGCAGCAAATCAGGATTGGTTGAAAATTCACGTTATGCCCTATCCTGGGCGCCAGAGGTTTTTTTTAGTGAAAACTGGCGAGTTTGAGCGGCGAATCAGCGACCTATATGCGGTTAATTTCAATAATGATAATTTTTATTCAAAGATAATTTACCACAACATTCAATGAAATGGCATCCACATTTGTTGACAACAAACTCATTTTTGCACTGGAAGAGGCAGGCAGGTTTAGAATATGCAAAGGACGCTCCACTGTGAAACATATTTAGTTGTCTTTGAGTGCAGTTGGTCTTATATGGATCCGGCAAATTGATTATCTGCAAACGAAAAAAAAATGTTACAGGATTATTTTTTGTAGATTAGAGGCTTCATGAATTGTTCCTGATCGACGTATGTAGTTTTCCCAAAAAAATTGGGCATGGTACCATTTGGAAATAATCTGAATGATAATATCGTAATAGTGTTTGAGATGAACCGTATGGAAAATGTCCAAAAAATAGCCAACCACTAATTTTGGCTCTGGATAATTACAGTTCTAGAAAAACATAACATTAAGTAACAATCCGTGTAAGAAGTAGGCAACCCAAATCCACGGAATGCAGAAAGGTGTGAATTGTGCTATTGTTGAAACCGTCCACCTCATTGGCTAAAACATGAAAATCTACTATAACTTCATCAGGCAGCGCATTTATTTATCTCTAGTTTACTAATTGATTCCCTTTTAGTGAAAACTATTGTGATTTTAAATGCAACAAAAATTCTATGTGGGGAACATGGAAAATTAGAAGTCTTTCTTGGCCATTGTTTTGGAGTCTCACGATTGGATGAAACCTTGTAACACAAAAGAAACATCGCTTTAAAATAAAGTTTCAGTAAATTTTATTTCAAAACCATGTTGTCCATAGGTTGACGTATTCTCAGTACGAAAATCTAAACATTCTTATGTGGGGAAAGCGAAATGCATCGGAACAATAGAGAATTGCTTACTTCTTACACGGATTGTTACTTAAGATATTGAAAACTGCCTCAGACAAATAAAGCAATTTGGCCAAAAGATATTGATATTATATATTCTCGCTGGTACCTTTTTCATTTTAATGGAGAAAAACGTATGGGCTCCTGGTTCAACACCGATACCATGTTCGTCAATAAATGGAAAGCTCTTTTGGTCATGTACGAGAACTGCAACACCAACAAAAGGACTCTTGGTATTTTTAATATAGCTGTCTCGTTGAATATTCAGGCGAATCTTTAAACCACTGTTTTTGCCACCCATGGCAGTCTTCAAGAGTGGACTGCTATTCTGCCTCGAGTTAAAAGTATGGCATTGGCCAAAATAGGAGCTAGTGAACGAGCTAAAGTTCTCGGCTCCACATAGCAGACCATCGAATGAACAAGAAATAAATGTTGGCTGAACATTTGGCAGAAGCATTTCGTTAATTTGATGACCATTTTCCTTCATAAACGCCTCTACTTTGTCACGATCAAAGAACACAGGATGTCTTTCTTTAAAAGTATAATCGTTCATAATATCATTTGACCGTATCAATATATTGGTAATTTCATCAAGTTCTTTTATGATTTC
Organism: Dendrophyllia cribrosa; assembly: GCA_024195265.1. NCBI lineage: Eukaryota > Metazoa > Cnidaria > Anthozoa > Scleractinia > Dendrophylliidae > Dendrophyllia > Dendrophyllia cribrosa. The sequence continues at coordinate 4,302,882 of JAJLRJ010000001.1, read as the reverse complement.
TTCCTCATTTGAATTAGATTTGGAAAGAAAATGTCTGATCTTTATCATGTTTACAGAGTTGAAATTGCACAATGTAACTGCTGGGAAAATCAACTCGTTTTCGAAAGCTCTTTCTACAGTAATCTTCGTGTTGAATGGCCTCCGAAAAAACTCCTTTATTGTTTGAAACGCCAAGTAATTGCACGTTAAAAGACATGCGAGAAGAGCCAAGCTCCACAGAAATCGCCTCAGCAAACTTTCAGCAAACAAGAATCGAGCGCCATGCATGGTTGTGTCGCCCAAAAAGCATTTCAGTGTTTGAGGTTTTCCATCGTCATCATTATTTGCATTGTTCTCAGCATCTGATCTGGTATCGTTATCCCGATGAGTTACTTTTGCCCTGAAAGGCATCGTTATATATGCATATACAAAGGTGGTCTCTACTATTCCTTACACCGAAGAACGTGTCCTTGATTGTATACGAAATTCAGGGCAAGTCTTGAGTAAACGCAAGTGTGACATGTCTAATCTGGTATAATGCCAAATAGCTAAGATATCCCGGTGCGACAAACGCACCGCTACAAAAACAATATATGTTATTCCGTTATGAACGGATGTTCTTTTTTTTTATTTTAAAAAGGGACATTTGTAAAATGACCTTTCTTTTAAGTGGTATTTCTATCACTTTTGAGTTTACTTGATAAAATCAATTTATTATACGATTTGTAGAAGGGTCTGTCCATTTCATAATTTATAACTCCGAGTTGAATATTGGTTATCTTTGGCGGAATGTGAGGAAATTTCGAATAACGTTTTTTTATTTACATGGTAAAACCTTGTTAGTAGTATGATTGCCTGATATTTATTCTCAACAAATTAGCCCATCTTTGCGTGAAGTGTTTTTTATTGTGCTTGGCGAGATCGGCGAAAATGAAAATCTCCAAATGAATATGACCTACGCCGAATTGATTAGTTCACAGCTTCTATGAATAATAACAAATTTTCTCCAACGCCTTCAGTGGCTATTTCACTGCTTTATTTTTGTACTTTCCTATCTAGGATTTTGGCCGACGTTGTAAAGAATCAGTTTGGATCCATGCCAGATGAAACACCATGTGTAGAACAATACGAAACATGTACAACAGGACAGCTCCACTATCAGCTTGATATCCCCCCTACATTTCAAACTCTTAACTTGATTCAAGTTCTGTCAGCCTCCGGCACCATTCAATTTATTTAATTTCTGTCTTGCCTTGTTTTGACTTATTCTTGTTATTGCCATAACATTATAAGCAGAGATTCTTCCCTGCCAGGATGTGATAAATTAAAAATATAATGATGATATGTGCACTGAAATATCACACATAAAATTCTACTAGTTCACTTGTTTTCTCAGAAAAAAACTCGATCAAAACGTTTCTGCTTCGAAATTTTAACTCGAACTCATGAATATAATACAATCTTTGTGGCATTATAGTTTGGGATATTGCAAAAAACAATTTTATAAAATATTTGAGATAGTACGCGCGCTGTCGTGGTCTATAGGTGTGTTTAGATGAGAGTATGTAAACACGGTTGTGACGTGTATGGTGGCCGAGGACTGCCACTGGGTTTTCTGGGCATTTTTTTCTTTTTTAAGCAAATAAAATTAAAAACAAATGCAAATGCAATAAAATGTAAAACAAAAGGCAAACTGAAATCAAAGTCAAACTCGATTCAGATTAAAATCAAATAAAATGCAAAACTAAAATGCAAATAAAATTAATATCAAATGCAAATGCAATGAAATGTAAAACAAAAAGCAAAGTGCAAATCAAAGTCAAACTCAATTCAGATTAAAATTGAATGCATTTTTAAAAGAGAATGCAAAACAAAACAAAAATCAATTTCAAACGAAATTCGAAAAGCAAGTGAAAGTGAATTTCGCCGTGGCCGAGCGCTGCCACTACCATCATGCTACGCGCGCTTACGAGAGTCTGTCTGAGAAAACCAGAGAGATGTCACGGATCGGGGTCGGCCGATTCCTTCCATATTTTGCCAGTTTAAAACATTCAATCAGTGATGTTCAAATGCAGCATGCTTAGTTTTTAAGCTTTTAGTTTCCGAGATCTGACCACCCCCAAAACTGTTATTCTAAGCCATCAGAGCCTTGATAAAATCATGCTCAGTTCAAGATACGAAAATTAAATATGCAGGTACACAAAGTCAATATTTGCATATGCTTATTTAAACCCCATTTTTACAGTTCTGGTTTTCTCCGTAAGGCGGTGGTTATTTTGCGAGCCAAAGAGTTCCATAGATTCATCAACATCCCGTCGTTCTATATCGCTAAACAAAACTTTGGGACCTATAAAATCTGAAACGATTTGTGCAGGTATTTCAGCCGGATTTTCAACAAAATTACCGAACAGTTTGTCACGACGTCACACTTTGATGTTACGGACTAGTAGTCGCCTTATTTCAAATATTAAACTTATGATGGGGTTGAATGTTGTAAATAAAAATAATAATAAAAAATAATATTTCAATACATATTTCAACTGATTTTCTAGAGCGTTGGAAAAAAATTATCGGTAACAAGGTACTTCAATAATACTGTTATTTACTTTTCACAAATTTGCTTAACTGTCGAATTATCGTGTGGGCTCGGATTTCATTTTACAAAGATGTTTCGGTTCCCCGGCTAGTGTAATGAGGGTCCCTTATATACCTTTTGCGTGAACCGTGAATAGGGCTATTTTTATTTTTTTTAAAGAATCTTTGAATCGATATGTCCAGCAAGGCTTGTAAAGATCCGAATAACTAGATTTTCTGAAACGCAGAGTATCCATAAAAAAAATAGCCCTATTCACGGTTCACGGTATATAAGGGACCCTCATTTTTCAACCCATGTTGAAGTTTACGATGCTCTTATCAGCGAGGAAGTACAAGGAATGTTGATCGACACTTACGAGGCAGGAAGCCGGGGGGGGGGGGGGGGGGGGGGGGGGGGGGGGGGGGGGTGGGGGGGGGGGGTACTCCCATATATGAGCTATATAGGTATGTGCCGCTGTGAAGGGTATGGTTTTCAGGCAGTTTAGTCTAGGATAGGGTATAGTTATCAGAGATTTTTGGTCTAGAATAGGGTATCATTTTCCGCTAAACTAATCAATTGCGTGAAGAATTTAGTCTAGACAAGGTTTACTGCCAAATGGCATTTAAAATCGTTACGGCGGGGCAGTACGGCGTTTTTGCTGACCCCTGTTCACTAATAGCTGTGATAGTGAACGAGTTTCTGGAAAATAGCGAGTCTGGAATAGGTCTAGGATAGGGTAGGGTTTTTCGGTGTTTAGTCTAGAATAGGGTTGCAAAATGCAGCTAAAATGGTCTAGTATAGGTTAAGGGTCTCAGAGTCCCAGCGGCACACCCCCACCCAAAAATTTGCAGTGAACCCCCCCCCCCCCCCCCCCCCCCCCCACCCCCCCCTCCGGGACAGGAAGCAAACGCGATCAATTCACAGAAAATCAGTTGAAACATATATTGAAATATATTTTTTTTATTATTATTATTTACAACATTCAACCCCATCATAAGTTTAATATTTGAAATAAGGCGACCAAGAGTCCGTAACATCAAAGTGTGATGTCGTGACAAACTGTTCGGTAATTTTGTTGAAAATCCAGCTGAAATACATGCACAAATCGTTTCAGATTTTATAGGTCCCAAAGTTTTGTTTAGCGATATAGAACGACGGGATGTTGATGAATCTATGGAACTCTTTGGCTCGCAAAATAACCACCGCCTTACGGAGAAAACTAGAACTGTAAAAATGGGGTCAAATAAGCATATGCAAATATTGACTTTGTGTACCTGCATATTTAATTTTCGTGTCTTGAACTGAGCATGATTTTATCAAGGCTCTGATGGCTTAGAATAACAGTTTTGGGGGGTGGTCAGATCTCGGAAACTAAAAGCTTTTAAAAACTGAGCATGCTGCATTTGAACATCACTGATTGAATGTTTTAAACTGGCAAAATATGGAAGGAATCGGCCGACCCCGATCCGTGACATCTCTCTGGTTTTCTCAGACAGACTCTCGTAAGCGCGCGTAGCATGATGGTAGTGGCAGCGCTCGGCCACGGCGAAATTCACTTTCACTTGCTTTTCGAATTTCGTTTGAAATTGATTTTTGTTTTGTTTTGCATTCTCTTTTAAAAATGCATTCAATTTTAATCTGAATTGAGTTTGACTTTGATTTGCACTTTGCTTTTTGTTTTACATTGCATTGCATTTCCATTTGATATTAATTTTATTTGCATTTTAGTTTTGCATTTTATTTGATTTTAATCTGAATCGAGTTTGA